>CM076582.1:433026982-433169482 GCA_034641835.2 Pinus albicaulis | reverse complement strand
CCCCTCCACCTTCGTCACCCCCCCATCTCTCTCCCTCTCTCTCCTTCCTCTCCATCTCTCTCTCTCTATATATATATCTCTTCTGGTCCCTCTCCTCTCTCTCTATTCCTCTCTCTCTCTCTCTCTCTCCCTCTCCTCCCTACCTCCCTCCCTCTCTCCCTCTTCCTCTTCCTCTTCCTCTTCCCTTCTCACCTCCTTCCCCCTGACCTTGCCTTCTCTCTCCCTCCCTCCCTCTATTCCCCACTCTCACTCCCTCTGTTTCTTGCCTTGTAGCTCTCTCTCTCTCCTGTCTAATCAGTTTGTCATTTTTACTAATCAATTTCTTTTCCATAGGTCAATTCAATATATATCATAGAAATTATACCATCATTAGCATTGCCACATGATAGTTGAAATATTTTGATTTTTGTGGTTTTTAAATTTCTCACAAGATACACCATAACCTCCAATCAGTTTTTACAAATTTAACTTTACCATCGAATTTAGGAAGGTAAAAACTTGTGTGATGCACATTAAGGTTATATTTTCAGATTCCAAAATGGTCCGGATAAGCATGTTCACACAACGATGAGCGCATTAAGGTTGCATGGCATTTTCATCTAAATGTGAATCGATGGATAGAGAGTAGGGAAGATTTACGCGTAGGGAAGATGGAGCGTACAGACAAAGTTGAATCCTAACAATTTCCAAAATTGTAAACGAAGTGCTATTATTTTTAACTAGAAAGAAATCGAAGATGTTTTTGGACATTCTTAGTAAAAAAATTGAATACAATATGTAGTTTTAACCTATATTGGGTAATGATATAATAATTTTCATATATATTTATCAATTTTAATAGTAATATTGAATTCACATATAATATTTTTAATTAGTTTTATGTAAACTGTAAAATATTTTAATATAAATTTTCAAATATTATATATATTTATATTTATGGTTTTTTGGGTTAAACTATACAATTAAATAGTGTTATTTTATAAAATTAAATCAAAATTTACCATAATAATTTATAAATTTAAATAATATTTACTATAAAATTTATAAAATAAATCTCAATCTCCTACTATTTAAACTAGTTGACTTATCTATTTTATCTATTGCATAATCTCTAGTTATTTTGGCTAATCTCTTACTTCAAAATAATCATCATTATTGTTATTTAAATTAACTTAATAAATTTATTTCCAAAATCCTGTTATATTTGTGGATTAAAATAACAAATAACTCTTTAAATTCTCAATTTTCTTAATAATTACTTAACTAGCAAAAATATCAATGACATTCTTGTTTTATTAATATTTTCTTGAATGGACCAAAAAAATCAATTAAATCTGTAAAGAAAATAAAATATTAACATTAAAAAAAAATTGCACATACCTTACTAATATTGATTAAACCCATTTGCGAGAAATTGCGCATACCTGATTAATATTAATCCATTTGCTCGATCTTGTTACAACAACACATTCTTATTAAAAAGATAAGAAGAAAAAATATATATATGAAAAAAACGAAATTACATAAATTTAGTGGAACACTCGCTTTCGGTTATAAACTCCCCAATACATTATCTCTGAACTCACCAATACATTTCCTCAGTGTCACCAATACCCCTCATCAAGAAGTGGAAAATTCACCAACGTCATCCAATTCAAAAACAAATCCTACGTAGGCTATCGCTGCCTCCTAGTATTAGTGAAAAAATAGCATGCGAATCCCAATCCAGTAGGAGATAGCAACTGGTATAAAAATTTTAGATCTCTCAAGCGTCAGTCAGAGTGAGCGTAAAAATGATATCATTGGGAGAAAATTTAACAAAACTTTGGAAAATTTAACATAATTTTGGAATTGTTTTCCTTAGCATAACTTTGGAAAATTTAACATAACCGAGCCTAGTGACCTTTTTATTTGTTTAACATATTCACCACTCGTTATTTCAATATTTTTTTCTTGGATATAATTATATCGACATATAACGCACAATACCGAAGTCCGAGAAACAACGCACTGATATTTGGAATAAGATTAGTGATACTTGGGATAAGATTAATGAAGCTCAAGAAACAGAGCACTAATATTTGGGTATAGTTGAGATAGATCAATTCTACCAGTAAAATTGATGACATAAATTGATGAGGCGTGAAATTATTTTACCAAATAAAATGGACTTACTCTGTTTTCTGAAATCCAAGATTGTCGGGTTTGCCAAATAAAATGGACTTACCCAGTTTGCTGGAATCCAAGAAATCTGGGAATCCTTAACAGGGAACCACGATAGCTTAAATTCCTTCAGATGTACTTCGTAATGAGGAAGAAATTTCTCCCAATACACCTGAAAGTGTAGTGTATAAAAAAGAATAAACAAATAAAAAAATTATGAATGTCTAGAGATTCACCATCGCCTAGAATATCAAATTGATAGAAAACATATCTATTGATTTTGTGTCACTCTTTACCATATATCACCAATTTACAATTTATGATATATGAATATCAAGAAACCATAGAGAGAGGGTACTTCTTGTTTCCCAAACCACAATTGTAAATAATCAATCTGAAACAAACATTAAAAAGGATTGACGAAGAGGTTTCTACCTCGACTCTGGTACTCCAGAAAATACAGAGACGCGGCAGCATCTCCACTGACATTACCATTTTCATTGAATTTAGCATGAAAAAGGGTTTCATGCCTCTGCTATGATACCCAAGAAAGTATGTAGGGACATAACTGCTTCTGGAATTTTCATTGACATTAACATCAGGTTGCTCCTCATCAAATGCACTACCATGCATTAACATTACAGTGCCCATTGACATTAACATCAGATTGCCATACTTTCCCAATGATCGGATGCCACTGAGCGTATTTGGAATCCTTAAAAAGCCATCAAATAACCCTATCACATGGCCCGGCCTTATACAGGGAAACATGGCCAACAACACCCTTTCAATTTTCAAAACAAGTTCTAAAAATAAAACAAGAAACGTACTATTTCGAAACACTGTCAAGAAAACCGTTACAATTTTCAATAAAAAGCAAGTTCGAACGTTACAATTTTCAATTAAAAAAAAAAAGTTTGGAAAAGCAAACAACAAATATTCCATTTCGAATCAGCTTTGAAAATTTAAAAAACAGAAAAAAAATCAACAAGCTATTTTGAAAAAGCGAAAAGCCAACGGTTCAATTCTAATCAACTCTTAAGAAATAAAAAGCAATAAAACAAAGCAGTCTGGTTTGAGAAAGAAAAAAAAATGTGGAAAACCAACTGGTCAATTCCAATTAGCTCTTAAGAATTAAAAATAAATGAAACACAGAAATCTGATTTAAGAAAGTAAATCAAAAGAGAAAACGGTTCAATTGTTGTAGTTGAAATCCGTACTAAAAAGGGAAAAAATTCGTATCTAAAAAAGAAAAAAAATTAAAGGTTCGATTCCAATTTCTCATCCTCGTGGGTTCTATTACCACACCAAAAAGAAAGAGATTCTTTAATCATCAAGAATATTATAAAAACTATGGAACCTAGCACTAGTACGCTACTGTGGGAATTTAATTCAAAAATCCAAATTCTATTTACAATGAAACAGAAATTAAATACCCGAAGAAATAGAAATCAAACACTTAGAGCTGTTCCTCTGTCAAAGTATGAAGATTGGGCTGCAACCTTATTCTTCTCCATCACTCAACTTGCTACGCATACTGTACTGAAACTTCTCCTCACATTCACATGAATCTAAATCGACTCTACTTAGGAATCTTAGCAAATCTGAATGACGCCCATGTACAATGTCGGATCCTTTTCCACACATGTTCTCTGGCCAAAACGCTCAACAGCCTAAGAAGGATGGCCCTCAATACAACCTGGTCAGGAGAAACTGGTGATCTGGCCACTTCTGGAGCCTTTTTCGCATACCTTACCAGAGTAATGGAAGGTGAGAGCAGCGAAGTGAATCACGTCGCAAGTTTGAAACGCAGGGAGAAAGATCGGAGCCTTCGAGTCAGTAGTTCAATTCACAATCACATCCATCCAAGATACGAGGGAGCTGAAACCAAATTAAACATGTTCGTGAAGAAGCTCATCAGTAAATCCGGGAAAAAGGTTCACACTATCACAATAAAAAGGTTCACACTATCACAATTTCTCCAAATCCTTTCCTGTCAATTTGCATCTTGTAATTCTCCAAAGCCTTTCCTGTCAATTTTCATTTTGTATGGTTTCGTGAAGAAGTTTATCAGAAAATCCAGGAAAAAAGTTCACATTATCACAATTTCTCGAAATTTTTTCCTGTCAATTTGCATTTTGTACTTCTCCAAAGCCTTTCCTGTCAAGGGGATTTCATCGACGAGCCTCAGATTCAAACCCCCTGAAGAATTGACAGCGTATTCTTTAAAATAATCTGACGATCGAGACTCTGAATAGCACTTGACTTCTGAGAGAGACAAAAATTATGCAAATGAGCATTGTGATCAGACGTTCAACTGGATCTTTATTTCATTTGAATATCTTTACAGGACGAGACTCTCTTTCTGTCGTAGTAGACGTTCAACTGGATCTTTATTTCACTTTAATATCTTTACAGGATGAGGCTCTCCATCTCTCGTAGCAGACGTTCAACTGGATCTTTATTTCATTTTAATATAGTCACAGGACGAGGCTCTCCCTCTTTCGTAGCAGACGTTCAACTGGATCTTTATTTCATTTGAATATCTTTACAGAATGATGCTCTCTCTCTCTCAAAGCAGAGGTTCAATTGGATCTTTATTTCATTTGAATGTCTTTGTAGTACGAGGCTCTCTCTGTCGTAGCAGACGTATCGAACAAGAAAGAAAAGCACGGCTGAAGCTTGTCGGAAGCAAGATGTTCTTGATACAAAATGACAAGTGCAAAGGATTGAAGCTATTCAATCTGCTTTAGTTGATGTTTCGAGAGGTTTTGTGTTCAAAAATCCTCTTCTGCTACTTCAAGAATTTCTCTTTGGTTTGCAAGAAAGAAGTCAAGAATGAAGATCGAATGAGAAAGAAAAGCAGGAGAGGAAGCTCGGCGGCAGCAAAAGGCTCTTGATACAGAACGACAGGCTCCAAGGTTTGAAACTATTCAATCTGCTTAAGTCAGAACAGTAAAAGCTCTCTTTTAGCACCATAAGTTAGCACCATTTCTGTTATGTCGTGTTAATGTGGTGTAAATGTTTATGTATCATATTAAAAATGGAGTATATCACCATAAGTTAGCACCACTTAAGTTATGTGGTGTTAATATGGTGAAAATTTTTATGTATTATATTAAAAATGAAGTATATCACCATAAGTTAGCACCACTTAAGTTACGTGGTGTTAATGTGGTGTAAATGTTTATATATTATATTAAAAATGAATTATATCACCATAAGTTAGCACCACCTACCATACCACTTATTATATTAAAAATGAAGTATATAATCACCATATGTATTATATTAAAAATGAAGTATATAATCACCATATTTGACGGAGAAGTTAGCACCATTCTTACTATGTGGTGTTAAAGTGAAATATTTTTTTATTGATCTTATTGGAAGTGAAGTATATCACCATATATTTAAAGAAGTGGTGTATGCTATATTGTCAAGTTCTATAAAGTAGGGTAGTTAACTTTGTGTTTGCCATGTTAGCATGTATAAGTGGATTTATTAATGTGAATTGTCACCATAACTATAAAAAAAATTACAAATAACCATATTATGAATATATAAATTAGAACTAAACTCACAAATATTTATTTTATAATATTTATTTGTTTGTCATGTTTACATGTAAAACTAAAATTCAAAGTAATTCTTTTCTAAATATTTTATTTCAATTATTTAATTTTTTATATTATTCTCATTTTGCACCATAAATACAACAAATTCAAAGTAATTGTTTTCTAAATATTTTATTTCAATTATTTTCTTTTTATATTATTCTCATTTTTCACCATAAATACAACAAATTCAAAGTAATTGTTTTCTAAATATTTTATTTCATTTATTTACTTTTTATATTATTCTCATGAGAAAATAAATACACAAAATCATATTACATATTATTTATTTTATGAATAAGCCAATTAAGATAAATATTTTTATATTATTGTAATTTCAAAATAAAATAAGGGTGAATTCGATGGAGTTGGGTTACTCTTTTTTGGAAGAACTTCTGTTCCAAAGGTTGAAAATGTATCTTTGTGAGGGTATTTTTTAAGCCCTCCATTGAAGCTTTTAAAAGGTCCATATAGGACTAAATAAAACCCTGAATTAAACTACATAGCTCCATCGTCAATATGAACTCGATCTTTTCGAACTCTTTTCAAACTCTTTTCCTCAGCTGGAACTTGATCTTATCGAACTCGCTCTTGTAGTGTGGGAAGTCTTGGGCTAATTTCACCAGGCTCATAGAGATCTGCTCCAAGGCTTTTCCAAGGATGCTCTTCATAGACCAATAAAGATACAGTGTCTGCTTGAATTATGTTAGTCTGCCCCTTATTTGTCCCAAATATGGTATTAAACCTCTCCATTACTTAGTATCCATCTTTTTCTCTGCATGTCTATTTATGTAAGTTTCCCATTTTTCAATGAGCTTTTGAATTTCCTCTGATGTGTTCTTGTGGTATGCTTTCTCTGCTTCTTGGACCACATCAATTACAGGCCTCCTTCCTCTCGGCTTGCTCGGGGGTGAGCTGGGTTGGGCTTCTACCGCCTTCCCTTTATCTTTCCAGCCACGGCCTCAAGCTGCAAGGCTCTTGGAATGGTCGCGACCTGTAGGACTCTTGGAGCATGCCATCCCACAATCTTTGACTAGGTTTCCGAGTAGGTGACCTGTCCACACAATCAAACAAAGGAATATTTACATATAATGAAAACGATTAAAGGTCCATGCATCCTAGTTATCAGAAGAAAGGTGACCCGAGGGCCTCTTCCCAAGACTTCTCCACTACTCGTCCCTCTACGGACCCATCGCCCTCATACCCTGCTTAATTTCTTCCACCCCCTATCCCTAACTATCGCACGCACCCCATAAATTATCTACATAACACAAAGATCTCATGCCTTCATTCAATACCCTAACCTCCCTTCTGGTGTCCTCTCTCTTGTCATACCTCCCACCCTCGAAATTGACAAAGGACGCGTCACTGCCCATTGCTCGGGCCTGGGTGGAATTCCCTCTCCCATTCATCATGTGTACTGAGCCCAAGTAGCTCAAGGTGGTATAAACCAACAAAGCATTTGAACTAAACACAACCCATGACTGCTTCTTAACTCTATACCCTGGTAGGATTTCCCGACCCCTCACCATTCCATCTTGTTTGCATCCCTTACCTGACAGGCTCACATTGGGGTGCAAGTTGAGGCCATGCCCAATTCCTACTCTGACAGAGAGGCAAAGACCCAAAAGAACCCCAACCTTCCCCCAACCAGAGTCGTAATGGTTTCGCTCTCCCTTACCCAGCAGAAGACTATACCAGTCCAACTTAATCACCTTATGCTCCCATAGAGACCGGCCCAAATCATAAAACATAAACATGGTATGAACAAGGGAGAGGAAACTAAACAAATACCTGAGTTTCATCATCGTGGAAGTGAAATGGAGGTTTGTTATCCCGTTGTCGCGCCTACACCAAAGTCTTTCGTCATAACAAAACCCCCACGCCTTCCTCCACCCTGTTTTAAGCTACATGCACGGGTTTTTGTCCCACTACCTCACCTCGTGCTGCATGCGACAATACAGCCTGCCTCCCTTGCCACTCATGTGGAATGTGGTTGGCTTCAACCCCAGGGACACTACCATTAACACTGATGGGAGGGCCAATCTTCTTCATTACACCATGATCGGGGAGCTGAGTCCAAGAACTGTGGGTGAGCTCTTCCCTCCGACCTATCCTGCTCTTTGATGCTATGCAGCTTGATCCATCGTTCTTCCCCGAGATTAGGAGGCATGCTTAATTCAATAGGTTCATTCAGGTGAGCACAACCACAATTTTCTAGGAGGTCAGCTGCCCTGTTTCCTTCCCTCCTTACATGGGTGATAAATGTATAATCAAATTTCCGGTTTTTATCCTCCAATCCCTGCACATGTGAAGAAGTACGCCATCTTTGGGTTAGTTTTCCCCACTTCGTTCCTCAATTAATTTTTTTGAGTCTGTTCGTAAACAACTGAGAGTCTCTTTCGATTACTAGTTTTCTGTATCCTAGCCTGATGGCGAAGAGCATACCTTGGTGCACTCCTACGAATTATGCTTCATTGTTGCTGGCAAAACCACAGGAGTCATCATATATGAATCTTGTTATGCTATGTTGATCTCGAAAAATCCCTCCAACCCATGCTTGCCTCGGATTGCCTTTCGGGGCTCCATCAAAGCTGAGTTTGATGAATCCTTCTAGAGGAGGTTTGGAGATCCTGATGGTGTCCCCTATGTCAGGGATAGATTTCCAAGAAGCTGGGGAGAACATGCTAGGTGCTAGTTGGAGGCCCTAGAGAATTCTTTCTTCCTGAGGAGCCATTTTCCAATCATCTCGCATACATTTCTCTGAGAGGATGCATTAGTAGAAAACGATGAAATTAGTGATTAGGTGACTAAAAAATTTAGTCACCACAATTATTTCAAGTGAATTACTACTAAATTAGATAAATTTTAAGTGACCGAACTAAAATTGACTAATTTAGTCTAGGGTTAAAATATACGACTAGATGATTTTATTGTACCAGCTAGCACATGCTCTAACAGGTTGAGAGCGAGCTGACCTACCTACGACCTCCCAGCTGCCATGGCATTAGGAGGGGGACCCAAGGCTCCCATTCCTCCTCCTTTATAAGTCCTTTCATTCAAGAAACTGATAACAACCAACAACAAGCACCCTCTGACTGGATCTTAGCAAATGTTCGTGACGAAATTGGATAGCATCCCTTCGATGGCCCTTCAAATCGAAGAAACTTGTTGATTTGCATTGAAACTAGCTGAAAGGGGGCTCATTGGACAGTTTACTGGCCTCTGGCCCTCTCCCAAAGCTGTGGAAGACTGGGTGCAGAGGAACTAGATTCCTTTAGTCTCCGAAGGCATCAAAAGCCACTTCGTAGGCAAAGGAAACTTTGTGTTTGTTTTTGAGAATGTGGAAGACAGAAGCCTCATATTCAGGAATGGCCCATATTTTATGGGTCCTAACAGACTATACTTAAATAAATGGACCCCTAACTTAGGTCAAGCTCAATATGTGCCTTCAACTATTCTATTGTGGGTAAGCCTCCCAAATCTCCCATTGCATTGCTGGAACCAGAAGTCTCTCCAAACCATTGGCAATAACCTCAGAAAGTATGTTGATGAAGCAGTGAGAAAAGATCAATACTCATGAGCACATATATGTGTCAAGGTGGATTTGGAAGTTGGGCTACCTAAAGATACCAAATTAACGGTTGCTGACTGGACCCATATCCAGGAGCTGTATTATGAGCAGCTTCCATTTAAATGCAGGCACTGTCATGACTATGGCCATTTTGAAAGGCACACTAGTACATTTGGTCAAAATTCCAACAATTTAGTTCTGATGCTTTTGACATATTGTCAGAAATTTCCCCAATTTTTATCAATTTTTCAAATCCTGCCAACAACCGTCGCTCTAGCGACATTTTTGGAGTATCGTCGATACAACGACGTTTAACAAAATCATCGGAATACCGACGTTACATGAAAAACCGTCGGAATACCGATGTTATAGGACAAACAGTTGATATTGCAACGTTTAGGAGACCGCCTTTGGTCTTGCAACATTTAAGGAAACTATTGATCTTGCGACATTAAGGGAAAAACCGTCGGAATACCGACATTTAAAGGCCTATGATAAAGTTTATATTACAACTCTCAAGATAAATAATTTTATTTGTATTTTTTGTTTGGGGTAGCATTTAATTTACTACATATCGAAAAACACATGGCATTCAATGATGTACTAAAGTAAAAAAAGAAGAATTATAAACATTGTGACTATGCATTTCAAAAGCCTATAGAGAATGTAGGTTTTAATACCTAGAATGAGTTTAAATTTATGCACCACTCAACAACTTTTTGTTTTATCTTGAAATTTTGTTTTACCATAGATAGGGGTTGTTTGATCTCATAGTTCACCTTTATATGGTGGTATACATTAAGGGTTGACATGAAATGTTGTAGGTTGACATGAAATGTTGTGGAAGTTAAAAAGTAAAATATTTGGTTTAGTTTTATTTTTTTTAAATATCTTCAATAATGCTTTTTTTTTTTAATTTCGTTTCAGAAAGGCCGTATCAAATTTGCTAAGTGGTGACCACATGGGTGCCTTTTGCATGTTTGTGCGGTCCGTTTTCCATTTTCTCCCTTGTGCCTTCGTTCAGTACGGCACGCCGTGTTAGGGCGCCCACCCAAATGCGTTTGAGTCTAGTCGTTTCATTTGAGGGCACCCGCCAAGACGCGTTCGGGTCAGTTCAATTCCTTTCATTTGAGGGTGCTCGCTCAAACATGTTTGGGTTGGGTCAGGTCGTTTTGTTTAAGGGCAACTTCCCAAATGCGTTCGGGTCAGGTCGGTTAGTTTTGTTTGAGGGCACCCGCCCAAGCAGGCTCGGGTCGGGTCCGGTCGTTTCGTTGGAGGGTGCCCGCCAAAATGCATTCAGGTTCGGTTGGGTCATTTTGTTTGAGGGCACCCACCCAAATGCGTTTGGGTCAGGTTGTTTCGTTTGAGGGAGACTGTATCAAATTTTCTAAGTTGTGACAGCATGGTGCCTTGTGCACATTCGTGCAGCCCATTTTCTGTTCACTCCCTTGTGCTTTCGTTTGGTCGGGCGCACCATGTGAGGGCGCCCGCCCGCCCGCCAAAATGCATTCGAGTTGGGTTGGGTTGTTTTGTTTGAGGGCGCCCACCCAAACGCGTTTGGGTCAGGTCGTTTCGTTTGAGGGAGACTGTATCAAATTTGCTAAGTTGTGACAGCATGGTGCCTTGTGCACATTCGTGCAGCCCATTTTCTATTTGCTCCCTTGTGCTTTCGTTTGGTCGGGTGCACCATGTGAGGGCGCCCGCCCAAACACGTTTGGGTCCAGTCGGGTCATTTCGTTTGAGGGTGGGTGTATCAAATTTGCTAAGTTGTGACCGCGTGAGTGCCTTTTGCACATTCGTGCGACACATTTGCCATTTGCTCCCTTGTACCTTCGTTCGGTCATGCGCAACATGTCACGTCGTGTGAGGGCGCCTGCACAAATGCGTTCCAGTTGGGTCATTTATTTTGAGGGCAGCTGTTTCAAATTTGCTAAGTTGTGAGTGCACGGGTGCCTTGTGCATGTTTGTGTTGCCCGTTTCCATTTCCTCCCCTGTGCCTTCGTTCGGTTGGGCGTGCCGTGTTGTTTTGTTTGAGGGCGCCTACCCAAACCCGTTCAGGTCAGGTCGTTTTGGTTTAGGGCGCCTGCCTAAACGCGTTCGGGTCAGGTCGTTTTGGTTGAGGCCACCTGCCCAAACGCATTTGGGTCGGGTCATTTCGATTGAGGGCGCTCGTATCAAATTTGCTAAGTTGTGACCGCACGGGTGCCCTGTGCAAGTTTGTGCGGCCCATTTGTTGTTTTCTCCCTTGTGGCTTCGTTCGATCATGCACATCGTTTCACACTGTGTGAGGGTGCCCGCCCAAATGCGTTCGGGTCGGGTTGTTTCGTTTGAGGGTAGGCGTATTAAATTTGCTAAGTTGTGACCACACGGGTGCCTTGTGCACATTCATGCGGCCCATTTTCCGTTTTCTCCCTCATGCCTTCATTTGGTTAGGTGTGCCATGTCGTTTCGTTTGAGGGAACCTATCCAAACCCGTGCGGGTCGCGTCATTTCAGTGGAGGGCGCCTACCCAAACGCGTTCGGGTTGGGTTGTTTCGGTTGAGGGCACCTGCCCAAACGCGTTTGGGCCAGGTCGTTTCAATTAAGGGTGCTCGTATCAAATTTGCTAAGTTTTGATCGCACGGGTGCCCTATGCACGTTCATGCGGCCCATTTGTTGGTTGCTCGCTTGTGCCTTCGTTCGGTTGGGCACACCGTGTGAGGGCGCTCGCCCAAACACATTCGGGTCGGATTGGGTCATTTCATTTAAGGGCGGGCGTATCAAATTTTCTAAGTTGTGACCGCACGGGTGCCTTTTTCATGTTCATGCGGCCCGTATTTTGTTTGCTTCCTTGTGCCTTCATTCGGTCATGCACGCCATGTCGCGCCGTGTGAGGGCACCCACCCAAAGTCATTCAGGTCAGGTCATTTCGTTTGAGGGTAGCTGTATCAAATTTTCTAAGTTGTGACCGCATGGGTGGCTTGTACACGTTCGTGTGGCCCGTTTTCCGTTTGCTCCCTTGTGCCTTCATTTGGTCGGGCATGTCGTGTCTTTTTGTTTGAGGGAACTCGCCCAAACCTGTTCAAGACAGGTCATTTTGGTTGAGGGCGCTTGCCCAAATGCATTTTAGTCGGGTCGTTTCAGTTGAGGGCACTCGCCCAAACACGTTTGGGTCTGGTCGTTTCAGTTTAGGGCGCGCGTATCAAATTTGCTAAGTTGTGACTGCACAGGTGCCCTGTGCATGTTTGTGCATCCCGTTTGCCGGTTGCTCCCTGGTGCCTTCATTCAGTCATGTGTGCTGTGTCGCGTCGTGTGAGCGCACCCTCCCAAACGCATTCGGGTTGGGTCGTTTTGTTTGAGGGCGACCGTATCAAATTTGCCAAGTTGTGACCGCACGGGCACCTTGTGCACGTTCATGCGACCCGTTTGCCATTTTCTCCCTTGTGCCTTCGTTCGGTCTGGCTCGCCCTGTCGTTTCATTTGAGGGCACCCACCCAAACCCGTTCGGGTCGGGTCTTTTCGGTTGAGGGTGCTTGCCCAAACACATTCGGGTCGGGTCATTTCGACTGAAAACGCCTGCCTAAACGCGTTTGGGTTAGGTCATTTCAGTTGAGAGCACCCATATCAAATTTGCTAAGTTGTGACCGCACGGGGTCCTTCCGCAAGACTCCTATAGAACTGTGTTAAGGCGGGTGCGTTCAGGTCGAGTCGGGTTCGAGCAACATGTCCGTGTTCAGGACGTGCAAAACAATGTTTGAAGGCATGAAAGTCATTCATCAAGGTTGGTTCAAGTCGAACGCGACTCGAACACATTCAAACATTTTTCCAACATAATATTAGAGCTAAGGTGAAAGAAAGAGACTGAAGATCACATCCTAGTTGGCATTATGGCAAGGGTTATAAACAAGGGTTTCAAGTTTATTGGGAATCTCACTAAATTCATCAAGGGTTTCATTTTGGAGATCATTTCCAAGCTAGAAGTAATGGATGGAAGTTTATTTTCCGCTTTGTCTGGGACTTTCAAGAATGAGAATCTATGGGTTATTGATAATGGTGCTTCTAGACATATGATGGGAGAATGCATCTAGCTTCAGACTTTGTCAGAAGGAACCTCCATCTCCTAGCTCAATCTAAAATTGCATGTCCTTCTCGTTTAGGTAGTTGAAATACTTCTTGTTCATGGTCATGTGGAAGGATTCCTGCACCACCTAGCTCATCTTAAACCTGAGTGAACTTTGAAAGATATGTGATGATGGGCTCATCTTTGCCTATCTTCTTACTTCTTAGCTTCTCTTTGAGAGAAAGCTTCATGACATCACTCGAAGCCTGAAACAAATTGAATATGGATTTAAATTTAAACATCTCATACACTGTCTTCTTCTCATTGAGATGAGGAATAATATGATCTCTGACCCCTCTAGAATTATCCTTCTTGCATCGCTGTCATGCTTAGTATGCTAGGCCAACTGTTGGGGATCTTGAGGTGGCACTATTGCCTGCTTGACATACTCTGCTACCCCATTATCTTCCAACACTACTGTGCTTTTCCTCTTCCATGCACATAAATTTGACGCTCCTTCTAAACTGTGATTTGACCTTAGCCCTTGGATTGACATATTGCTATCCAAGGAGCTTCTCTGCTCTACTCTTAAAACTATCACCCTGAAAAAAATCTTGTCCTCATGTTGTCCTAGTTGGACTGACCTTGCAAACACATAGACCCTTGCTCCTACTTTCTTGCACTCAGATAGTCCCTATTTCCTTGTGCAGAGGTTTCCTAGTTCCTAGTGTAAAGGACTCCCTATTCTTTAGGGCTTGACTCCTATTTCCTAGCGCAGAATTTCCCTATTTCCTAGCGCAATTCTGCCACAAGAAAAGCTCTCTTCAATGCTGTGTATTGGCTCCTCCAAGATACGCACTCACAACAAAGATCTCTCACACAATTTTGTGCTCTCTCTCACAATCTTGGGAGTTGTGTCTTGTCATAGTCCTTTGTGCACAAAAAAGCTATGAAACTTTGTGCCTTTGTCCTCCTTTATTGATTTGATCCATGCTAAAATTGAAAAGTTACAAATTTAGAACATGTTTTTTGATTGAATAGTTAACAAAGTCTAAGGATTGAAACTCCCAACTTGTCCTATTCTAAATTTATAACTGCCTCTCGAACTTGTAGTCAAACTGAAGAAGGTCCATGTAATTGATCCTCCAACACTACGCATGAATTCACCATCTCCACGAACTCATCCATGGGCAAAGGAAGACAAATCATGGCCTTTTTGGCTAAGGCATGCATTAGAGAGGACCTTATCTCGCTACACTTTTCAACAATCCCATTGTCCATCTTGATTACATACAATGTCATTGGGTTCATGGTCTTCATATCATGCTTGAATAATTGTGGGTTTTGCTCCTAACAGCTATCGATTAAGACAATTCATTGCATCCTAGGGTTGATAGGATCACAACTATGCAATCTCCATGATATCAAGTTTAACGATCACTTTTTTGAGGGAGGTTCTGTTTTTTGTTTTGGGATTCAAGAGGTTCTCTTGTGACTTTCTCTCATCAATATGATTAGAGAGGCCTAGATTTATCTGTTCAAGAGTCAATTCTCCCTATACAAGAGACTTTGGATGGCCTCTCCAGACTCAGTACCACTAAGAGTATTTCTTGTTTATTCCAGCCTATTTGGGTTCTTTGTGGTGTGAATCCTAGGTGGACTCCTTTTCCTTGGAGTTATATAGAATATATTCGCGAGACAATAAAGTTTTCCCACATGGTTAGTAGGCACATCACCTCTGTGATTTTAGAGCTTGATTTGCCTAGTTCAAACTATGGTCTCCTTAGGTTGGCTTGAGTAAGCCAAATCTCCATTTTGAAATTCTTCTCATCAACCTCTATAAAGAAGAGAGGAATTACCACCCTCTATAAAGAAAGGAAGCCTTTCTTGGTTCCATCCCTTTGCCTGTTCCTAGTTTTCTGCATTTTTACTTGTGCGTGGTTCAAAATTTCAACTAGTATCCCACAATAGAAATTCAGTGAACACTAGCATAGCTGGGATCCCTTGTAACAAATATGGTAAATGTGATGTAGTTATTTGTAATGCAATGGTGATGATTATGATTTTGTCTGATACTAGCTGAGAAGCATTAGGCATGGGATGAGTGGGGCATGTTAGGTGATGGGATAAAAGTGAGTCCAATATATATATATATATATATATATATATATATATATATATATATATATATATATATATATATATATATATATATATATATATATATATATATATATATACATATATTTAAAACTTGGACTTTAATTTGCTTAAGTCCCTTTTGATTATGCATCTGGTTCCCAATGTAGCCTTGGGGTGATTCAAATGGTCATTAACACGTAGGGTCTAGGCCTTGGTTCCCCATGAGACCCTTCTTTGAAGGGGCATGTTAAAAGTAACATATGAGAGTATATATTCTTTCATTTTCCTTGGGATTTGGAGATCATGATATCAATAGCAAAGTTATGTTGTTGGTTAGAGCGTTTTAGGTGTGCAGGGTTATGCTGTTTGTTTGATCTATCATACTAGAGAGTTAGGGAAGTGCTGCTAGCATTGGTTAATTGTCCTTGAGATATGATAATATAGATAATTTAATGTTAATAAATGTCTGCAAATAACTAGAAAAGTAGGTCAATAAGATTAAAATATTTATATTTTATTGAATTTATTAAGATATTAATTATCAATATTTATATTTTATTTGTTTGAATTATATTATATAAATTTAAATTTTAAATATATTGTAATTTTATATTTAATTAATAGTTAAAATAATAAATATTAATATTTACAGAACAATGCTCTCCCTCTCTCATAGCAGAGGTTCAACTGGATCTTTATTTCATTTTAATATCTTTACAGTACGAGGCTCTCTCTCTCGTAGCAGACGTATCGAATGAGAAAGAAAAGAAAGGCTGAAGCTCGGCGGAAGCAAGAGGTTCTTGATACAAAACGACAAGTGCGAAGGATTGAAGCTATTCAATCTGCTTTAGTCGATGTTTCGAGAGGTTCTGTGTTCGAAAATCCTCTTCTGCTACTTCAAGAATTCAAGAATTTCTCTTTGGTTTGCAAGAAAGAACTCAAGAATTAAGATCAAACGAGAAAGAAAAGCACGAGAGGAAGCTCGGTGGCAGCAAGAGGCTCTTGATAAGGTGCCAAGGTTTGAAACTATTCAATCTTCTTTAGCCACAACAAGAAAAGTTGTTTTTTAGCACCATAAGTTAGCACCACTTCCGTTATGTGGTGTTAATGTGGTGTAAATGTTTATATATCATATTAAAAATGGAGTATATCACCATAACTTAGCACCACTTAAGTTATGTGGTGTTAATATGGTGTAAATGTTTATGTATTATGTTAAAAATGAAGTATATCACCATAATTTAGCACCACTTAAGTTATGTGGCGTTAATGTGGTGTAAATGTTTATGTATTATATTAAAAATGAATTATATCGCCATAAGTTAGCACCACTTACGTTATGTGGTGTTAATGTGGTGTAAATGTTTATGTATCATATTAAAAATGAAGTATATAATTACTATATTTGACGGACAAGTTAGCACCATTCTTACTATGTGGTGTTAAAGTGAAATATTTTTTTATTGATCTTATTGGAACTAGAGTATATCACCATATATTTAAAGAAATGGTGTATGCTATATTGTCAAGTTCTATAAAGTAGGGTAGTTAACTTTGTGTTTGCTATGTTGGCATGTATAAGTGGATTTATTAATTGTCACCATAACTATAAAAAAATTACAAATATTCATATTATGAATATATAAATTAGAACTAAACTCACAAATATTTATTTTATAATATTTATTGGTTTGTCATGTTTACATGTAAAACTAAAATTCAAAGTAATTGTTTTCTAAATATTTTATTTCAATTATTTACTTTTTTATATTATTCTCATTTTGCACCATAAATACAACAAATTCAAAGTAATTGTTTTCTAAATATTTTATTTCAATTATTTTCTTTTTATATTATTCTCATTTTGCACCATAAATACAACAAATTCAAAGTAATTGTTCTCTAAATATTTTATTTCAATTATTTACTTTTTATATTATTCTCATGAGAAAATAAATACACAAAACCATATTACATAATAATTAATTTTATGAGTAAGCCAATTAAGATAAATATTTTTATATTATTGTAATTTCAAAATAAAATAACGGTGAATTCGATGGAGTTGGGTTACTCTTTTTTGGAAGAACTTCTGTTCCAAAGGTTGAAAATGTATCTTTGTGAGGGTATTTTTTCAGCCCTCCATCAAAGCTTTTAAAAGGTCCATCTAGGACTAAATACAACCATGAATTAAACTACATAGCTCCATCGTGAATATGAACTTGATCTTTTCGAACTCTTTTCCTCAGCTGGAACTTGATCTTATCGAACTCGCTCTTGTAGTCTGGGAAGTCTTGGGCTAATTTCACCAAGCTCATAGAGATCTGTTCCAAGGCTTTGCCAAGCATGCTCTTCATAGACCAATAAAGATACAGTGTCTGCTTGATTTATGTTAGTTAGCCCCTTGTTTGTCCCAAATATTGTATTAAACCTCTCCATTCTTTAGTATCCATATTTGTCTCTGCATGTCTATTTATGTCAATTTCCCATTTTTCAATGAGCTTTTGAATTTCCTCTCATGTGTTCTCATGGTATGCTTTCGTTGCCTCTTGGATTGCATCGATTGCAGGCCTCCTTCCTCTCAGCCTGCTCGGGGGTGAGCTGGGTTGGGATTCTACCGCCTTCCCTTTATCTTTCTAGCCACGGCCTCAAGCTACAGGGCTCTTGGAATGGTCGCGACCTACAGGACTCTTGGAGCATGCCATCCCACAATATTTGACTAGGTTTCCGGGTAGGTGACCTGTCCATACAATCAAACAAAGGAATAATTCCATTTAATGAAAATGATTAAAGGTCCATGCATTCCAGTTATCAGAAGAAAGGTGACCCAAGGGCCTCTTCCCAAGACTTCTCCCCTGCCCGTCCCTCTGCGTACCCATCGCCCTCATACCCTGCTTAATTTCTACCACCACTTGCCCCTAACGGTCACACGCAACCCATAAATTATCCCCATAACCCAAAGAGCTGATTCCTTCCTTCAATCTCCTGACCTCCCTTCTGGTCTCCTCTCTCTCGTCATACCTCTCACCCTTGAAATTGACAAAGGAGGCGTCGCTGCCCATTGCTCGGGCCTGGGTGGAATTCCCTCTCCCATTCCTCATGCGCACTGAGCCAAAGTAGCTCAAGCTAGTATAAACCAGCAAAGCATTTGAACTAAACACAACCCATGACTGCTCCTTAACTCTATACCCTGGCAGGATTTCTCGACCCCTTACCATTCCATATTGTTGGCATCCCTTACCTGAAAGACTCACACTCGAGTGCAAGTTGAGGCCATGCCCAATTCCTACTCTGACATAAAGGCAGAGACCCAAACGAACCCCAACCTTCCCCCAACCAGAGTCGTAATGGTTCTGCTCTCCCCTACCCAGCAGAATACTATACCAGTCCAACTTAATCACCTTATGCTCCCATAGAGACCGGCCCAAATCATAAAACATAAAAATGGCATGAACAAGGGAGAGGAAACCAAGCACATACCTGAGTTTCATCATGGTGGAAGTGCAATGGAGGTTTGTTATCCCGCTGTTGCACCTACACCAAAGTCTTTCGTCATAACAAAACCGCCAACACAACCCATGACTGCTCCTTAACTCTATACCCTGGAAAGATTTCCCGACCCCTCACCATTCCATCTTGTTGGCATCCCTTACCTGATAGACTCACACTCAAGTGAAAGTTGAGGCCATGCCTAATTCCTACTCTGAAATAGAGGCATAGACCCAAACGAACCCCAACCTTCCCCCAACCAGAGTCGTAATGTTCTGCTCTCCCCTACCCAGCAGAAGAATATACCAGTCCAAATTAATCACCTTATGCTCCCATAGAGACCGGCCCAAACCATAAAACATAAAAATGGCATGAACAAGGGAGAGGAAACCAAGCACATACCTGAGTTTCATCATGGGGGAAGTGCAAGCACCAAAGTCTTTCGTCACAATAAAACCCCCACAACTTCCTCCACCCTATTTTAAGCTCCATGCATGGGCCTTTGTCCCGCTACCTCACCTCATGCTGCATGTGACAGTACAGCCTACCTCCCTTGCCACTCATGTGGAAGGTGTTTGGCTTCAACCCCAGGGACACTACCATTAACACTGATGGGAGGGCCAATCTTCTTCATTACACCCTGATCGGGGAGCTGAGTCTGACAACTATGGGTGAGCTCTTCCCTCCAACCTGTCCTGCTCTTTGATGCTCTGGAGCTTGATCCATCATTCTTCCCCGAGATTAGGAGGCATGCTTAATTTAATAGGTTCATTCAGGTGAGCGCAAAAACAATTTTCCAGGAGGTCAGCTACCCTGTTTCCTTCCCTCCTTACATGGGTGATAAATATATAATAAAATTTCTTGTTTGTATCCTCCAATCCCTGCACATGTGAATAATTACACCATCTTTGGATTAGTTTTCCCCACTTCGTTCCTTGATTAAGTTTTTTGAGAGTGTTCGTAACCAATTGAGAGTCTTCTTCGATTACTAGCTTTCTGTATGCTAGCCTGATGGCAAAGAGGAGACCTTTGTGCACTCCTATGAATTATGCTTCATTGTTGTCGGCAAAGCCATAGGAGTCATCATATATGAATCTTGTTATGCCATGTTGATCTTGAAAATCCCTCCAACCCCTGCTTGCCCAGGATTGCCTTTCGGGGCTCCACCAAAGCTGAGTTTGATGAATCCTTCTAGAGGAGGTTTGAAGATTCTAATGGTGTCCCCTATGTTAGGGATAGCTTTCCAAGAAGCTGGGGAGACCATGCTAGGCACTAGGTTGAGGCCCTGGAGAATTGTTTCTTCCTGAGGAGCCATTTGCCAATCATCTGGCATACATTTCTTTGAGAGGATGCATTAGTAGAAAATGATGAAATTAGTGACTAGGTGACTAAAAAAGTTAGTCACCACAATTATTTCAAGTGAATTACTTGTAAATTTGATCAAATTTAAGTGACCGAACTAAAATTGACTAATTTAGTCTAGGGTTAAAATATATGACTAGATGATTTTATTGTACCAGCTAGCACGTGCTCTGACAGGTCGAGAGCGAGCTGACCTACCTACGACCTCCCAACTGCCATGGCATCAGAAGAGGGACCCAAGGCTCCCCTTCCTCCTCCTCTAGAATTCCTTGAATTCAAGAAACTGGTAGCAGCCAACAACAAGCGCCCTCTGACTGGATCTCAGCAAATGTTCATGAAGAAGTTGCATAGCATCCCTTCGATGGCCCTTGAAATCGAAGAAACTTGTTGATTTGCATTGAACCTGGCTGAAAGAGGGCTCATTGGATAGTTTACTAGCCTCTGGCCCTCTCCCAAAGCTATGGAAGACTGGGTGCAGAGGAACTGGATTCATTTAGTCTCGGAAGGCATCAAAAGCCACTTCGTAGGCAAAGGAAACTTTGTGTTTGTTTTTGAGAATGTGGAAGACAGAAGCCTCATATTCAAGAATGGCCCATATTTTATGGGTCCTAAGGGACTATACTTAAATAAATGGACCCCTAACTTAGATCACGCTCAATATGTGCCTTCAACTGTTCTATTGTGGGTAAGCCTCCCACATCTCCCACTGCATTGCTGGAACCAAAAGTCTCTCCGAACCATTGGCAATAACCTCAGAAAGTATATTGATCAAGAAATGAGAAAAGATCAATAATCATGCGCACATATATGTGTCGAGGTGGATTTGGAAGTTGGGCTACCTAAATCTATTAAATTAATGGTTGCTGACTGGACCCATATCCAGGAGCTGGATTATGAGCAGCTTCCATTTAAATGCAGGCACTGTTATGACTATGGCCATTTTGCAAGGCACACTAGTAAATTTGGTAAAAATTCCAACAATTTAGCTCCGATTCTTTTGACGTATTGTCGGAAATTTCCCCAATTTTTATCAGTTTTTCAAATCCTGCCAATAACCGTCACTCTAGGAATGTTTTTGGAGTATCGTCGGAACAACGACGTTTAGGAAAATCGTCGGAATACCAACGTTACATGACAAACCGTCGGAATACCAACGTTATAGGACAAACAATCGATATTGCGATGTTTAGGAGACCGTCATCGGTCTTGTGACGTTTAAGGAAATTGTCAGTCTTGCAACGTCGAGGGAAAAACTGTCAGAATACCGACATTTAAAGGCCTATGATAAAGTTTATATTACAACTCTCAAGCTAAATAATTTGATTTGTACTTTTTGTTTGGGGTAGCATTTAATTTACTACATATTGGAAAACACATGACATTCAATGATGTACTTAAGTAAAAAAACAATTATAAACATTGTGAATATGCATTTCAAAATCCTATATAGAATGTATGTTTTAATACCTAGAATGAATTTAAATTAATGCATCACTCAAAAACTTTTTGTTTTATCTTGAATTTTTTTTTTTTACCATAGATAGGGGTTTTTTGATCTCATAGTTCACCATTATATGGTGGGGTGCATTAAGGGTTGACATGAAATGTTGTAGGATGAGCTCTTAGTGTTGAGGAATATTGTGGAAGTTAAAAAGTAAAATATTTGGTTTATTTTATTTTTTTTAAATATCTTCAATAATTTATTTTTTTTAAATTTCGTTTGAGAAAGGCCATATCAAATTTGCTAAGTTGTGACCGCACGGGTGCCTTTTGCACGTTCGTGCAGTCCGTTTTCCATTTGCTCCCTTGTGCCTTCATTTGGTCGAGCGCGCCATCTCACGGCGCCAACCCAAATGCGTTCGAGTCTGGTCATTTCGTTTAAGGGCGCCCGCCAAGACGTGTTCAGGTCAGGTCGGGTCCTTTCATTTGAGGGCGCTCGCCCAAACGCGTTCGGGATGGGTCAGGTTGTTTCGTTTGACGACACTTGCCCAAATCCATTCGAGTCAGGTTGGGTTGGGTTGTTTCTTTTGAGGGCACCTGCCCAAACGCGTTCAGGTCATTTCGTTTGAGGATGCTTGCTCAAACCTATTCAGATCGGGTTGGGTCATTTCGTTTGAGGGCACCCACCCAAACGCGTTCGGGTCGGGTCGTTTCATTTGAGGTCAATTGTATCAAATTTTCTAAGATGTGACTGCATGGTGCCTTGTGCATGTTCGTGCAGCACATTTTTCGTTTGCTCCCTTGTGCCTTCCTTCAGTCGGGTGCGCCATGTGAGGGCACCCGCCCAAATGCGTTTGGGTCCAGTGGGGTCATTTTGTTTGAGGGTGGCTATATCAAATTTGCTAAGTTGTGACTACACGAGTTCCTTTTGCACATTTGTGTGGAACGTTTTCTGTTTGCTCCCTTGTGCCTTCGTTTGGTCGTGTGCACCATGTCGTTCCATGTGAGGGTGCCCGTACAAACGCATTCAGGTTGGGTCATTATGTTTGAGGGTGGCTGTTTCAAATTTGCTAAGTTGTGACTACAGGGGTGCCTTGTGCACGTTCGTGCGGCCTGTTTACCATTTTCTCCCTTGTGCCTTCATTCGGTCGGGCATGCTGTGTCATTTTCGTTTGAGGGTACCCAACCAAACCTGTTCGGGTTGGGTCGTTTCAGTTTAGGGTGCCTGCCTAAACATGTTCGGGTCGGGTCGTTTCAGTTGAGGCCGCCCGCCCAAACGCGTTTGGGTGGGGTCGTTTCAGATGAGGGCGCCCATATCAAATTTGCTAAGTTGTGACCACACGGGTGCCCTCTGCACGTTCGTGCGGCTTGTTTTCCATTTTCTCCCTTGTGCCTTCGTTCAATCATGTGCTATGTTTCGCGTTGTGTGAGGGCACCCGCCCAAATGTGTTCAGGTCGGGTCGTTTCATTTGATGGCGACCGTATCAAATTTGCTAAGTTGTGACCGCACGGGTGCCTTGTACACGTTCGTGCAGCCCGTTTGCCATTTTCTCCCTTGTGCCTTCATTTGGTCGGGTGTGATGTGTCATTTCATTTGAGGGGGCCCACCCAAAACCATGCGAATCGAGTCGTTTCAGTGGAGAGCGGCTACCCAAAAGCATTTGGGTCGGGTTATTTCGGTTGAGGGTGCATGCCCAAATGCATTTGGTCCAGGTCATTTCGGTTGAGGGTTCCCGTATCAAATTTGCTAAGTTGTGATCACACGGGTGCCCTGTGCATGTTCGTGCAGCCCATTTACTGGTTGCTCCCTTGTGCATTCATTCGGTCGGGCGCGCCGTGCGAGGGCGCCCACCCAAACGCGTTCGAGTTGGGTCGGGTCATTTCGTTTAAGGGTGGTCGTATCAAATTTGCTAAGTTGTGACCACATGGGTGCCTTTTTCACATTCGTGCAGCTCGTTTGTCGTTTTCTCCCTTGTGCCTTCATTCGGTCATGCACGCCATGTCGCGTCGTGTGAGGGCGCCCACCCAAACTCGTTCAGGTCAGGTCGTTTCGTTTGAGGAAGGCTGTATCAAATTTGCTAAGTTTTGACCGCACGGGTGGCTTGTACACATTTGTACAGCCCATTTTCCATTTTCTCCATTGTGCCTTCATTTCGTCAGGTGCGTCGTGCCATTTCGTTTGAGGCCGCCCGCCCAAACCCATTTGATTCGGGTCATTTTGATTGAGGGCACTTTCCCAAATGCATTCGGGTTGGGTCGTTTTGGTTAAGGGCTCTGGCCCAAACACGTTTGGTTCGGGTCATTTCGGTTGAGGGCGCACGTACAAATTTACTAAGTTGTGACTGCACGGGTGCCCTGTGCACATTTGTGCGGCCCGTTTGCCGGTTTCTCCCTTGTGCCTTCGTTCGGTCGTGCACGTCGTGTCGCATCGTGTGAGGGCGCCTGCCCAAACACGTTTGGGTTGGGTCATTTCGTTTGAGGGCGACAGTATCAAATTTGCTATGTTGTGACCGCACGGGTGCCTTGTGCATGTTTGTGCAGCCCGTTTTCCGTTTGCTCCCTTGTGCCTTCCTTCATTCCAGCTCGCCTTGTCGTTTCGTTTGAGGGTGCTCGCCCAAACCTGGTAGGGTCGGGTCTTTTCGGTTGAGTGCGCCCACCCAAATGTGTTTGGGTCAGGTCATTTCGGCTGAGGGCGCCTGCCCAAACGTGTTTGGGTTAGGTCATTTCGGTTGAGGGTGCCCGTATCAAATTTGCTAAGTTGTGACCGCACGGGATCCTTCCGCAAGACTCGTGCAGAACAGTGTTCAGGGCGGGTGCATTCAGGTCAAGTTGGGTTCATGCAGCACATCCACGTTCAGGACGTGCAGAACAATGTTTGAAGACATGAAAGTCATTCATCAAGGTTGGGCTGGGTCGAACGCGACCCGAACGTGTTCAAACATTTTTCCAACATAATATCAGAGCTAAGGTGCAAGAAAGAGACTGAAGATCACATCCTAGTTGGCATTATGGCAAGGGTTATAAAAAATGGTTTCAAGTTTGCTGGGAATATCATTACATTCATCAAGGGTTTCATTTTGAAGATCATTTCGAAGCTAGAAGTAATGGATGGAAGTTTATTTTCTGCTTTGTCTGGGACTTTCAAGAATGAGAATGTATGGTTTATTGATAATGGTGCTTCTAGACATATGATAGGAGAATGCATCCAGCTTTAGACTTTGTCAGAAGGAACCTCCATCTCCTATCTCAATCTGAAATTGCATGTCCTTCTCATTCAAGTAGCTAAAATACTTCTTGTACATGGTCATGTGGAAGGATTCCCACACCAGCTAGCTCATCTTGAACCTGAGTGAACTTTGAAAGATATGTGATGATGGGCTCATCTTTGCTTATCTTCTTACTTCTTAGCTTCTCTTTGAGAGCAAGCTTTGTGACATCACTAGAAGCCTGAAACAAATTGAAGATGGATTTAAATTTAAACATCTCATACTCTGTCTTCTTCTGATTCAGATGAGGAATAATATGATATTTGACCCCCTCTAGAATGATCCTTCTTTCCTTGGTGTCATTCTTAGTATGTTGGGCCAACCGTTGGGGATCTTAAGGTGGCACTATTGCCTACTTGACATACTCTGCTACACCATTATCTTCCAACACTACTGTGATTTGCTTCTTCCATGCACGTAAATTTTAGGCTCCTTCTAAACTATGATTTGACCTTAGCTCTAGAACCGATATATTGCTATCCAAGGAACTACTATGCTCTACTCTTCAAACTATCACCTTGAAAAAAATCGTGTCCTCATGTTTTCCTAGCTAGACTGATCTTGCAAACACACAGACCCTTGCTCCTACTTTTTTGCACTCGGATAGTCCCTATTTCCTTGTGCACAGGTTTCCTAGTTCCTAGTGTAGAGGAATCGCTATTCTTTATGGCATGACTCCTATTTCCTAGCGCAGAATTGCCCTATTTCCAAGTGCAATTCTGAAACGAGAAAATATCTCTTCAATGCTACGTATTGGCTCCTCCAAGATACGCACTCACAACAAAGATCTCTCACACAATTTTGTGCTCTCTCTCACAATATCGTGAGATATGTCTTGTCACAGTCCTTTGTGCACAAAAAAACTATGAAACTTTGTTCCTTTTTCATCCTTTATTGATTTGATCCATGCTAAAATTTGCAAGTTACAAATTTAGAACATGTGTTTTGATTGAATAGTTAACAGAGTGTAAGGATTGAAGCTCCCAACTCGTCCTCTTCTAAATTTATAACTGCCTCTCGAACTTGTAGTCAAACTGAAGAAGGTCTATGTAACTGATCCTCCAACACTACGCATGAATTGACCATCTCCACGAACTCGTCCATGGGCAAAGGAAGAAAAATCATGGTATTTTTGGCTAAGGCACAAACCAGAGAAGACCTTCTCTCACTACACTTTTCAATAATCCCATTGTCCATCTTGATTACATACGATGTCATTGAGTTCATGCTCTTCATATCACGCTTGAATAATTATGGGTTTTTCTCCTAATAGCCATCGATTAAGAAAATTCATTGCATCCTAGGGTTGACAGGATCAAAACTATGCCATCTCCATGAGATCAAGTTTAACGATCACTTTTTTGAGGGAGGTTCGGTTTTTTGTTTTGGGATTCAAGAGGTTCTCTTGTGACTTTCTCTCATCGGTATGATTAGAGAGGCCTAGATTTATCTTCTCAAGAGTCGATTCTCTCTATACAAAAGACTCTTGATGGCCTCTCCAGACTCAGTACCACTAAGAGATTTACTTGTTTATTCCAGCCTGTTTGGGTTCTTGGTGGCGTGAATCCTAGGTGGACTCCTTTTCCTTGGAGTTACATGGCATAGTTTATTGAGACAATTAATTTTTTCCACATGGTTAGTAGGCACATCACCTTTGTGATTTTAGAGCTTGATTTTCCTAGTTCAAACTATGGTCTCCTCAGGTTGGCTTGAGTAAGCCAAATCTCCATTTTGAAATTCTTCTCATCAACCTCTATAAAGAAGAGAGGAATTACCACACTCTATAAAGAAAGGAAGCCTTTCTTGGTTCCATCCCTTTGCCTGTTCCTGCTTTTCTGCGCTGTTACTTGTGCATGGTTCAAAATTTCAACTAGTATCCCACAACAAAAATTCAATGAAAACTAGTGTAGATGGGATCCCTTGCAACAAATATGGGAAATGTGATGTAGTTATTTGTAATGAAATGGTGATGATTATGATTATGTCTGATATTAGTTGAGAAACATTTGGCATGGGCTGAGTGGGGCATGTTAGGTGATGAGATAAAAGTGAGTCCAATATATATCTATCTATATATATATATATATATATATATATATATATATATATATATAAAACTTGGCCTTTAATTTTCTTCAGTCCCTTTTGATTATGCATCTGGTTCCCAATGTAACCTTGGGGTGATTCAAATGGTCATTGACACCTATGGTCTAGGCCTTGGTTCCCCATGAGACCTTGCTTTGAAGGGGCATGTTAAAAGTAACCTATGAGAGTATATATGCTTTCATTGTCCTTGGGATTTGGAGATCATGATATCAATAGCAGAGTTATGTTGTTGGTTAGAGCTTGTTAGGTGTGCAGGGTTATGCTATTTGTTTGATCTTTTATACTAGAGAGTTAGGGAAATGCTGCTAGCATTGGTTAGTTGTTCTTGAGATATCATAATATAGATAATTTAATCTTAATAAATGTCCACAAATAACTAGAAAAGTAGGTCAATAATATTAAAATATTTATATTTTATTTGTTTGAATTATATTATATAAAATTAAATTTTAAATATATTGTGATTTTATATTTAATGAATAATTAAAATAATAAATGTTAATATTTTAATTATTAAAAAAAAATTGTTTCAAAGTTTGATGGCATGCCACATAATATTTTATAAAATTTTGATGGCATGTTTTGATTTCATTAAAACAAATAAAAACCCAACATGTTCGATTTCGTTAAAACAAATAAAAGGCCAAAGTGTTTGAAGCCTCTGTTTGAAGCCCGACCTGTTCAACTGTCAGGAAGACGAAGTCAAGGTTGAAGCCATGTTCGAAGCCCCTGTTTGACTGTCAGGAAGACGAAGATGAGGTGGAAGCCCTTTTTCGACTGTCAGGAAGACGAAGAAGAGGTTGAGGTACTCGCACATGGGTGCCCCTGTTCGATTTCATTAAAACAAATAAAAGCCCAAAGTGTAGGAAAGCCCTTGTTTGAAGCCCCTGTTTGACTGTTAGGAAGATGAAGATGAGGTTGAGGTACTCGCACATGGGTGCCATTTCCTAGAGAAACTTCCAAATCGATTTGGAGAAAAACTAGTTGTTCTTACCCAAACTGGATGTGCTAGTTATTTGGCGCCAAATTATTTGCTCTCGGGGCTGGGAAATTTTTCTATATAATTAAAGATTTTATCATGGAATCTTCCTATATTGTATTGCGGGAGCTAGTGAATACCTTGTGGTATACTTTGGCTCAGGATATCCAGGAGGTATATTCTCTTTTGCAATTGCTTTCCCTATCATCAATTTGAATTGCTACTAGTGATTATTTATTTTTCCTCTTCTACCCTCAAGTCCTATATCTATTTCTCTAAGCCAGTTTTCTATATAGATCTTGAAAAAAAAAGCCTGGCTGGAAGAAAATAAACATCCATTATTTCGATATTCAACATTGGTACGATTCAGTTGAGCAACTTGCAAGAATTATACCAAAAAGGGTGCTACAGTGATCTGGTAAGTCACATGCCAAGATTTTTTAATGCATAAAATTCAGTTCGAAGTAAAATGTAGGACAAAGGAGCATAGTTAGGACTCATTGAAATGCCACAATTGGCTATGCTTAGTTTCACTTAAATATTTATAGGTTTTTCTATAAATTGATAATTTGATAAATCATAGATGCGAGTCCCTGTTGTAGCTGCTTAGATTACATTCTCTTTTTTTATATTTAAAATTTGACTTTCATGTTTCTAGTGTTCAAGATTTGAGGCCTCTCTAGTGACTAGTTCTTATAATGGTCACCGTTTCCCCCTTTTTTCCCTTGTGTAAAATGTGTCTCATATTTCATTACTAGACAATAAAAGGTACATCAAGAATTATGAATTTAAAGACACTACCTGTTGCAACTGCTGATGCAACATACATAAATTCATTTTTGTAACAAACATTATATAAGCTTTTAATGTAACAAAAGTTTTTTTTTCTATGTTTCGGGAGGTAGTAAAGTAATCATAAGCAGATCCACCTGTTTTAAGAGCTATGTTGTATTGCAGATCCACCTGTTTCGGGCTGCAAAAACCATCTTAGAATTCAACTGCTAGAAGGTGCTAGCTTAGACAGAAGCTGTTGTACCAAATACCTCTTTATTGATCTGATTTTTCCTTGAATTACTCCAGAGACTAGGATACAGATAAATCCACCAGATGGTGATGTTATCCCTTGCTATCATGGATTAATCAATATGCACATCCCAATTTTCTACTAGAAATCCTCCCATGTGTCTTTTTCATTACATCCTCCTTTGCACTTCATGATTAGAGGCTAGCAATGGAATGCGAAGATCTTGTAACTGTTCTTTGAAAATTAATTTTCCAAATACAATTCACCCCTCATCCAAGATGTCAAGTTCAAAGGTACTATAATGGTTTGTGCATAGAAGAACAATGCAACAAAGTTGTAGATCATTGATAGGCAACATTGTGTCATGGAGATTGATGTACAAAATTCAGTCATTGTAAGACTTAGAAATGTCAGGAAATATTTATTTTAATACTGAGAGGGTGCTTGAGAATGTAACTGAGGAGTCAAGATGGTATAATTCCAATTATATCTTTCATGACATACATGCTAAAATTCCTTATGACTATATTCTAAATAACTTGAAGTGACAAATGAAGATTCACTTTAATATCTTCCATTATCATCATAACTAGGTATTCCATGATGATATCAGTAATCAACAAACTCTCCTCAAGATAATTGATAGGGAAACGCTGTAGAGTCCAGACCCATCCCTTCAGGTGTCAATGCACACATATCTACTTAACTATAGAAGCATGGCATAAGTTCCAAACCTGTAAGGCATGCTGTCCACTTCCCCACACTTCACAGTTGTTGTCAAGAATTTTATTTCCTTTGAATCAGACTAGATAATATGCTTTCAGCCTTTGAGTTACCCTTTCATATTTGATTCTTCTCTTAGGAAGCTTCATACCATAATGAAACATACATCTACTAAACTCATGCCTTGATTTAAAGAGATTCATGCTCAGGATTGGGACATGGGAGAGTTTGGAATAAAGTGGTGATTGCGACTATAAGAATTGTAGAGGTGAGACAAAACCAGACAATCATAATCTTTTGTGCCTATTGTGACATTTCCTTCCTGTGCCTCCTTAATCTAGGCACAACAATGTCTAGACAAAATTTTATTCTTCAATCAAAAACTACAATTTCAAACACATACCTAGTGATTCATGCTTCAGAAATTCGTATGGAAATAATCGACCAGGATTTGCAGATCAAATAGTGTATTTATCCAATCAATTATTCAAGCCCTATTGTGATAAGGATTCCACATATTCTTTGGCTTATTTACAATGTGGATTGCTTCAGAAAACTGTTTTAATTAAGTGTTGTTCTGGAAATATATGTACAAAGAAAAGGAGATTAACTTTTGCATTCTCCCTAAGTAAGATTTTGTTCTAGGATCAAGAAAACATGTTCTTCGCGGAAATATCTTGACCCTTAATGGAGTGAGCTCAATCGATAATGAATAGGAGAAAATCACAGCCCATAGAGAAGATAATTTGTCATCATTAATGGCCAAAACTTCACCTTCTTACAAGGATGGAAAACCTCTACGAATGACTATCTAGTATATACGTAAAAATTATGAAGAATCAAGATATCATGTCAATATAGTGATATGTACCATATATGAGATATCGTTTCATCAAGAGCAGGGTCACATTCCATCATATGGATAATGCGATTGAATCATACCAGACCATGACCATATAATGGCATATATGGAAAAGTTCTAAATTTTAGTCATCACATCATGAAGAGCTGTAGAATGAATTGTGTCAATGAAAGAGATTTCCCAAAAACCCTAAACAAAGACCCAATTCAGATCAGGATATACACCCTTACTAACAACATGGATAAATAAAACCTCATACTATTGCAATCCTAATATAAGCTCTAACAACAGGTTCTATAGGAGATCCATGAGAACCTCAACACAATGTAGAAATGTTCTAGCATCTAACCAACCTCAATATAAAGCTGTAATGGAAGGAACCATCTTAATGAGATATAATAGCTACATGTATCTGAGATCTCGAAGGTATATGTAGATTTAGATTCTAGGAAGGGAAAAAGTAATTTTTATTAAAATGTTAGTGTTTTTATCAAACAATAGTTTCATTTCCATGTCTTCTTGATGAACTATAACTTATAATGGAAGTCTTGTTTCATTACTACTCTATCTCTTGAATTAGATAAAGGAACCAAAAAATCCTACCAAACACCTATCATCGGCTTAAGGGACAAAGGACCTCAAACAGAGGAAAACCCTAGAGTATAAGTAGCATGGTACAACACTGATGTAGCCCTCCACTTTGATGGCCTTGATCTAGGACCTAATTCCCTATTTTTCTGCTCATGTTCCACTCATCTATAGAATGCATCCATAGCATCATGTCCATCCATGGATAGCCCTATGAGAAAGTGGATGTCGTGGGCATGGATATGTAATCATTATCCAACTAATGCCAGTTCTGGCACACTTGGCTAACTAGGAACATCTTGCACCAAGTGAATTGTCGTGTTTTTCTAAAGGTGGGTACCTTAAATAAAGTGACGAAGATGGAGTATTGAAGTAACACAAACTCGAGCCTCTAGGGCGAGGTGACTTTTCCATTCTCTAGGGTTACTTGTTTCTTGTAGAAGGATGGTTGCAAGTACAGGAAGAAATCATGGTTCACTAGCTTTGTGTTCTCCACTTTTCTCATGAAATATCTTATAAATTCAACCTGTGGGCCAACCACTTCTCCAAATAGGGATTCCTTTCACTTAAAATCCTATATTCGTGACCATATCTCTTTTGTGTTACTCTTCCCTTTGACTGTTACTCTGCCCATGGTTTATTTCTAGTACTTTGGTTTATGCTGCTATAATCTGGTAATGGATGGTCGAAGCTAAGGAGCAACTTGGTCAAATTCTCTCTACACTATTAGTACTAAGCTCTAGGGTGTGAAATGACTGATAAGTAGAATAGTGAGAAAAGAATGTGAGCAATAACTAGCTAATTCCTGCAAGAGATCTGTGCCAAATTTTTCATCAATCCCCGACATTTTTTCTTTTTCCATCTACCATTTTAGCCATTGGAATTCCAATGATGATTTCCATCGGAACTGCGACGAGAGTTTAAACATGTTGGCATTGTGACGAACTATTCAAACCATCATAATAGCGATGACATCTTCAAACACAGATTGGGACTGCTAGAATGGGAGGTTAGTTATATGGAGGGACAAGGCCCACTATTGGCAATGGGATATCAACTCTTCCGTTCACATGGTGGGAACCAAACCTTAGTTGCAACTTAGTGCAAATGTCAAGTGCCTAGTAGCATTTAATGCTCTGCTCCGCTCCACTTTTCAGCCTTAACATGTAGAGTACAAGGCTTCAGAGAGTTCACTCCAATATTTTGAAGTGCAAAGACATTCTTTATTTTTGGAAGGTTCCTATAACACAATGATAATATCAAAGAACACACATTTATATCTCACATGGAAATTATCTGCTCTAAGACCACTAGAAAACAAAATTCAAATGCTAAATCATATGTCAGTGGCATACATTTAAAATTTTCAAGGCTCTTATACTTTCAACACACAGCTTACAATGTCTGAGCTATTTAGTAGCTACCAGAGAGGCACAACTCGTTTTGTTTTGATCATTGAAACTGCTGCATTCACATCTTTGGGCACGACGTCTCCTCTATACATTACATAGTAGGCCATGTATTTTTCATGTCTGGGATCACATTTAGTCATCATGTTACTGGCCTCAAACACATAATTTTTTATTTCTTTCACTGACCATGCTTCATGATGGGCTTTCTCTTTAGACACTACTAGTGCAGAAGATGAAAGCATCCTTAAAATGGCTTTCTCTTTTTATAACATATCATGGCATTTGTACAACAAAATACAGGAACACAAATTGGGACTGCTAGAATGGGAGGTTAGTTATATGGATGTACAAGGCCCACTATTGGCAATGGGATATCAAATATTTCGTTCACATGGTGGGAACCAAACCTTAGTTGCAACTCAGTGCAAATGTCAAGTGCCTAGTAGAATTTATAGCTTTGCTCCGCTCCACCTTTCAGCCTAAACAAAATTCGCCAAGGTCACCACCTACTAACAATAGGGACAAAGTGATCCAAGTCAAACTTGTTCATTTTTTGATAATAAGTGAATATTTGACAAGATCCATACATTTTCTTAGAGGATAACTATTTTTGCAAGATAATTCTAGTTGGTTTTAACTTTTTTTTACTTTAGTGGACTAATAAGTCCGGCCTTTACTTATGACTTAAATCCATAAACTGCTATGGGCTTTGCCATGATTGGAATTCTATGATATGGTATAAAATCCTCCTGCAATGTTATTAAGCGTTATTTCCTTAAAATGGGCATTGTCAGTGATGTTATTCTTGTATGAATTTTAGAAAACCATCAACATTTTCACTATGGCAATATGGTTTCTATCTTTGGTGTGAGAATTTGCATCTATGTTGGGATTTGGTGCCTAGAAGTAGACTTCACAATTTTCATTCATCTATTTCAATTTTTTTGTGACCTATTTAAATGCCCAATTTTTTCATCAATGCCACTTATAAATCTCAAGGAGTACTGGCATTGCCCTTGTTACAATAAAATCTAGCACCCACAAAAGTGCAAAGTCCCAATTACCAATGTGTTAGTTTCGTAAAACTTAGGAAGGCTACACATTGTGACCTCAGTAGCTCTTGTTCTCTATTTGGATAGATCTTCCCCAGCTATAAGGGGTATTCCCTAAATGATTTATAAATTGTGGTGGATATTCCACTGGAATAGTTCATCACAACAGATATGCTAAAATTGTCGAAATCTTTACTGTGAATGTTATTACGTTTAGATCTTAGATTCTTTATTTTCTGATTTTATCCTTAATGAATAAATTAGTTGGAATGTGAGAAATAAGAACAAAAAGAAACATAGTCACCATCCATGATATACAAAAACTTTATTGGAAGAAATCACCATAACTCTACTGCTTCACTAAACATAGCAGAGTTATCAATAGCAGAGTTATGTTGTTTCGATAAAACTCGTTGCTTCACTAAACATAAAATTTATTGGAAGAAATGTAGGTTGTTTCCTTCTTCTTGCCCAAGATTTTAAAGGGGGGAATTCTTCTTCTTTAGATCCATGTAACACAACATCTGATGTACTGTGGCTTTTTCCCTTAATTCTATATTCACAGAGCTTGTTCACATTCTGTGATTTGATGCTGCATACTGTGAATCCCTGTTTAGGTTGATGACCATGTTTCTGAGCATACATTAGACAACAGGCCATGTATTTTCCATGTCTGGGATCACATTTAGTCATCATGTTACTGGCCTGAAACATATAATTTGTTATTTCTTTCACTGACAATGCTTCATGATAAGATTTCTCTTTAGACACTACTGGTGCATAAGATGAAAGCATCCTTAAAATGGATTTCTCTTTTTATAACATATCATGGCATTTGCACAACAAAATACAAGAACACAGATCGAGACTGCTAGAATGGGAGGTTAGTTATATGGAGGGACAAGGCCCACTATTGGCAATGGGATATCAAATCTTCCATTCACATGGTGGGAACCAAACCTTAGTTGCAACTCAGTGCAAATTTCAAGTGCCTAGTAGCATTTACTACTCTGCTCCGCTCCACCTTTCAGCCTAAACAAAATTCGCCAAGGTCACCACCTACTAACAATAGGGACAAAGTGATCCAAGCCAAATTTGTTCATTTTTTGATAATAAATGAATATTTGGCAAGATCCATACATTTTCTTAGATGATAACTATTTTTGCAAGATAATTCTAGCTGGTTTTAACTTTTTATTACTTCAGTGGACTAATAGTTCTGGCCTTTACTTATGACTTAAATCCATAAAATGATATGGGCTTTGCCATGATTGGAATTCTATGATATGGTATAAAATCCTCCTGCAATGTTATTAAGCGTTATTTCCTTAAAATATCCATTATCAGTGATGTTATTGTTGTATGAATTTTAGAAAACCATCAACATTTTCACTATGGCAGTATGGTTTCTTTCTTTGGTGTGAGCATTTGAATCTATGTTGGGATTTGGTGCCTAGCAGTGGACTTCGGAATTTTCATTCATCTATTTCAATTTTTTTGTGACCTATTTAAATGCCCAAATTTTTCATCAATGCCACTCATAAATCTCATGGAGTACTAGCATTGCCCTTGTTAGAATAAAATCATCTCTTGCTGCTGTGGTTAGTGCATATTACCAAAACAGTAGACAGTGGAAATTATGTCATCATAAAAGACACAAGGGATATACACAGAATCCTTAATTGAAAACCAAAAATTGACTTTAGACAGATCCCCTTAAGCACAAAATGGGAGAACAACAAAAACATTGTGAAATCCCCTTACAGAAAGCGAGAGAAACTGAAATCGGTGAACAATCGTTTTACCATGTCTCAGGCAGCATGCAAGGGAACAACATGTGCCTATTTAAAAAGCTTCATTAACTTTAAGGTCACCTTTTAAACATTTTAGCATGTTATATTTTCTGTTTATTGTTGTCAACATGATCTTTCTTACTTTGATGATCTTGATCCTTGAACAATGAAGAGAGGTTCATGGAACTTTAGCTTCACACTGTTATGTGCCTAGGTTCACTCAGACATGAAAATTTTCAAGGCTCTTATACTTTAAACACAAAGCTTACAATGTATGTGCTATTTAGTAGTTACCAGAGAGGCACATTCCATGGAAAAACAGAGAGGCACAACTCATTTTGTTTTGATCATTGAAACTGCTGCATTCACATCTTTGGGCACCACGTCTCCTCTATACATTAGACAACATGCCATGTATTTTCTGTGTCTAGGATCACATTTAGTCATCATGTTACTGGCCTCAAACACAAATTTTTTTATTTCTTTCACCGACAATGCTTCATGATAAGATTTATCTTTAGACACTACTGGTGTATAAGATGAAAGCATCCTTAAAATGGCCTTCTCTTTTTATACCATATCATGGCATTTTCACAACAAAATATAGGAAGACAGATGAAGACTGCTAAAAAGGGAGGTTAGTTATATGGAGGGACAAGGCCAACTATTGGCAATGGGATATCAACTCTTCCATTCACATGGTGGGAACCAAACCTTAGTTGCAACTCAACGCAAATGTCAAGTGCCTAGTAGCATTTACTGCTCTGCTCCGCTCCACCTTTCAGCCTAAACAAAATTCACCAAGGTCACCACGTACTGAAAATAGGGACAAAGTGATCCAAGTCAAACTTGTTCATTTTTTGATAATAAGTGAATATTTGACAAGATCCATACAGTTTCTTAGATGATAACTGTTTTTGCAAGATAATTCTAGCTGGTTTTAACTTTTTATTACTTCAGTGGACTAATAGGTCTGGCCTGTACTTATGACTTAAATCCTTAAACTGCTATGGGCTTTGCCATGATTGGAGTTTTATGATATGGTACAAAATCCTCCTGCAATGTTATTAAGCGTTATTTCCTTAAAATGGCCATTGTCAGTGATGTTATTCTTGTATGAATTTTAGTAAACCATCAACATTTTCACTATGGAAATATGGTTTCTGTCTCTGGTGTGAGAATTTGCATCTATGTTGGGATTTGGTGCCTGGAAGTGGACTTCACAATTTTCATTCATCTATTTAATTTTTTTGTGACCTATTTAAATGCCCAAATTTTTCATCAATGCCACTCATAAATATCATGGAGTACTAGCATTGCCCTTGTTAGAATAAAATCTAGCACCCACAAAAGTGCAAAGTCCCAATTACAAATGTGTTAGTTTCGTGAAACTTAGGAAGGCTACACATTGTGACCTTAGTAGCTCTTTCTCTCTCTTTGCTTGGCTCTTCCCCAGCTACAAGGGGTATTCCCTAAATTATTTATAAATTGTGGTGGATATTCCACTAGAACAGTTCATCGCAACAGATATGCTAAAATTGCTGAAATATTTACTGTGAATGTTATTACGTTTAGATCTTAGATTATTTATTTTCTGATTTTATCCTTAATGAATAAATTAGTTGAAATGTGAGAAATAAGAACAAAAAGAAACAAAGTCACCATCCATGATAGACAAAAATTTTATTGGAAGAAATCACCATAACTCTGCTGCTTCACTAAAAATAGTAGAGTTATCAACAGCAGAATTATCTTGTTCCCATAAAACTCGCTACTTTACAAAACATAAAATTTATTGGAAGAAATGTAGGCGGTTTCCTTATTCTTGCCCAAGATTTTAAAGGGGGAGATTCTTCTTCTTTAGATCCATGTGACACAACATCTGATGTACTGTGGCTTTTTCCCTTAATTATACCTTCACAGACCGTGTTCACATTCTGTGATTTGATGCTAAAAACTGTGAATCCTTGTTTAGGTTGATGACCATGTTTCTAAGCATGGTACATTCAACTTCCAGAACCTCAATATTTTTTGCTGCTACATTCACATCTTTGGGCACCACGTCTCCTCTATACATTACACAGCAGGCCATGTATTTTCTGTGTCTGGGATCACATTTAGTCATCATGTTACTGGCCTCAAACACAGAATTTTTTATTTCTTTCACTGACAATGTTTCATGATAGGCTTTCTCTTTAGACACTACTAGTGCATAAGATGACAGAATCCTTAAAATGGCTTTCTCTTTTTATAACATATCATGGAATTTGCACAAAAAAATACAGGAACAAAGATCGGGACTGCTAGAATGGGAGGTTAGTTATATGGAGGGACAAGGCCCACTATTGGCAATGGGATATCAACTCTTCCATTCACATGGTGGGAACCAAACCTTAGTTGCAACTCAGTTAAAATGTCAAGTGCCTAGTCGCATTTACTGCTCTGCTCCACTCCACCTTTCATCCTAAACAAAATTCGCCAAGGTCAACACCTACTAACAATAGGGACAAAGTTATGCAAGTCAAACTTGTTCATTTTTTGATAATAAGTGAATATTTGACAAGATCCATACATTTTCTTAGATGATAACTATTTTTGCAAGATAATTCTAACTGGTTTTAACTTTTTATTACTTCAATGGACTAATAGTTCTAGCCTTTACTTATGACTTAAATCCATAAACTGCTATGGGATTTTCCATGATTGGAGTTCTATGATATGGTATAAAATCCTCCCGCAATGTTATTAAGTGTTATTTCCTTAAAATGGCCATTGTCAGTGATGTTATTCTTGTATGAATTTTAGAAAACCATCAACATTTTCATTATGGCAATATGGTTTCTATCTTTGGTCTGAGCATTTGCATCTATGTTGGGATTTGGTGCCTAGAAGTGGACTTCACAATTTTCATTCATCTATTTAAATTTTTTTGTGACCTATTTAAATTCCCAAATTTTTCATCAATGCCACTCATAAATCTCATGGTGTACTGGCATTGCCCTTGTTAGAATAAAATCATCTCTTGCTACTGTGGTTAGTGCATATTACCAAAATAGTAGATAGTGGAAATTTTGTCTTCATAGAAGACACAAGGGCTATACATAGAATCCTTAATTGAAAACCAGAGCTTGACTTCAGACAAATCCCCTTAAGCACAAAATGGGAGAACAACAAAAACATTGTCAGATCCCCTTACAGAGAGCCAGAGAAACAGAAATCGGTGAACAATCCTTTTACCATGTCTCAGGCAGCATGCAAGGGAACAACATGTGCCTGTTTAAAAAGCTTCATTAACTTTAAGGTCACCTTTTAAACATTTTAGCATGTTATATTTTATGTTTATTGTTGTCAACATCATCTTTCTTACTTTTATTATCATGGTCCTTGAACAATGAAGAGAGGTTCATGGAACTTGAGCTTCACACTGTTATATGTCTAGGTTCACTCAGACATTACCATTTGTATGTTGAATCCATGTCAAGGTCTATTAATAGAACGATAGTTTAAGCTTTGGACATAGGCACTTGGATCTTTTGGTTTCTTGGTGTATGTATAATATTTTTGATTACTTGAATATTTTAGCTTTAGGTAGTACGAGAACAAGTTTGTGAGAACTCAGTGAAGATTGTTTATAATAAATTACGAGGAATCCAATTTAATAAAAATTCAAACATCTATCATCTCTACGAGGCTTGGTACCTAGAATTGCTCCAGTTTTTCAAAGACAATATATATTGTAATAGCAAGCTAATTTGTCAAGCATTCTCACTAGATGGTTTTCACTAAAAAATTCAATGAAACTAAGAATGAGGAAAAGTAATTTTCACAAACATGTTAGAGCTTTAGAAGCTTTGACAGTTATTCACTCATTCAAGCACCAAAGCCAATTTTTTCTGTTATTAGAATCTAACTTATTAACTCTCCCTCCCTTTCCCATGAGCCCTTGCATACATTGATTTTGTTAACTATTTGATGTCATCACAGATAACATTAATGCTTTGTCACATTAGGAATTTAAGGAAGAAACAACTATAATGGATCCTGCACTTTTTTATCATAACTTCCATTTATACATTACTATTATTTGGTCAAGGAAGCTGGCCCTGTGTTAGCAATAAGTTCCTATCATGTGATGCTTAGGCTTATGAATGCACCGAGAAGAACATTATGTATCCTGCCTCAATCAACATGTAAAATTATTTTAAGGGTTTGATATGTAATAGGGAAGAGTCCTTTGGAAACAACAGAAACATGTGCAATGTTTATGCATCATGGAGCACAGGTACAAGAAAAAGATTACGTTCAGGTTGTGAACCCCTATAGGAATGTAGTGACTGGTATTACTATTAAATGTTTTGTGATGTAAAATTTTTGCAATGCAAATTTCGGGGAATAAGACAGTAGTTCTAGCCAAGGCAAGCCTTTTGGGTACATAATGTGGCAACAAGAATTCAGGATGATAAATTGGTTGTGTGGGTCTGCTGCAGCAATAGTTCTTCCCTACATTATTTGGTTGTAAGTTTTATTAGGTCTGGTGACCTAATATTCCATGTAGTTACCAAGCTTCCTAATTTTCAACTGAAAATTTTGGATGGGCAGAGTATGATTTCACTACAAGGGAAATTACTTTTCACATCTCTTGCTACTGTGGTTAGGGAAAATAATAAATATCCATAAGGATATCAACATTCTAATAATTTGTTTCATAGCTGAAACCTTTAGCCAGTGAAAGCATATTCAATGGATTGTTCATTTCTGCAATGGTAATATATTGCAGGAAGCAACAGGGGCACTTACCTGAACCTCGTTTTGAGATCTAGTTTGAACTTTGACATGCTGCTTCAAAGTGTCATGCTTGAGAATAGAAGCTATTGAGAAAATTATTTTCTTATTTTTAATAAATATAGATGATCTCAGAGAATGAATTACAGTAGCTAACCTCAAGAAGCCTTCAAGAGGTCCACAATATATAGTGGGCACTGTCTTGCAGACATAAATAGTTAGATCAATTCAAATTTTACCCTCAATAGTCTACAACAGCACAAGCTGCTCCATTTTGTAAGTTTATTGCAAGGCTACCATTATAGGTTATAGCATAGATAGGGTGACTCCATTGTAATTCAAATTCTAGGTTATTGCAAGGCTATTGGGTGAATCCATTGAGGGTAAAGGTTGTCACGTGGAAGGAGGGATCAAGGTGCTAGACCTCATCTCCCCTTTGCCAATGCCAAGTTATTGTCAAATCCATTTGTTGGACAAAGCATTATCGAGGATTCCTTCAGTAAGGAAGCGATTTAATTCATAGCTGACCCAGTGGTTGGAGACTTCTCCCCAAGAGGGATCTTTCATTGCAAAATCCACAAATTGTATCAATGTTCTAGACTATATGGGGATGTGATAATCGCCTAGACTCCAATCCCCTTTTCTAATCCAACATGCATAGCTAACAAAGATAGAGTTGTAATCTTGATCTGACACTAATCTTGTTAAATGGGCACTAAATTTTAAGTTTACAAAGTGCATACATATTCATTGTAGCTTTAGACAGCCCTGTGATTAGATCCACCTTTACTATTACCACCGATACCATTAGGATCAGGGTTGTGCACTTCCCCTTCACTTCTAGAAGGAAGAAGTTGTGGGAGAAATCAACAACCCTCTGTGCACATATCTAGGCTCAAATAGCATAAAAGGGAGGTTTATTCACGTGTGCTAGATTTTGTTGGACTAAGCTCAAATAACAATTTGTTGGACATAATCATTTCTATCTCGAGGGCTTCCCATGGACTCAAAATATGGACTATTAAAAAATCCCTTTCAAGTGAAAAATCTGCAATGGCTTAGGCAATTTTATGGCAACTTGCCCCAAAAGTATCCCTAAACTTGAAGTACAAAATATGTTCCTCCAACTGTTGGATGCACTTCTATAAGGGGATTGACTTAGATCTTTCTACAAGAAGATCTGATGATTAAAGTTCAGAAGTATAGGCCTTATCAAGCTTGGTAGATAATTCATCTCTTTTCACTGTCTCTCAAATTCTAATGATAATTTCTATTCCTTAACACTAAAATGCCTAAACAATGAAAATGCCTAAACAACCTTCCTTTCTTGGCCTCCTTTGAACTCTTCTCTGTGTTTATACCTGCACAGGACTGTTCCACTAGTCTAGGACTTGGTCCGAGCTCAAGTGATGGCTGCTCTTAAGGTTTACAACTAGCAAGGTTTGTCTCCACAGTCAACTATCCGAGGTCTACCTAGGATTTTTCAACACTACTTCCTTTGTTATGGTGTTTTTAACCCTTAAAATAGATTTAACCCATCTAATACACTTCTCCTCAGCCTCAGTTCACCTTCTGTGATTCTTCTTTGAAATCATGACCGAAATAAAATGAAGAGTACAGATTTCTATTTATACTGGTTTGACATTTGACGAAGAGACACGTCTCTTGGACAACAAGTCAAGCATACGCAAGTCACAGTTAATTTCCTTAACTTAAAAAATCAATATCTCCCAAAATATTTGGAGTTTCAGGGAAAGTAAGGGCTCGTTAGAAAGGGTAAAATATACTCTACAAGGTGGTATAGGATCCATTTTAAAAGGTTTCCTATAAGGTGGTGAAAAAAATCTTTATTTCTGACTACCCTTGAATTATTTACTACAGAAAATGATTAGTACAGTATGGCTTCTTTGTTTGGCTTCTCCATTGTTTGTCTTCTCCATTATTTGGCTTCTTCATCATAATAGGAACATGTAGGACATCCATGTCATCATGATAATGTCCAGAAATGAGTGCATCACCCATGTCATCACATAATGGTGTAGTAATATGTTATAGTGCAGAATTATTAGGAGAACTCTAAAAATAATTTTCCAAACCTCAAATTATCTCCAACCATGATCATCATATGTCATCATCAAGTGTCAAAGTGTATGACATCATTACAGAACATCAAGGGTTAAGATCTATATCATCAAGTGCATGCAACATTAGGTCAAGGACTTCTTAGGGCTTCTTTCATTAGTGGTTTGAATTCTTCATGATTTAACATCTTCATTGATCCCATTACATCATCATCTTGAACCAGAAATCTCAAGAATATTGACATCTCGGTCAATGCCACATTGACATCAATGACAACCTTGATTAACAAAGAAGAGGTCATGTTACAAGCATTGTTAAAACTTCATGATAAAAATGCTTTACCTACCTGAGCTAGTTCTACTTTGACAGTTCCTCGGGGTACTAATCTGAGTTTAGCTCCCTAGATTCAGCCAAACAGTTAGGGTTCTCTCTAGAATTTTTGTCCTTCAACCTTGGACGGTAAGAAAGTGGGGCAACCTTGGATGAAAAAAATGTGGGTCTGCTTTTCTCCCACACTTCCCCAATATCAACAGCCAAGCCCCCTTAGCCCTAGTTAGCCCCCAGATGACATCATCAACCATTTTACAATGGTCAACACCCCCGTCTCGGCCACCAAGTCTAGCAGCCAATGCATCCAACTCGAACTGCCCCAAGTGGCCTGCCATCAATTCTGCCACAACAGTAAACATGTACTGCAAGATAGTAGCAGCTATAGTGGGAGCTGCAAGCTTCCATTGGGCCTTACACTCGGACCAGGTTTTCTTTCTCAATTCTTTGTGCCTGTGACTTCTATCTGAGGTGGGAATTAGGTTGTCAACCTGCACGTACTCATGAACTCCGAACTCATTGTTGTTTTCATTTGAAGGATTCTGAAAATTTGGGTACCTACCTTAACATAATCATGCTTTTATGTACAAAACGTTAGTCACAGCTGGTGCACTTTATTGGATGCCTTTGCAACTCTTTTCATGGGCTATTTCAGTGGTGTAGATGATGATCTAGGGTGCAACTTTGATTGTTTCTATAGATCATATTTGGGCACTCTCTTTGAATACTCTTCTGACATTTATCTTGTGTTCATCCTTGCTTGAAGAGGGTGCTGCCACAGGTGGTATTTTAGCCTGTTTCTTATAGAATTGAAAACTTATTTTTTATAAGGGAAAGTTAGATATTAGAGGATTTGTTAAGATTTTTTTACCCTCCAAAATGATATTTTGTGATTAAAATATTTTCAAAATGTTTCACTTGATTATGGGTTACTTTTTTTTGCTGTTTCTTGTATGTATTTTAATTCATTTGCATATTTTTCATTTTATAATATACTCATTATTCCCCTTTCATATAATCAAAAGTTAGTCTTTTTATTATATATATATATATATATATATATATATATATATATATATATATATATATATATATATATATATATATATATATATATATATATATATATATATATATATATATATATTGCACTTGTTTTATTATTGGATTAATGCAATGAAGTATATAAAACTCGTTCTAACTTGGGAAATGTGTAATATTGAATTGGGTCTATTGATTTAATATGTGAACAAGAAAAAGAGCAAAGTCTATTTGGACAAAGAGTTTAAATGAATTTATGAGAGACACACCATATGGAGTCATAGGTATTAATGAGATACCTTCCAAAGGAAGTAATTTATCTACAATTCCATCTTCCCATTTAGATTTTACAGATGATGTATATGTCCCAGTAGTAACTGATACTTGCCATAATGTGGACCCTACACTTGAAACTGGATTTGAAATTGATCGATTGCAATCATATAGAGAGTGGTTGATGAAGGCTGATGTTAATCCAATCATAAGAGATGCAATTCATGCAGCATACAAAACAGCTATCTCTGACACAGAGAATGCAACATATACAGAAACACCAGTTGATGATCTACTAAGGTAAATAGTCATTTATATTTTACTTATAAACTTTATGGTTGTAATTACATAACATATGATTATTAATAATATATTATATCGTAATGTTAAGGAGTAATATAAATTTTCTCGAAGAATACACTAACACCAATGGACAACTAAATCAATCTCCTCCATCAGATGAACAAACTATACCATCTATTGGTGCATCTTTTCAACCTCTCTTAAAACATCAAAATGAATATGTTAAAGGAGAGGCAACTAATGGTATGCCATTCACAATCAAATTAAATGAAAAAGGGAAAGTGTTAAATGATGAAGGTGTGATAACATGGAGAGACATACTTCACTGTGAAGCATTGAGATTATTTGGTCCTACAATTACCAAAGATTTCCGTCATCAAGGTAAAACACATATACTATGTTTTTTCATAAATTTCATACTTAATTTATGTAGTATAAACTATATAATTAACGTTTCATGTTTCATATTAAAAAAAATTATATATTGTACTCAGTGTTACATTCCCTAAATTTCATTACTGTGATACTAGAAACCTTAAGATTTTTTATATGGATTATTTACTTTCGACGTGTATGTTAGCCACCTATAAATTCCGTTATACCAAATGGTGGCTAAATTATTTTTCAAGCCTTCAAGAGATATATTTATTTTGAAAATCTATCATCCTTGAAGTCTTATGTTTTTCCTGTCCTGGAGGTTAATTTTCACTATTGTTTCCATCTTAAACTCTGTTATCTACACAAAAAAACTTCTTCGAAGGCCTAAATTTCCATCTATCCATCACCCCCATTTAGCCCCAAAGGCCTCAAAACCCCTTCAAGCCTTGTGACATCACTTTATGAGGTTTAAAACCCCGTCTTTACCCCTATCAGAACCTCCAAATTCCTCAAAAAACCCTTTAAAATCCTTGAAAATATTCATTTTCTATTTAGGCCTTAAGCCCCTTTCAACTTAGCCCTTAGCCCCTTTCTCCGCATATGACCCAGCGCCTAGGACCAAGCACTAAACCCCTTCGCTCATCATAATCGAAGTTTCTTTCCCTAGCCGTTCCTTTACTTTTCTAAACTTCTGATGCGATAAGCGCCTTTTTGTCTGCCTTCGGTCCTTCCACTTTCCACAGAACCACATCTTTGCTTTATGATTGGCCCCTGCCATCGAAATCACAAAACATTGATTCCCTTTGTTCTTTTCCCCTTCTCCTCTGATCCTCTGATCTAATCTTGACCGTCGAATCCACAAGAACCGACAACCGAGATTCAATCGCGCTCCCCTCATAAGCCCTTCACCATCGCACCCACTGATTAATCTTGACCGTTGATCTCTCTTCCAATCCAACGGCTAGCATCCCATCGCATCGCACCATGACCTTTTTTCCCTGGACATTCGCTTCCGCCGATGCGATGAGTCCATTTCAATCTCCGCCATCCTTTCCCCTCATCTAACGGCTTGCATTGACCTCAAAAATGGACCTTACCTCCTTTCTCTCGTGCATCTAGCCTTATATCACGCTTCTCCCGCACTGTCCGATCTGACACCCCAGATCTAACGGTCACTATCCAAAATTGCAAAATATTTACACCCGAGGTTTAATGCTTTGAAATTTTGTAAAATGGGTGGTTTTGAAGATCCACGTTTCATCCAATGTATGGAATCGCATTCCATTCGCTCAAAGCTGCCTCCCCCCATTTCGTTATGCCAAAACCATTCCCAGTTTTCTGCCATAACGCTGCCCTCCGCAACGTCTCTTTCAGTTTTAATCCCAGCTGTCAATCTCTGGGATCACACGGTCCATGTTATATCACCATCTCAATTCATTTGTTTCCCATCATCTCTCCCGAAATGCTCATCAAGAGATCTCGACCATAGATCATCTTGATCTAACGATCCATGTCCCCTTTCACACTCAGACCCCCATTGGACCTAGTCAGCTGCTCTGCCATGGTTTTTTCCATTTTTCCACTGCATGTACCACCTCACTGCTCCTCCGCCACACTAGAGCCTCTGCAAGAAGTATAAACCAAGCCCATAGGTTTTCATAACAATTTATAATGTGTTTGTAGGTTTCTCATGGCGGATGAAGGATTAACGTTTTACAGTCACAAAAGTGACACAAAGGCTCAGATAGCAATCTCAGGGCCAGGAATTAGCGTCGAAGGAACCAGAAAAAAGGGTAAATTCATGAAGGTTGATGGGTCATAGACATAAACCCTCCGTAAACCCTCCAGCTCAACGAAACCCTCCACATGTATATAGAACACTTAGAAAGATGTGGATCGCATATCCAGTGGCAGAAGACAAGGCATAAAAGATTAGTAAAACCTTTGAGGGCATCACGCACAGAATCAGTTCGAGAAATCAAAAAATATAAAGCATAAGCAAAGCTAAAAAATTTGAAGGACAAAGAGACAAAGTAGTTATTAATGCAGAATGTTGACTAACACAGACATAGCCCATCTCCATTCTCAAAGGCCTGCCAAGTAGTTATTACACCAAAGAAGCTACTACAAGCTATCAGAAGCAGTTATTTAGAAGTATGGGAGTCCTCAAAGCCCATTCTTCCACTTAACTCACTCCAGAGGAGATAACAGTACCACTGCAGATAGTATTTCCTCCCAAAGGACACTCTGTAGGGTGTTTTATGTCATGTCAAAGGGAACTCAACAAGAAACGAGGTCACCAAGTCTGTCTAGGATTTAATGTTATGTTTATGACACATAATGGGGCATTCAAATGCTCTCTCCTATCTCTGAATGATCATTAAAACCTTGTTCACATACTTTTCCTATTTTCTCTATAAAAACTCTTTGAAGTCTCATTGCAAAAGGTTAGCATTTCATGATTTCAAAGGTAATACATACATTGCTGCTTTTAAGAAGCATTTTTTTTCTGAAGGAGTGTGGAAGTATCTGTTTTCTCTGTTGAATGAAGGACACTAGACCATTGGATCCCTAAGCCTGGTTTCGGTGAAGTAATCTCTTATTGTTAATGTTATTCCCCCGTTAATCACTTTGTTCCATTATGATTTGACTTATAGTAGGATAAAAATTTAAGGCAGAGAAATGTATCTTAGAAGCACCTCTGACTTGTTTACCCTTCACTGCTTATATTTTTTCTTCTACTAAACGTGACAGGGTAGTTTGACAGCTCTCTTGAATATTCAGTTTGTTTTATTTCATAAATGGTTAATTCAGTTGTGCTAAAGACTGTTTAGCCGTTCCCTCTTTCTTTGCCACTGAATGTTGTATCTGAAATCTCCCTTTGATTATTAATGCTTGCAGTTTGATGGAGAGGTATGTTTCACTCATACCCTTTGTTCCTTACTGTAATTATTCTGTTAAAGGTCCCTATAATTTCATTCCTATATGTCTAAGGCATTCCCTCTTCTTTGAATGCAATTTTATGTCTTTGTTGACTACGCTGTCAATAGTGGACTTGTAGCAGGAAATAGGGAATTCCCTGAATCCTATAATTCATTTAGAAGGTTTTATTCTGCATTTATCCTTTCTTTGAGTGTTTACATTGATTAAAGTCCATAACAGTGAGCTTACTGGAGGAAATACGGTGTTCTACGAATCCTTTAAGCCATTGTGGAAGGGTTTAGTTTGCTTTTCACACTTAGTCATTAATGTTCATCCCATTTCACCTATATTATTCAACAGATCCTTGACCGAGTTAGATTTTCCCTCTGGTTTCCCTTCCTTCTCAATCAGAACTATTTGGACTTTCACATGACTCCATTGCCCAATGGCTTGTAGATTCCCATGCTCTATCTATACTGCATGAAACATATTTGTCCAACCAAACAAAAAAAACAACCCTGCACTTCATAACTAGCCTAAAATCAACTTCTAAACCATTCAAGACACATCCTTATAAACATATTAGAGATCCCTTTATGAGACTGGGAGGCCTGAATCCTGGAAGCTCTAAAGCAGTTTGCATGTTGCTGCATGCTTGGCATGCCAGTACGCAAATCTATGAGACACCAACATAATGGAGACTCCACTAGGGAATCTAAGTGAATTTCATCTCATACATCCTTAAGAGCTCAGAAGGCCCACAAACCTCCTTATATTGGTATTCAATTGTTGATGGTGGACAACAACTCATCTCAAAATTTTTCAAACCCTCCACCTGGCGACTCCACAACTCCCAAAAGACCAAATGACTCCACTGGCAGAAGACTCTAAACTGGTTGAAGAGACACAATGACCTCTTTTCTGATTTACAAGCATGGATTGGTACAGACCTAGAATCCAAAACCATTGACCAACCTTGTTTCTTATGACGTACATGTTTGAAAAAATAATGGAGAGGTATAGAGGCTAATTTATATATTGATGATCTAAGAAGCGACCCATGCTTTTTCCAATCCAAGAACAAACTCAACCTCTCTGAGTTCTAGACAATGAGAAAGACATGTATGATGATCAAGACTTCATAGAAGATGATGAGGAAGGTTGTTAAGAAATTCCTGATTTCCTACCTATATCTTATATTATGCTATTAAGATAAATTCATGACCAAATTGAAAATACTTATAGTGAGCAGTGCTCTTAGGAAACAAGTAGCCACTTAGAAAAAGAAAAATCTGATGTGGAAGGAGAACCAACATATATAGGAACTCCCCCTCCAGGTTATAACCCATTTCAGATTACACAAGAAAATTTGCATCCTGATAATGTAGAAAAAACAAGTCATGAGCCTTGTATCCAAACTAAGTGTCATAGTAATCATTAGGAATTGTTTGAGACAGAAGAAGATCAGGACACATTAGAAAATCCTCAAGGTCTCCCTGCAAGAAAAAATGAAGATCCCTTAGAAGAGGCTCAAGAAGACATCCAGCCTCAAATTCAGTCTTCACAAGAAACAAAGAGCTGATGCACTTCTGCTCAAAGAAACACAAGAACATCTTCCCCTTTGATAGAAGAAGAAATAGATTAGATCATCAATAGACATCCAGCCTCTGAAGTTTTTGGCAGAACAAACACTCTTGCCCATTCATCTACTGAGCCTTATTGTATAGATTTAGAAAGCTTCCCTGTAAATCAGAATGAAGAAAGATCTGTTGATAATCTAGTATGTTTGATTGGTAGCATTACTTACTTTAATGATTTTTCTAACTTTGATCTATCTAATGATGATGTTCTCCAAACGGAAGTTGATCTTGCAGGGCCATCATTAATAGATTTTTGGGATGAAGATCAGTTCCATCAACTTCAAGAAAGTAATGAGCCCATGCAGGCTATTTATGACACTGATGAGGAAAGTTATGAAAATATAATAGCAGGCGAAGATTCATTGAATCTTCAGTCTGATTTATCTCAGATCATCAGTAATAGTATCCATGCATTCGGAAATCAGCAGCCTTTCATCTCAAAGGATGAAGAGGAAAACAATGAAAATTCACAAACGGGTTTACAGAGCAGAGACCTAACGAAAAGGAGGAAGCAATGGAACAGACCCCTGCTCAAGAATACATTGATCTTTTCACAGAGCTCAGCCTACCAGATCAGAATATCTCAGGACTACAAGAGGACAACACTGCAGTATATGATGATTCCTCCAGTTCAGAAAATAATAAAGATGAGGAAGAGTTTCTTTCTCAAAGAATCTTTTCCTTGACCCAGTGGAAGAGGAAGTAATCCTGGTGGAAAACTACTTGTCAAATACTCACAACCAGGTGTTATTTCAAGATCCTTATGCTCATTTCCTACAGACATTTAGAGAGGATCAAGGGCCATCAAGTGGAGTTTGTTGTAGACAACAAGAAACATTTTAGAAGCTACTACTAAAAAAAAAAGAGGATGGGAGTGGCTCTACCTGTCCAACATGCTCAAAGAGATGAGCAGAAACCAGTCATGGGATCATCTGATTGAATGGATGTATTGGAAAAGAGAGTTTGTCAGCTAGACATGTAAATATTTCAAGTTAGAATAGGGTAGGTAGGAATCTCAATAAAGCTCAGCCTATGAGCATTATTTAGTTGTTGATTTTACTTTGAAAGAAAAATTCAAAAAATACAAAAAAAAAGAAAGGAAAGGTTCAAACAAGCTCAAATCTTGAACCTATGAAGTTCTAAAAAGAACGGAAAAAATTAGATCAAAATCAGGGCAAAGGTACAAGAGGACTTGTTATAATATGTTCAAAACTTGAACAACAAGAAGGAAAAAGCTGACTCTAGCAGACTAAACTAGAGGCCGGAAGGAAGAAGAAAAGTGACTCTAAAAAGCTCAAAATCTGAGTCATGAAAGGAAGGAAGGTGTTTTCAATTTTCAGAACTTCAAGCCTTCCCAATTTTGTTTTAATTTCTACAAAGCTCAGTCCATATGCAGCTTATATTTATGCCATGGACCCACAGCAAATCAGACAGCCCAATCCTAGTTTGGCTGTGTTTTCAATTTCTGTTTTAGAATATAGAGAACAAAAATTTTCCAGACAATTTAATCCTGGCAGATATTAGTTTAGGCAGAGAAGCTATGAGTCCAACTATTGTCTGGACCTTGGAAAGTAAAGAGCGACATTAGATAGGCTTATTTCTCTGTTTTTTGATAATATGTAAAGAGATGCTGGAGTCCAAGTGCACTCGAGCAGAAAATGTTAAGATACAGACAATTTGGAGTTGGAAGTAAAGTGTTTGTTCCCAAATAAGTTTCATGTTGTGGTCTGATACAAGGCTGCCCAATTGCAAAAATGCAGCAAGAAAGTAAAGAAAATTTTCCCACGATGGATGAGCCTTTGAATCTAACATTGAAAATACATCTTAAACTCTACTATATACACAGAAAAACTGCTTCCAAGGCCTAAATTTCCATCTATCCATTGCCCCCATTTAGCCCTAAAGCCCTAAAAACCCCTTCAAGCCTTGTGAAATCCCTTTATGAGGTTTAAAACCCCATCTTTACCCCTATCTGAACCTCCAAATTCCTCAAAAAACCCTTTAAAATACTTGAAAATCTTCATTTTCCATTTAGGCCTTAAGCCCCTTTTGGCTTAGCCCTTAGCCCCTTTCTCCACATATGACCTGGCGCCCAAGACCAGGCACTAAGCCCCATTGCTCATCGCAATTGAAGTTTCTTTCCCTAGTCATTCCTTTACTTTTCTAAACTTCCGATGTGACAAGTGCCTTTTCTTTCGCCTTCGGTCCTTCCACTTTCCATAGAACCACGTCTTTGCCTTATGATTGGCCCCTGCCATCGCAATCGCAAAACATTGATTCCCTTTGTTCTTTTCCCCTTCTCCTCTAATCCTTCGATCTAATCTCGACCATCGAATCCACAAGAACCAACGACCGATATTCAATCGTGCTCCGCTCATAAGCCCTTCACCATCATGCCCGCTGATTAATCCTGACTGTTGATCTCTCCTTCGATCCAACGGCCAACATCCCATCGCATTGCACCATGACCTTTTTTCCCTGCACACATGCTTCTGTCGATGCAATGAGTCCATTTCAATGTCTTCCATCCTTTCCCCTCATCTAATGGCTCGCGTTGACGTCATAAATGGACCCCGCCTCCTTTCACCCGTGCATTTAGCCTTATATAGCGCTTCTCCTGCACCGTCCGATCTAACACCCCAGATCTAACAATCGCTATCCAAAATCACAAAATCTTTACACACGAGCTTTAACGCTCCAAAATTTTGTGAAATGGGTGGTTTTTGAGGATCCATGTGTTGGCCACTGTATGGAATCGCATTCCATTTTCTCAAAACCACCTCCCCCCATTTTGTTATACGAAAACCATTTCGAGTTTTCCGCCATACCACTGCACTCTGCAACGTCTCTTTAAGTTTTAATCCCAGCCTTCGATCTCTGAGATCGCACGGTCCATGTTATATCACCATCTCAATTCATTTGTTTCCCATCATCTCTCCCAAAATGCTCATCAAGATATCTCCACAGTAGATCATCTTGATCTAACGGTCCACGTCCCCTTTCGCACTCAGACCTCCATTGGACTTGGTCCGCTGCTCTGCTAGGGTTTTTTCCATTTTTCCGCTGCATGCACCACCTCCTCACTGCTCCTCCACCTCCCCAGAGCCTCTACAATAATTCTAAACCAAGCTCACAAGTTTTGATAACAGTTTATCATGTGTTTGCAGGTTTTTCATGGCCGATGAAGGATTAACATTTTACAGTCACAAAAGTGACACAAAGGCTCAAATAGCAATCTCAAGGCCAGGAATCAGTGTTAGAGGAACCAGAACAGAGGGTAAATTCATGACAGTCGATGGGTAATAGACATGAACCCTCTGTAAACCCTCCAGCTTAGCAAAACCCTCCACCTATACACAGAACACTCAGAAAGATGAGGATCACATATCCAGTGGTAGAAGACAAGGCATAGAAGATTAGTAAAACCTTTGAGGGCATCATGTACAGAAGAATTTGGAGAAATCAGCAAAGATAAAGCATAAGTAAAGATAAACAGTTTGAAGGACAAAGAGACAGAGCAGTTATTAGTGCAGAATGTTGACTGACATAGACATAGCCCATCTCCATGCTGAAAGGCCTGCCAAGCAGTTATTATACCAAAGAAGCTACTACAAACTATCAGAAGCAGTTATTTAGAAGTATGGGAGTCCTCAAATCCCATTCTTCCACTTAACTCACTCTGGAGGAGATAACAGTACCACTGCAGATAGTATTTCCTCCCAAAGGACACTCTGTAGGGTGTTTTATGTCATTTCAAAGGGACGTCAACTAGAAACGAGGTCACCAAGTCTGTCTAGAATTTAATGTTATGCTTATGACACAGAATGGGGCATTCGAATGATCTCTCCTATCTCTGAATGATCATTAAAACCTTGTTCACCTACTTCTCCTATTTTCTCTATAAAAACTCATTGAAGTCTCATTGTAAAAGGTTGGCAATTGGTGATTTCAAAGGTAATACATAGATTGTTGCTTTGAAGAAGCATTGGTGTTTTGAAGGAGTGTGGAAGTCTCTATTTTCTCTGTTGAATGAAGGAGGCTGGACCATTGGATCCCTGAGCCTGGTTTTGGTGAATTAATCTCTTATTGTTAATGTTATTCCCCCGTTTATCACTTTGTTCCATTATGCTTTGACTTATAGTAGGATAAAAAATTTAGGCAGAGAAATGTATCTTAGAAGCACATCTGACTTGTTTATCCTTCACTCTTTATATTTTTTCTACTATTGAACGCGATAGGGTAGTTTGACAGATCTCTTGAACATTCAGTTTGTTTTATTTCAGAAATGGTTAATTCAATTGTGCTAAAGACTGTTTAGGCATTGCCTCTTTCTTTGCCACTCAATGTTGTATCTGAAATCTCCCTTTGATTATTAATTCTTGTAGTTTGACAAAGAGGTTTGTTTCAATCATACCCTTTGTTCCTTACTGTAATTATTGTGTTAAAGGTCACTATAATTGTAGTCCTAGATGTATAAGGCGTTCCCTCTTCTTTGAATGCAATTGTATGTCTTTGTTGATTAAGCTCTCAACAGTGGACTTGTAGGAGGAAATAGGGCATTCCCCGAATCCTATAATTCATTTAGAATTTTTTAGTCTGCATTTCTCCATTCTTTGAGTGTTTACGATGATTAAATTCCATAACAGTGAGCTTACTGGAGGAAATAGGGCATTACCCGAATCCTTTAAGCCATTGTGGAAGGGTTTAGTTTTCTTTTCACTCTTAGTCTATAATTTTCATCCCATTTCACCTATATTATTCAACAAATCCTTGACCGAGTTATATTTTCCCTCTGGTTTCCCTTCCTTCTCAATCAGAACTATTTGGAATTTCACATGACTCCATTGCCCAATGGCTTGTAGATTCATGTGCTCTATCTATACTGCATGAAACACATTTTTCCAACCTAACAAGCAAACAACCCTGCACTTGATAACTAGCCTAAAATCAATTTATAAACCATTCAAGATACATCCTTATAAAAATATTGAGAGATCCCTCTATGAGACTAGGAGGGTTAGATCCTAGAGCTCTAAAGCTTGGTTTGCATGTTGCCTTGTCACTTGGCATGTCAATCTGTCAAATCATAGGACACCAACAAGCAGAGCTTACGTATAAATCTAAGAAGGATGGGTTATTATCTCTCATGCATAAAGTATCGGAAATTGTACCTCCAAAACAAATTCTTCATATTGTTGCTGAATATATTAAAAATACCAGGAATGCTTTGAGAGGAGAATTGGTAAGAAAAAAAAATGTAGTCAAGCCGCACTTCATAGGAGAAGGAGAGTGGAAGAGGTTATTGGATGAGATTGCTATTAAGAAAAAAAGGAAAAATGGAACTTTGGTTGGAAAATACAAATATGCACATATTGTACGAGCCTCTAGGTTGTCCACATGCCATCATTTGGGGAAAGGTGGCATGTTATCTGTAGAGGCAAAAATTGTAAGCTTAATACACTACTATGCTTCTCAAGGAAAATTTATTTTTTATATAATCAAATTTCTAACTATTTCATTGTTATTTAAAATATAGTTGCAGGTGTTCAATATTAAAATGTCTTAAGATGACAAAGATTTTGCTTCATGCTATGGTGTATCTTATCTCATTCATCAAAAGATTAACGATGGATTTAAACCTATTATAGATTATGAGGTATTTTTTGACCTATAATTTTTTTGTTCTAGATAAATTTTTATAATATGAAAGAAGTATACGCAAATGAAAGTTTCAATTAATACAATTTATAATTGTGTTGATCTTATCTTATATGTGTCTTAGATAACTGATCAACACGATGAAAGAGAAGATAAAGCTGAACTTTTAATCATGCTTCAACCTTACCATATGTTTGGTTAGTTCACTTCAGTTATTTTTTAAATCAATAGGATACTTTAGTTATGAAATACCATTAAATGCACACACTTTTTATGGTTTATTTCAATTCACTTGAAGTTATTGTTTGTGTTTTTCTCCGTTTATTTCATTTATGTATTTTTATTCACAAACTTATGTTTATAATTTTCTTTTTATGATTTTTCCATGCAGGCAGCGACAAAATTTCTTTTAAGGATGAGCAATACAGATGATTTCAAACGAATTATCAGTTTCGTTTTTTCAATATCTCATAATAAACAAATTTCAAGACCTAAGACATTTCATTATATTAATAAATGAAAAGTGATTTTTTGATAATCAATGTTGGAACATATGTATAACTTTTATTTTCTTTAATTAAATTATCTCTTTTTATATACTCATCGTTTTGGTTGTTGTATAATATACTTAAAATTTTAACATATGTAGATATTGTTATTACTTTGTAATTATTCATTTAATGTGAAAGATATCCATTTAATATATTTTTTCATAACTAGAAAGATATGTAATAGATTATAAAAACAAAAGTTTTTAAAATATCATGCCATCTTAAAGTTTTCACTCAAACAAAATTCTGTGAGGCTTGGAATTGAAATGACATTGCTTAGAACTTTTTATTTATTTATTTATTTTAATTTTCAAAGATTGAAATGATTCATCTACATGATCAATACCATGTTGACCAAAATGATCAGTAGTGATATTATGTATGTAAATTTATTATGCCCATCAACTTGGAATCATGTGAATGTTTCAATGGAGAAACTCTTCGATTACTTGTAATTGATACTTGCCATAATGTAGCCAAGCACAAAAAACGCTACCATAGTCTCATTGTACACAATGAATTAAAATTTTTGGATGTAACTATGAGATACTTCAATTGTGTTAATACATTTGATATTAATTAAATATATTTATGGTAATTGGATTTAAGCATAAGAAAATGGTCAAAATGTTCTCTTTCGCAATAAAATCAAACTCTTCCCAGGATACTCACCACATGCAATATATAATCTTTCTAAATAAAAGAGGATATTTTTTTTTGCACCATTTCATATTTTATGTTGCTTTGCACCATATACAATTTTATTATAATAATAATTTTGATATTTTTATGATAAATATTTAATTTTTGTAAAAATAGTTTTGGTGCTTTGCATCACAATATCTTGATCCACGTCAGATTGGTTTTGGGTGGTTTGCACCATACACCATGGAATGCCACATATGCATTTAACACCAAATTTAACATTTTTTTATTAACTCACTTTTGCACTAGAAAACATAGCACCACTTGTGTATCTCCACATTATCAACACTTTTGCACCACTATTTGAAAAGTAAATATTTCTCAAATCCTTTACAAATTGTGGTGCTAATGTGTGGCTAAATGACTCTTCTTCTTGTAGTGAGACGATGTTTCGAGAGGTTCTGGGTTCGAAAATCCTCTTTTGCTTCAGTCCAATTTCTTCTACTACTTCAAGAATTCAATAATTTATCTCTTGTTTGCAAGAAAGAATTCAAGAATCAAGATCGAACGAGAAAGAAAAGCAGTGGAGAAAGCTCGGCGGTAGCAAGAGGCTCTTGATGCAGAGCGACATGCGTGAATGATTGAAGCTATTCAATCTAATTTAGTTGATGTTTTGAGAGGTTCTGGGTTCGAAAATCTTCTTTTTCTTTAGTCATATTTATTCTACTACATTAAGAATTCAATAATTTCTCTCTGGTTTGCAAGAAATAATTCAAGGAGGCATGACTGCACTCGAGGTAATTAATTGATCATCACCAAATTCACCATGAGTGTTTCACATGAAGTAGCTTACGATAGCCATACCTTGACAATGCCTAATGATGTCAACACCATGACGCATGGATCCCTGAACAACCAAACACATCAACAAGATCAACCACAAGTGAAGACGTCGTCGAGACCTCCAATCGACATAGACATAGGTGTCGAAGACTTCTTTCAAATATTTTCGGAACCGTCACCTTTTCCCGATTATGGATTTCGATGCGACAACAGGGATTTTCCGGAACTATTTAGGAGATTGGAAACCTTTGAATCCTCTAACCATGCACTAAAAAGAGGTCAATGAACTCAGGATCAAAGTAGTTGTAATGGAAGGCAAAAATGGTTCATTGATGCAGCTGTTGAGGGACAACAAGGAGCAAGCAGTTCACCACCACCCCTCTAATCAAACTCTACACACTGAACTTCTTGATTAGAAAAACAAACAGGAGGAGATCAAAGCTCAGCAAGCAACCTTTAAACAAGAAACAGAAACACACATCAACTCATGGGCACAGGTTGTTATAGGGAGGGATACCCCCTCGCCCCCCCTCTAGCCGCAGTTGAGGAGGTGGTACAATCTAAACTAATGAAAGAACGCACTATACAAGCATGAGAATTGAAACTCAAAGTGAGAGGGCTTCCTTTGCCTCTCACATCCTCAAACCCCATGGTGGTTGGGACCCCGTTCCTCAATGAAAAAATAGATCTCCAGGATGTGACTGTTGATAGAGCTTGGCTTGGTTATGATTCCACTCTCATTCTCTGGTTCAAGTCAGCGACTGATCACCTTCGGGCTCTTAGAGCTAAGCGAAAGCTATTCTCACTTCCTAGAAAGATCTTCCTTGATGAATATCTCACTAAAACACAGGTTGCTCAGCTCAAATGCTCTAGGGAGTTGGTTACAGTAGCACGTTAGGTAGGGAAATGGGTAGTTATCATGAACCTCAAAGCAGTGATTTGGGACACTTTTACACCTAGGTGGATGCCCCGGTCCGAGTCCTCCAAATGACAGGCTCGTTGGGGGAGGAAACAAAGGGCATCCATTTCCGTCAGCTGTTGGAATGGGAATGGGTCTTTTTGCGCATCACCAGGTCTATTATATGATGCTCTTCGACACTCAGATATCTTATTCATCACTGAGATGTATGAGAGCCTATTAGACCTCTCCCAAACATTACAGGTTACCATAATTTCTCACCTTTTAGACAGGAGACGAGGAATTATGGTGCTATCACAGGTTCTGGGGGAGTTTCTTGCTTCATCGGAGATTCCTTTCAAAGCAGGATTTCTTTGGTGGTTGCGGATGAGTTTGCAAGGTTTATGTGGGTTCAGGTTCGAGCGGTCTCTCTTCTCCCAAGGGACATTTACATTGTTGTTTGCTACTTCCCTCCTGCTTCTTCATCATATGACATTCACAATGGGCTTGACAGGAAACCTTTTTTCAATTTATATGTCGGCATAGCCTAGTATTCAGCAGTTGGGGGGGTTATTCTTCTACATGACTTCAAATCCTGCACTAGAGCCCTCTAGATCCCTCTTCACAATCAGTTTGAGGATGTGTACTGCATCCAAGAGATCGATCTAGAGTCAGTGGGATGTCACAGGATGTTTGATGATGCTTTGGGGCCCCTTACCGCCTATGGTTGACATATTTTACACTTGGGTGAATCTTAGGATCTGTTGATTCTAAATGGCCTGCTGCATTTTCCAAACTCCCACTTTCTCACATGTTGGCCTCATGGTGGAGGATCAAGTGTTGTTGATTATGTACTCTCTAGCTAGAACCTCCTCCCCTTCATTCATCACTTTTTTATTTCCCCCATCCCCTTAGCTGACCATGTTCTTCTTTCTTTCTCTCTTCAGGCTGACAACCCTCCCATTCTCACCCTACTTCCCCCCAAGGGCTCACCGTGAACTACTTTTCATTTTGACGAGGGTGACCAAGACCTCTTATCTTCCCACCTTTGCTAGGTGCTCCCCTCCATGGACCAATTCTCACTATTTTAATCCTCATCGACCAAGTTCAACTATCTCTCATCCATCATTTTGGATTCTTCCCTGAACTTCTATCCCCACTCTCGTCGTCCCACGTCCACCTCGCATAAACCCAAATATTGCCCTATGAACCAATGGTATGATGATGAATGAAAAGCTATCCACCACCAGCTTGAACATGCATTCATCCATACTAACCCCTCCTACCCCAACATCAAAGCCTTATATTGTTACCTCCTCCATCGCAAGAAACATCTTTTTGTCTCCTAGAGAAGACGTGATTTCTGTACCTCTCTTGCTCAATCCCCTAGACACTTATGGCGTACTGTCCTCCCCCACCACCTTGCCCTCCCCTCTAACCTTAACCCCCAGTCCATGGTGTCCCATGTGTCCACGCTCTATGACATCCCAGGGCAACCCCAAATTCAGGTGACCTCTCCGCCCTCTTCAGGTTTCGTATTCTATGATAATGACATTAGAGAGGCCATTTGGGTGATGAACAACAAAAACCGCAGATGACAAATAAACTTAGGCATAGTTCTTTAAACATGGTCTTCATGTTTCCTGGTTCCCTACTTGTTTTATCTCTTCAACCATGTGGTCTTTATAGGTTTCCCATCAACATGGTCTTAAAACATCATTTACTTGATACACAAATCGGGGCCCATCTCAGATCCCAACAATTATAGGACTATCTTGGTGGGCCGCACATTCTCCAAAATATATGCTACATCCCTCCACCTCCAAATATCCAAGGAGCTTGAGCGGAAATAACTTAGGGCTACAGGACAGGCTAGATTTCGACCTGAGCACTAGACTATTGACCACATCCTTACACTTAGGGCCATCATTGAGGAGCCACAACATCGCTCTTCGAAAGTCTATTGTTGTTTTGTAGACTTTCGAAAATCGTATGCTGGAATTGCATTCCATTTTCTCAAAACCACCTCCCCCATTTTTTTTTATGAAAACCATTCCCGCTTCTGCCATACCACCGTACTCCGCAATGTTATTTTCAACTTTAATCCTAGCCGTTGATCTCTCGAGATCTCATGGTCCATGTTATATCACCATCTCAATTCATTTGTTTCCCATAATCTCTCCCCTTAAAAATTCTCATCAAGAGATATCCATGTCATATCATCTTGATCTAACGGTCCACGTCCTCTTTCGCACTCACGACCTGCATTGGACTTGGTCAATCGCTTCGCTAGCGTTTCCATTTTTTCTCGCTAGCATGCACCACTTCCTCTCATCGCTTCCTCCGCCTCCCTGCAGCCACTTAAAGCATTCTAAGAGAAACAGAATCAAAAGGAATAATCCTTACCATGTCTCAGGCAGCATGCAAGGGAACAACATGTGCCTATTTAAAAAGCTTCATTAACTTTAAGGTCACCTTTTAAACATTTTAGCATGTTATATTTTCTGTTTATTGTTGTCAACATCATCTTTCTTACTTTGATGATCTTGATCCTTGAACAATGAAGAGAGGTTCATGGAAATTGAGATTTATGCACTAATCGTTATGTGTCTATGATCACCAGACATTACCATTTGTATGTTGAATTCGTGTCAAGTTCTATTACTAGAACAACGGTTTAAGCTTTGGACACAGGCACTTGGATCTTTTGGTTCATTGGTGTATGTATAGTATTTATGATTACTTGAGTATTTTAGCTTCAGGTAGTACGAGAACAAGTTTGTGAGAACTCAGTGAAGATTGTTTATAATAAATTACAAGGCATCCAATTTAATAAACATTCAAACATCTATCATCTCTACAAGGTTTGGTACCTAGAATTTCTCCAGTTTTTCAAAGACGGGATATAGATAGTTTTCACTAAAAAATTCAATGAAACTCAAAATGAGGAAAAGTAATTTTCACAAACATGGCAGAGCTTTAGAAGCTTTCACAGTTATTCACTCTTTGCACCAAAGCCAATTTTTTCTGTTCTCAGAATCTGGCTTATTAACTCTCCCTCCCTTTCCCATGAGCCCTTGCATACATTGATTTTGTTAACTATTTGATGTCATCACAGATAACATTAATGCTTCGTCACATCAGGAATTTAAGGAAGAAACAACTAAAATGGATCCTGCACTTTTTTATCATAACTTCCATTTATACATTACTATTATTTGGTCAAGGAAGCTGGCCCTGTGTTAGCAATAAGTTCCTATCATGTGATGCTTCGGCTTATGAATGCACCGAGAAGAACATTATGTATCCTGCCTCAATCGACATGTAAAATGATTTTAAGGGTTTGATATGTAATAGGGAAGAGTCCTTTGGAAGCAACAGAAACATGTGCAATGTTTATGCATCATGGAGCACAGGTACAAGAAAAAGATTACGTTCAGGTTGTGAACCCCTATAGGAATGTAGTGATTGGTATTACTATTAAATGTTTTGTAATGTAAAATTTTTGCAATGCAAATTTCGGGGAATAAGACGGTAGTTCTAGCCAAGGCAAGCCTTTTGGGTACATAATGTGGCAACAAGGATTCAGGATGATAAATTGGTTGTGTGGGTCTGCTACAGCAATAGTTCTTCTCTACATTATTTGGTTGTAAGTTTTATTAGGTCTGGTGACCTAATATTCCATGTAGTTACCAAGCTTCCTGATTTTCAACTGAAAATTTTGGATGGGCAGAGTATGATTTCACTACAAGGGAAATTACTTTTCACATCTCTTGCTACTGTGGTTAGGGAAAATAATAAATATCCATAAGGATATCAACATTCTAATAATTGGTTTCATAGCTGAAACATTTAGCCAGTGAAAGCATATTCAATGGATTGTTCATTTCTGCAATGGTAATATATTGCAGGAAGCAACAGGGGCACTTACTTGAACCTCGTTTTGAGATCCAGTTTGAACTTTGACATGCTGCTTCAAAGTGTCATGCTTGAGAATAGAAGCTATTGAGAAAATTATTTTCTTATTTTTAATAAATATAGATGATATCAGAGAATGAATTACAGTAGCTAACCTCAACAAGCCTTCAAGAGGTCCACAATAGACGGTGGGCACTGTCTTACAGACATAAATAGTTAGATCAATTCAAATTTTACCCTCAATAGTCTACAACAACACAAGCTACTCCATTTTGTAAGTTTATTGCAAGGCTACCATTATAGGTTATAGCATAGATAGGGTGACTCCATTGTAATTCAAATTATAGGTTCTTGCAAGGCTATTGGGTGAATCCATTGAGGGTAAAGGTTGTCACGTGGAAGGAGGGATCAAGGTGCTAGACCTCATCTCCCCTTTTCCAATGCCAAGTGTTTGTCAAATCCATTTGTTGGACAAAGCATTATCGAGGATTCCTTCAGTAAGGAAGCGATTTAATTCATAGCTGACCTAGTGGTTGGAGACTTCTCCCCAAGAGGGATATTTCATTGCAAAATCCACAAATCGTATCAATGTTCTAGACTATATGGGGATGTGATAATTGCCTAGACTCCAATCCCCTTTTCTAATCCAACATGCATAGCTAACAAAGATAGAGTTGTAATCTTGATCTGACACTAATCTTGTTAAATGGGCACTAAATTTTAAGTTTACAAAGTGCATACATATTCATTGTAGCTTTAGACAACCCTGTGATTAGATCCACCTTTACTATTACCACCGATACCATTAGGATCAGGGTTGTGCACTTCCCCTTCACTTCTAGAAGGAAGAAGTTGTGGGAGAAATCAACAACCCTCTGTGCACATATCTAGGCTCAAATAGCATAAAAAGGGGAGGTTTATTCACGTGTGCTAGATTTTGTTGGACTAAGCTCAAATAACAATTTGTTGGACATAATCATTTCTATCTCGAGGGCTTCCCATGGACTCAAAATATGGACTATTGAAACATCCCTTTCAAGTGCAAGATATGCAATGGCTTAGGCCATTTTATGCAAACTTTCCCCAAAAGAATCCCTAAACTTGAAGTGCAAAATATGTTCCTCCAACTGTTGGATGCACTTCTATAAGGGGATTGACATAGATCTTTCTACAAGAAGATCTGATGATTAAAGTTCAAAAGTATAGGCCTTATCAAGCTTGGTACATAATTCATCTCTTTACACTGTCTCTCAAATTCTAATGATTATTTATGTTCCTTAACACTAAAAATGCCTAAACACTAAAAATTCCTCAACAACCTTCCTTCCTTTGCCTCCTCTGAACTCTTCTCTGTGTTTATGCCTTCACAGGACTATTCCACTAGTCCAGGACTTGGTCTGAGCTCAAGTGATGGCTGCTCTTAAGGTTTGCAATTAGCAAGGTCTATTTCCATAGTCAACTTTCCGAGGTCTGCTTAGGATTGTTCAGCACTACTTCCTCTGTGATGATGTTTTTAACCCTTAAAATAGATTTAACCCATCTAATACACTTCTCCTCAGCCTCAATTCACCTTCTGTGATTCTTCTCTGAAATCTTGACTGAAATAAAATGAAGAGTATGGATTTCTATTTATACTAGTTTGACATCTACGCAAGTTGGCTTATGTCGAATGAATGTCACAGTTAATTTCCTTAACTTAACAAATCAATATCTCCCAAAATATTTGGAGTTTCGAGACAAGTAAGGGCTCGTTAGAAAGGGTAAAATATGCTCTACAAGATGGTATAGGCTCCATTTTAAAAGGTTGCTTCTAAGGTGGTGAAATTGCTTTTTATTTGTGATTGCGCTTGAATTATTTAGTGCAACAGAAAATGATTAGTACAGTATGGATTCTTTGTTTGGCTTCTCCATTGTTTGTCTTCTCCATTATTTGGCTTCTTCATCATAATAGGAACATGTAGGACATCCATGTCATCATGATAATGTCCAACAATGAGTGCATCACCCATGTCATGACATAATGGTGTAGTGATATGTTATAGTGCAGCATTATTAGGAGAACTCCAAAAATAGTTTTCCAACCCTCAAATGATCTCCAACCATGATCATCATATGTCATCATCAAGTATCAAAGTATATGACATCATCACATAACATCAAGGGTTAAGATCTAGATCATCAAGTGCATGCAACATTAGGTCAGGGACTTCTTAGGGCTTCTTTCATTAGTGGTTTGACTTCTTTGTGATTTAACATCTTCATTGATGGCATTACATAATCATCTTGAACAAGACATCTCAAGAATATTGACATCTTGGTCAATGCCACATTGACAGCAATGACAACCTTGATTAACAAAGAGAAGGTCATGTTACAAGCGTTGCTCAAACTTCATGACATAAATGATTTACCTGCCTGAGCTAGTTCTTCTTTAACAGTTCCTCAGGGTACTAAACTCAGTTTAGCTCCCCAGATTCAGCCAAACAATTAGAGTTCTCTCCTGAATTTTTTTCCTTCAACCTTGGATAGTAAGAAAGTGGGGCAACCTTGGATGGAAAAAATGTGGGGCTGCTTTGCTCCCACACTTCCCCAATATCAACAGCCAGGCTCCCTCAGCCCCAGTTAGCCCCCATATGACATCATCAGCCATTTTAAAATGGTCAACACCCCTGCCTCGGCCATCAAGACTAGCAACCAATGCATCCAACTCGAACTGCCCCAAGTGGCCTGCCATCAATTCTGTCACAACGGTAAACATGTACTACAAGATAGTAGTAGCTATAGTGGGAGCTGCAAGCTTCCATTGGGCCTTGCACTCGGACCAGGTTGTCCTACTCAATTCTTTGTGCCTGTGGATTCTATCTAAGGTGGGCATTAATATGTCAATCTGCACGTACTCATTAACTCCAAACTCATTGTTGTGTTCATTGGAAGGATTCTGAACATTTGGGTACCTACCTTAACATCATCATGCTTTTATGTACAAAACGTTAGTCACAGCTGGTGCACTTTATTGGATGCCTTTGCAACTCTTTTCATGGGCTATTTCAGTGGTGTAGATGATGATCTAGGGTGCAACTTTGATTGTTGTTATAAATCATATTTTGGCACTCTCTTTGAATGCTCTTCTGATATTTATCTTATTTTCATACTTGCTTGAAGAGGGCGCTACCACAGGTGGTATTTTAGCCTCCTTCTTATAGAATTGAAAACTTATTTTTTACAAGGGAAAGTTAGATATTAGAGGATTTGTTAAGATTTTTTTACCCTCCAAAATGATATTTTATGATTAAAATATTTTCAAAATGTTTCATTTGATTATGAGTTACTATTTTTTGTTGTTTCTTGTATGTATTTTAATTCATTTGCATATTTTTAATTTTATAATATACTCATTATTCCACTTCATATAATCAAAGGTTGATTCTTTTATTATATTTATATATTGAACTTGTTTTATTATTGGATTAATGCAATGAAGTATATAAAACTCGTTCTAACTTGGGAAATGTGTGATATTGAATTAGGTCTATTGATTTAATATGTGAAAAAGAAAAAGAGCAAAGTCTATTCGAACAAAGAGTTTAAATGAATTTATGAGAGACACACCATATGGAGTCATAGGTATTAATGAGATACATTTCAAAGGAAGTAATTTATCTACAATTCCATCTTCCCATTTAGATTTTACAGATGATGTATATGTCCCAGTAGTAACTGATACTTGCCATAATGTGGAGCCTACACTTGAAACTGGATTTGAAATTGATAGATTGCAATCATATAGAGAGTGGTTGATGAAGGCTGATGTTAATCCAATCATAAGAGATGCAATTCATGCAGCATACAAAACAACTATCTATGACACATAGAATGCAACATATACAGAAACAACAGTTGATGATCTACTAAGGTAAGTAGTCATTTATATTTTACTTATAAACTTTATGGTTGTAATTACATAACATATGATTATTACTAATATATTATATCGTAATGTTAAGGAGTAATATCAATTTTCTAGAAGAAGACACTAACACCAATGGACAACAAAATCAATCTCCTCCAGCAGATGAGCAAACTATACCATCTATTGGTGCATCTTTTCAACCTCTCTTAAAACATCGAAATGAATATGTTAAAGGAGAGGAAAATAATGGTATGCCATTCACAATCACATTAAATGAAAAGGGAAAGTGTTAAATGATGAAGGTGCATAACATGGAGAGACATTCTTCACTGTGAAGCATTGAGATTATTTGGTCCTACAATTACCAAATATTTCCGTCATCAAGGTAAAACACATATACTATGTTTTTTCATAAATTTCATACTTAATTTATGTAGTATAAACTATATAATTAACGTTTCATGTTTCATAATAATAATAATTATATATTGTACTCAGTGTTACATTCGATAAATTTCATTACTGTGATACTAGAAACCTTAAGATTTTTTATATGGATTATTTACTTTCGATGTGTATGTTAGCCACCAATAAATTATTTTATACCAAATGGTGGCTAAATTTGTTTTCAAGCCTTCAAAAGATATATTTATTTTGAAAATATATCATCCTTGAAGTCTTATGTTTTTCCTGTCCTAGAGGTTCATTTTCACTATTGTTTCCATCTTAAACTCTGCTATCTACACAAAAAAGCTTCTTCGAAGGCCTAAATTTCCATCTATCCATCACCCCCATTTAGCCCCAAAGGCCTCAAAACCCCTTCAAGCCTTGTGAAGTCCATTTATGAGGTTTAAAACCTCGTCTTTACCCCTATCGAAACCTCCAAATTCCTCAAAAAACCCTTTAAAATCCTTGAAAATATTCATTTTACATTTAGGCCTTAAGCCCCTTTCAGCTTAGCCCTTAGCCCCTTTCTTCGCATATGACCCAGTGCCTAGGACCAAGCACTAAGCCCCATCACTCATCACAATCGAAGTTTATTTCCCTAGCCGTTCCTTTACTTTTCTAAACTTCTGATGCGATAAGTGCCTTTTTTCTGCCTTCGGTCCTCCCACTTTCCACAGAACCACGTCTTTGCTTTATGATTGGCCCCTGCCATCGAAATCACAAAACATTGATTCCCTTTGTTCTTTTCCCCTTCTCCTCCGATCCTCTGATCTAATCTTGACCATCGAATCCACAAGAACCGACGACCGAGATTCAATCGCGCTCCCCTCATAAGCCCTTCACCATCGCGGCCGCTGATTAATCTTGACCATTGATCTCTCTTCTAATCCAACGGCTAGCATCCCATCACATTGCACCATGACATTTTTTCCTTGGAAATTTTCTTCCGCCGATGCGATGAGTCCATTTCAATCTCCGCCATCCTTTCCCCTCATCTAATGGCTTGCATTGACCTCAGAAATGGACCCTACCTGCTTTCGCCCGTGCATCTAGCCTTATATCGCGCTTCTCCCACACTGTCTGATATGACACCCCAGATCTAATGGTCACTATCGAAAATCGAAAAATATTTACACCCGAAGTTTAATGCTTCGAAATTTTGTGAAATGGGCAGTTTCGAAGATCCACGTGTCGGCCAATGTATGGAATCACATTCCATTCACTCAAAACTGCCTCCCCCCATTTTGTTATGCGAAAACCATTCCCAATTTTCTACCATACTGCTTCCCTCCGCAACGTCTCTTTCAATTTCAATCCCAGCTGTCAATCTATGGGATCACACGATCCATGTTATATCGCCATCTCAATTCATTTGTTTCCCATCATCTCTCGTGAAACACTCATCAAGAGATCTCCACCATAGATCATCTTGATCTAACGATCCACATCCCCTTTCGCACTCAGACCTCCATTGGACCTGGTCAGCTGCTCTGCCAGGGTTTTTTCCATTTTTCCACTGCATGTACCACCTCCTCACTACTCCTCCACCACACTAGAGCCTCCGCAAGCAGTCTAAACCAAGCCCACAAGTTTTCATAACAGTTTGTCGTGTGTTTGTAGGTTTCTCATGGCCGATGAAGGATTAACATTTTACAGTCGCAAAAGTGACACAAAGGCTCAGATAACAATCTCAAGGCCAGGAATTAGTGTCAAAGGAACCAGAAAAAAGGGTAAATTCACGAAATTCGATGGGTCATAGACATCAACCCTCCGTAAACCCTCCAGCTCAGCGAAACCCTCCACATGTATACAAAACACTTAGAAAGATGTGGATCGCATATCCAGTGGTAGAAGACAAGGCATAGAAGATTAGTAAAACCTTTGAGGGCATCACATATAGAAGCAGTTCGAGAAATCAAAAAATATAAAGCATAAGCAAAGCTAAAAAATTTGAAGGACAAAGAGACAAAGCAGTTATTAATGCAGAATGTTGACTGACACAGACATAGCCCATCTCCATGCTCAAAGGCCTACCAAGAAGTTATCACACCAAAGAAGCTACTACAAACTATCAGAAGAAGTTATTTAGAAGTATGGGAGTCCTCAAAGCCCATTCTTCCACTTAACTCACTCCAGAGGAGATAACAGTACCACTACAGATAGTATTTCCTCCCAAATGACACTCTGTAGGGTGTTTTATGTCATGTCAAAGGGACCTCAACAAGCAACGAGGTCACGAAGTCTGTCTAGGATTTAATGTTATGTTTATGACACATAACGGGGCATTCAAATGCTCTCTCCTATCTCTAAATTATCATTAAAACCTTGTTCACCTACTTCTCCTATTTTCTCTATCAAAACTCTTTGAAGTCTCATTGTAAAAGGTTAGCATTTGATGATTTCAAAGGTAATACATAAATTGCTGCTTTGAAGAAGCATTGTTGTTCTGAAGGAGTGTGGAAGTCTCTGTTTTCTCTGTTGAATGAAGGAGGCTATACCATTGGATCCCTGAGCCTGGTTTTGGTGAAGTAATCTCTTATTGTTAATGTTATTCCCCCGTTAATCACTTTGTTCCATTATGCTTTGACTTACAGTAGGATAAAAAGTTTAGGTAGAGAAATGTATCTTAGAAGCACCTCTGACTTGTTTATCCTTCACTATTTATATGTTTTCTGCTACTAAACGTGATAGGGTAGTTTGACAGCTCTCTTGAATATTCAGTTTGTTTTATTTCAGAAATGGTTAATTTAGTTGTGCTAAAGACTGTTTAGTCGTTCCCTCTTTCTTTGCCACTAAATTTTGTATCTGAAATCTCCCTTTGATTATTAATGCTTGCAGTTTGACAGAGAGGTCTGTTTCAATCATACCCTTTGTTCCTTACTGTAATTATTGTGTTAAATGTCCCTATAATTGCAGTCCTAGATGTGTAAGGCATTCCCTCTTCTTTGAATGCAATTTTATGTCTTTGTTGACTACGCTGTCAATAGTGGACTTGTAGCAGGAAATAGGGCATTCCCTGAATCCTATAATTCATTTAGAAGGTTTTATTCTGCATTTCTCCTTTCTTTGAGTGTTTACATTGATTAAAGTCCATAACAATGAGCTTACTGGAGGAAATACGGTGTTCTACGAATCCTTTAAGCCATTGTGGAAGGGTTTAGTTTGCTTTTCACACTTAGTCATTAATGTTCATCCCATTTCACCTATATTATTCAACAGATCCTTGACCGAGTTAGATTTTCCCTCTGGTTTCCCTTCCTTCTCAATCAGAACTATTTGGACTTTCACATGACTCCATTGCCCAATGGCTTGTAGATTCCCATGCTCTATCTATACTGCATGAAACATATTTGTCCAACCAAACAAAAAAAACAACCCTGCACTTCATAACTAGCCTAAAATCAACTTCTAAACCATTCAAGACGCATCCTTATAAACATATTGAGAGATCCCTCTCTAAGACTAGGAGGGCTAGATCCTAGAGCTCTAAAGCTTGGTTTGCATGTTGCCTTGTCACTTGGCATGCCAATCTGCCAAATCACAGGACACCAACATAATGGCGATCACAGTGGGACCTTTTGAGTGAATTTCATCTTATACATCCTTAAGAGCTTATAATAACCACAAAATTCCTTAGATCAGTATTCAATTGCTGATGGTGGACAACAACTCATCTCAAAATTTTTGAAACCCTCCACCTAGTGACTCCACAACTCCCGAAAGACCAAATGACTCCATTGGTAGAAGACTCTGAACTGGTTGGCAAGATTCAGTGACCTCTTTTCTTATTTACCAACATGGATTGAGATGTAGACCTAGAATCAAAACCATTGACCAAGATGGAAATAATGATGTACATGTTTGAAAAAACAATGGAGAGGTATGAGGCTAATTTACATATCGATGATCTAGAGAAGCCCATGCTTTTTCCAGATCAAGAACAAACTCGACCTGTACAAGACCTAGACAATGAGAAAGACATGTATGATGATCAAGACTTCATAGAAGATGATGAGGAAGGTTGTTAAGAAATTCCTGATTTCCTACTTATATCTTATACTATGCTATTAAGAGAAATTCATGACCAAATTGAAAATACTTATAGTGAGCAGTGCTCTTAGGAAACAAGTATCCACTTAGAAAAAGAAAAATATGATCTGGAAGGAGAACCAACATATATAGGAACTCCCCCTCCAGGTTATAACCCATTTCAGATTACATAAGAAAATTTGCATCCTGATAATGTAGAAAAAATAAGTCATGAGCCTTGTATCCAAACTAAGTGTCATAGTAATCATTAGGAATTGTTTGAGACAGAAGAAGATCAGGACACATTAGAAAATCCTCAAGGTCTCCCTGCAAGAAAAAATGAAGATCCCTTAGAAGAGGCTCAAGAAGACATCCAGCCTCAAATTCAGTCTTCACAAGAAACAGAGAGCTGCTACACTTCTGCTCAAAGAAACACAAGAACATCTTCCCCTTTGATAGAAGAAGAAATAGATTAGATCATCAATAGACATCCAGCCTCTGAAGTTTTTGGCAGAACAAATACTCTTTCCCATTCATCTACTGAGCCTTATTGTATAGATTTAGAAAGCTTCCCTGTAAATCAGAATGAAGAAAGATCTGTTGACAATCTAGTATGTTTGATTGGTAGCATTACTTACTTTAATGATTTTCCTAACTTTGATCTATCTAATGATGATGTTCTCCAAACGGAAGTTGATCTTGCAGGGCCATCATTAATAGATTTTTGGGATGAAGATCAGTTCCATCAGCTTCAAGAAAGTAATGAGCCCATGCAGGCTATTTATGACACTGATGGGGAAATTTATGAAAGTATAATAGCAGGCGAAGATTCATTGAATCTTCACTCTGATTTATCTCAGATCATCAGTAATAGTCTCCATGCATTCGGAAATCAGCAGCCTTTCATCTCAAAGGATGAAGAGGAAAACAATGAAGAAATTTTTGAGCAGGTTGAAACCAAGGAGCCTTCTCTTGAAAAAGAGGAAGAAATGGCACAGACCCCTGCTCAAGAATACGTGGATATTTTCACAGAGCTCAGCCCACCAAATCAGAATATCTCAGAGCTACAAGAGGACAGCACTGCAACATATGATGAGTCCTCCAGCTCAAAAAATAATGAAGATGAGGAAGAGTTTATTTCTCAAAAGAATGTTCTCCTTGATCCAGTGGAAGAGGAAGTAATCCTGGTTGAAACCTACTTGCCAAATACTCACAAACAGGTATTATTTCAAGATCCTTATGCACATTTCCTGCAGACATTTAGAGAAGGATCAAAGGCCATCAAGAGCATCTTGTTGCAGACAGCAAGAAAAAATTTAGAAGCTGCTGCTAAAAAACATAGAGGATGGGAGTGGCCCTGCCAGTCCAACATGCTCAAAGAGATAAGCAGAAACGAGTCATGGGATCATCTGATTGACTTGATGTATTGGAAAAGAGATTTTTTCAGCTACACATGTAATTATTTCAAGTTAGAATAGGGTACGTAGGAATCTCAACAAAGCTAAGCCTGTGAGCATTTAGTTAGTTGTTGATTTTACTTTGAAAGAAAAATAAAAAAAAATTCAAAAAATAGAAAGAGAAAGGTTCAGACATGCTCAAATCTTGAACCTATGGAGTTCCAAAAAGAATGGATCAAATTAGATCAAAATCCAAGGCAGAGGTACAAAAGGACTGGTTCTAATATGTTCAAAACTTGAACCAACAAAGATGGAAAAAGACAGCTCTAACAAGACCAAAACCAGAGCTGGAAGGAAGAAAGAAGAGTGACTCTAAAAAGCTCAAAATCTGAGTCATGAAAGGAAGGAAGGTATTTTCAATTTTTAGAACTTCAAGCCTTCCCAATTTTGTTTTAATTTCTACAAAGTTCAGTCCATGTGCAACTTATCTTTATGCCATGGACCCACAACAAATCAGACAGTCTAATCCTGGTTTGTCTGTATTTAAATTTCTGTTTTAGAATGTAGAGAATGAAATCTGCCAGATAGTTTAATCCTGGGAGATATTAGTTTAGGTAGAGAGGCTATGAGTCCAACTATTTAATCTGGACTCTTGGAAGAAGTAAGGGCAACATTAGATAGGTTTATTTCTATGTTTTCAAAATAATACGTAAAGGGATGCCAGTCCAAGTGCACTCAAAGGAAGAAAATGTTAGGACAAGTAGCTTGCGGTAGGTAGAGATGTTTGTTCCAAAGAAGTTTCATGTTGCAGGTCACTAAAGGAACTGCCAAATTGCAAAAAGTACCAACAAGAAAGTAAAGACAATTTTCCCAATGGATGAGGCACTGGACTGCTGAAAGCCAGAGATTACTGAGGTTCTGAACACCTAAAGAGCAAGCTATCCTCCCCAAGTGGAGCCATTGTTATCCACCTATAAATTCCGTTATACCAAATGGTGGCTAAATTTGTTTTCAAGCCTTCAAGTGATACATTTCTTTTGAAAATATATCATCCTTGAAGTCTTATGTTTTTCCTGTCCTGGACGTTCATGTTCACTATTGTTTCCATCTTAAACTCTACTATATACACAGAAAAACTGCTTCCAAGGCCTAAATTTCCATCTATCCATTGCCCCCATTTAGCCCTAAAGCCCTAAAAACCCCTTCAAGCCTTGTGAAATCCCTTTATGAGGTTTAAAACCCCATCTTTACCCCTATCTGAACCTCCAAATTCCTCAAAAAACCCTTTAAAATACTTGAAAATCTTCATTTTCCATTTAGGCCTTAAGCCCCTTTTGGCTTAGCCCTTAGCCCCTTTCTCCACATATGACCTGGCGCCCAAGACCAGGCACTAAGCCCCATTGCTCATCGCAATTGAAGTTTCTTTCCCTAGTCATTCCTTTACTTTTCTAAACTTCCGATGTGACAAGTGCCTTTTCTTTCGCCTTCGGTCCTTCCACTTTCCATAGAACCACGTCTTTGCCTTATGATTGGCCCCTGCCATCGCAATCGCAAAACATTGATTCCCTTTGTTCTTTTCCCCTTCTCCTCTAATCCTTCGATCTAATCTCGACCATCGAATCCACAAGAACCAACGACCGATATTCAATCGTGCTCCGCTCATAAGCCCTTCACCATCATGCCCGCTGATTAATCCTGACTGTTGATCTCTCCTTCGATCCAACGGCCAACATCCCATCGCATTGCACCATGACCTTTTTTCCCTGCACACATGCTTCTGTCGATGCAATGAGTCCATTTCAATGTCTTCCATCCTTTCCCCTCATCTAATGGCTCACGTTGACGTCATAAATGGACCCCGCCTCCTTTCACCCGTGCATTTAGCCTTATATAGCGCTTCTCCTGCACCGTCCGATCTAACACCCCAGATCTAACAATCGCTATCCAAAATCGCAAAATCTTTACACACGAGCTTTAACGCTCCAAAATTTTGTGAAATGGGCGGTTTTTGAAGATCCATGTGTTGGCCACTGTATGGAATCGCATTCCATTTTCTCAAAACCACCTCCCCCCATTTTGTTATGCGAAAACCATTTCGAGTTTTCCGCCATACCACTGCACTCTGCAACGTCTCTTTAAGTTTTAATCCCAGCCTTCGATCTCTGAGATCGCACGGTCCATGTTATATCACCATCTCAATTCATTTGTTTCCCATCATCTCTCCCAAAATGCTCATCAAGATATCTCCACAGTAGATCATCTTGATCTAACGGTCCACGTCCCCTTTCGCACTCAGACCTCCATTGGACTTGGTTCGCTGCTCTGCTAGGGTTTTTTCCATTTTTCCGCTGCATGCACCACCTCCTCACTGCTCCTCCGCCCCCCGAGAGCCTCTATAAGAATTCTAAACCAAGCTCGCAAGTTTTGATAAGAGTTTATCATGTGTTTGTAGGTTTTTCATGGCCGATGAAGGATTAACATTTTACAGTCACAAAAGTGACACAAAGGCTCAGATAGCAATCTCAGTGCCAGGAATCAACGTTAGAGGAACCAGAACAGAGGGTAAATTCATGACAGTCGATGGGTAATAGACATGAACCCTCTGTAAACCCTCCAGCTTAGCAAAACCCTCCACCTATACACAGAACACTCAGAAAGATGAGGATCACATATCCAGTGGTAGAAGACAAGGCATAGAAGATTAGTAAAACCTTTGAGGGCATCATGTACAGAAGAAGTTGGAGAAATCAGCAAAGATAAAGCATAAGTAAAGATAAACAGTTTGAAGGACAAAGAGAGAGAGCAGTTATTAGTGCAGAATGTTGACTGACATAGAAATAGCCCATGTCCATGCTGAAAGGCCTGCCAAGCAGTTATTATACCAAAGAAGCTACTACAAACTATCAGAAGCAGTTATTTAGAATTATGGGAGTCCTCAAAGCCCATTCTTCCACTTAACTCACTCTGGAGGAGATAACAGTACCACTGCAGATAGTATTTCCTCCCAAAGGACACTCTGTAGGGTGTTTTATGTCATTTCAAAGGGACGTCAACTAGAAACGAGGTCACCAAGTCTGTCTAGGATTTAATGTTATGCTTATGACACAGAATGGGGCATTTGAATGATCTCTCCTATCTCTGAATGATCATTAAAACCTTGTTCACCTACTTCTCCTATTTTCTCTATAAAAACTCATTGAAGTCTCATTGTAAAAGGTTGGCAATTGGTGATTTCAAAGGTAATACATAGATTGCTGCTTTGAAGAAGCATTGGTGTTTTGAAGGAGTGTGGAAGTCTCTATTTTCTCTGTTGAATGAAGGAGGCTAGACCATTGGATCCCTGAGCCTGGTTTTGGTGAATTAATCTCTTATTGTTAATGTTATTCCCCCGTTTATCACTTTGTTCCATTATGCTTTGACTTATAGTAGGATAAAAATTTTAGGCAGAGAAATGTATCTTAGAAGCACCTCTGACTTGTTTATCCTTCACTCTTTATATGTTTTCTACTACTGAACGTGATAGGGTAGTTTGACAGATATCTTGAACATTCAGTTTGTTTTATTTCAGAAATGGTTAATTCAATTGTGCTAAAGACTGTTTAGGCATTGCCTCTTTCTTTGCCACTCAATGTTGTATCAGAAATCTCCCTTTGATTATTAATTCTTGTAGTTTGACAAAGAGGTTTGTTTCAATCATACCCTTTGTTCCTTACTGTAATTATTGTGTTAAAGGTCCCTATAATTGTAGTCCTAGATGTATAAGGCATTCCCTCTTCTTTGAATGCAATTGTATGTCTTTGTTGAATAAGCTCTCAACAGTGGACTTGTAGGAGGAAATAGGGCATTCCCCGAATCATATAATTCATTTAGAATTTTTTAGTCTGCATTTCTCAATTCTTTGAGTGTTTTCGTTGATTAAAGTCCATAACAGTGATCTTACTGGAGGAAATAAGGCATTCCCCGAATCCTTTAAGCCATTGTGGAAGGGTTTAGTTTTCTTTTCACTCTTAGTCATTAATGTTCATCCCATTTCACCTATATTATTCAACAGATCCTTGATCGAGTTAGATTTTCCCTTTGGTTTCCCTTCCTTCTCAATCAGAACTATTTGGACTTTCACATGACTCCATTGCCCAATGGCTTGTAGATTCCCATGCTCTATCTATATTGCATGAAACATATTTTTCCAACCAAACAAAAAAAACAACCCTGCAGTTCATAACTAGCCTAAAATCAACTTCTAAAGCATTCAAGACACATCCTTATAAACATATTGAGAGATCCCTCTCTGAGACTAGGAGGGCTAGATCCTAGAGCTCTAAAGCTTGGTTTGCATGTTGCCTTGTCACTTGGCATGCTAATCTGCCAAATCACAGGACACCAACAGTGTATTTCACAGATAAATCTAAGAAGGATGATTCATTGTATCTCATGCATAAAGTATCAGAAATTGTACCTCCAAATCATATTCTTCATAGTGCTGTTGAATATATCAAAAATACCAGGAATGCTTTGAGAGGAGAATTGGTAAGAAACAAAAAATTATTCAAGCCACACTTCATAGGAGAAGGAGAGTGGAAGAGGTTATTGGATGAGATTTCTATTAAGAAAAAAAGGAAAAATGGAACTTTGGTTGGAAAAGACAAATATGCACATACTGCACGAGCCTCTAGGTTGTCCACATGCCATCGTTTGGGGAAAGGTGGCATGTTCTCTGTAGAGGCAACAATTTTAAGCTTAATACACTACTATGCTTCTCAAGGAATTTTTTTTTTTTATATAATCAAATTTCTAACTATTTCATTGTTATTTAAAATATAGTTGCAGGTGTTCAATATTAAAATGTCTAAAGATGACAAAGATTTTGCTTCATGCTATGGTATATCTTCTCTCATTCATCAAAATATTAAAGATGGATTTAAACCTATTATAGATTATGAGGTATTTTTTGACCTATAATTGTGTTGATCTTATCTTATATGTGTCTTAGATAACTGATCAACACGATGAAAGAGAAGATGAAGCTGAACTTTGAATCATGCTTCAACCTTACCATATGTTTGGTTAGTTCACTTCAGTTATTTTTTAAATCAATAGGATACTTTAGTTATGAAATACCATTAAATACACACACTTTTTATGGTTTATTTGAATTCAATTGAAGTTAATGTTTGTTTTTTTATTCGTTTATTTCATTTATGTATTTTTATTCACAAACTTATGCTTATAATTTTCTTTTTATGATTTTTCCATGCGGCGAAAAAATTTCTTTTAAGGATGAGCAATACAGATTATTTCAAAGGAATTATCAGTTTCGTTTTTTCTATATCTCATAATAAACAAATTTCAAGACCTAAGACATTTCATTATATTAATAAATGAAAAGTGATTTTTTGATAATCAATGTTGGAACATATGTATAACTTTTATTTTCTTTAATTAAATTATCTCTTTTTATATACTCATCGTTTTGGTTGTTGTATAATATACTTAAAATTTTAAAACATATGTAGATATTGTTATTACTTTGTAATTATTCATTTAATGTGAAAGATATCCATTTAATATATTTTTTCATAACTAGAAAGATATGTAATAGATTAGAAAAACAAAAGTTTTTGAAATATCATGCCATCTTGAAGTTTTCATTCAAACAAAATTATGTGAGGCTTGGAATTGAAATGACACTGCTTAGAACTTTTATTTATTTAATTTTCAAAGATTGAAATGATTCATCTACATGATCAATACCATGTTGACAAAAATGATCAGTAGTGATATTATGTATGTAAATTTATTACGCCCATCAACTTGGAATCATGTGAATGTTTCAATGGAGAAACTCTTCCATTACTTGTAATTGATACTTGCCATAATGTAGCCAAGCACAAAAAAAGCTACCATAGTCTTATTGTACACAATGAATTAAAATTTTTGGATGTAACTATAAGATACTTCAATTGTGTTAATACATTTGATATTAATTAAATATATTTATGGTAATTGGATTTAAGCATAAGAAAATGGTCAAAATGTTCTCTTTCGCAATAAAATCAAGCTCTTCCCAGGATACTCACCACATGCAATATATAACCTTTCTAAATAAAAGAGGATATATTTTTTTGCACCATTTGATATTTTATGGTGCTTTGCACCATATAGAATTTTATTATCATAATAAAAAAAATGTATTTTTTTGCACCATTTTTTATTTTATGGTGCTTTGCACCATATACAATTTATTATTATTATAATAATTTTGACATTTTTATGATAAATATTTAATTTTTGTAAAAATATTTTTGGTGTTTTGCATCACAATATCTTGATCCACGTCAAATTGGTTTTGGGTGGTTTGCACCATACACCATGGAATGCCACATGCATTTAACACCAAATTTAACATTTTTTTATTAACTCCACTTTTGCACCAGAAAACATAGCACCACTTGCGTATCTCCACATTATCAACACTTTTGCACCACTATTTGAAAAGTAAATATTTCTCAAATCCTTTACCAATTTTGGTGCTAATGTGTGGCTAAATGACTCTTCTTCTTGTAGTGAGCCGATGTTTCGAGAGGTTCTGGGTTCAAAAATCCTCTTTTGCTTCAGTCCAATTTCTTCTACTACTTCAAGAATTCAATAATTTATCTCTAGTTTGCAAGAAAGAATTCAAGAATTAAGATCGAACGATAAAGAAAAGTAGTGGAGAAAGCTTGGCGGTAGCAAGAGGCTCTTGATGCAGAGCGAGATGCGTGAATGATTGAAGCTATTCAATCTAATTTAGCCGATTTTTTGAGAGGTTCTGGGTTCGAAAATCTTCTTTTTCTTTAGTCCTATTTCTTCTACTACATTAAGAATTCAATAATTTATCTCTGGTTTCCAAGAAATAATTCAAGGAGGCAAGACTGCACTCGAGGTAATTAAACTATCATCACCAACCTCAAATACCACACTTGCATGTTCAACACTCTTCTGCGTCAAAAGAGATTATTGGGTTGCGTCTTCTAATTTTAGCTTTCACCATGAGTGTTTCACATGAAGTAGCTTACGATAGCCATACCTTGACAACGCCTAATGATGTCAACACCATGACGCATGGATCCCTAAACAACCAAACACATCAACAAGATCAACCACAAGTGAAGACGTCGTCGAGACCTCCAATCGACATAGACATAGGTGTCGAAGACTTCTTTCAAATATTTTCGGAACCGTCACCTTTGCCCGATGATGGATTTCGATGCAACAACAAGGCTTTTTAAGAACTATTTAGGAGATTGGAAACCCTTGAATCCTCTAACCAAGCACTAAAAAGAGAGTTTGATGAAATCAGGAACAAAGTAGTTGTAATGGAAGGCGATAATGGTTCACTGAAGTAGTTTTTGATGGACAACAAGGAGAAAGCAGTTCACCACCACCCCTCTAATGACACTCTACATGCTAAACTTCTCAATCTGAAAAGAAAATAGGAGGATATCAAAGCTCAGCAAGAGGCCTTTAAAAAAGAAACAGAAACACACATCAACTCATGGGCACAGGTTGCTAGAGGAAGGGATACCTCCCTCGCTCCCCCTTTAGCCGCAATTGAGGAGGTGGTACAATCTAAACTCATGGAAGAACGCACTAGACAAGCGCAAGGATTGATCCTCAAAGTGAGAGGGCTTCCTTTGCCTCTCACATCCTCAGACCCCATGGTGGTTGGGACCCTGTTCCTCAATGAAAAACTAGATCTCTAGGATGTGACCCTTGATAGGGCTTGGCTTGGGTACGATTCCACTCTCTTTCTCCGATTCAGGTCAACAGCTGATCACCTTCGGGCTCTTAGAGCTAAGCGAAAACTATTCTCACTTCCTAGTAAGATCTTCCTTGATGAAGATCTCACTAAAACACAGGTTGTTGAGCTCAAATGCTTGAGGGAGTTGGTTACAGCAACACGCTAGGCAGGGAAATGGGCAGTTATCAGGAACCTCAAAGCAGTGATTCAAGACACTTTTCCACCTGGGTGGAAGCCACATTTCGGGTCCTCCAAATGATAGGCTCGTTAGGGGAGGAAATAAGGGGCATCCATTTCCGTCAGTTGTTGGAATGGGAATGGGTCTTTTTGGGCATCTCTAGGTCTATTATATGATGCTCTTCGACTGTCGGGTATTTTATTCATCATCGAGATGCATGAGAGCCATGTTTGACCTCTCCCAGACATTACAGGTTACCATAAGTTCTCAGCTTGTAGGCAAGAGACGAGGAGTTCCGATGGTATCAGAGGTTCTGGGGGAGTTTCTTGCTTCATCAGAGATTCCTTTTAGAGTAGGATTTCTTTGGTGGTTGCGGATGAGTTTATAGGGTTGTGGGTTCGGAGTTTCGGCGGTCTCTCCTTCTCCCAAGGAAATTGCAGACTTGTTTTTTGCTACTTTCCCTCCACTGCTTCTTTAAACATATGACATTCACAATGGGCTTGACTAGAGAAAACCTTTTCAATTTGTATGTCGACATAGCTCAATATTCAATAGTTGGGGAGGTTATTCTTCTAGGTGACTTCAACTCCCGCACTAGATCCCTCCAGATCCCTCTTCACAATCAGTTTGAGGATGTGTACTACATCCAAGACAATCTGATCGGTGGGATGTCACAGGATGTTGTTCCTTTTGGAGGGCTTTTATACACTTCTATATATGGTTGACATATTTTACATGAGTGAATCCTTGGAGAGCATTGATTCTAAATGGCCTGCTGCATTTTCCAAACTCCCACTTTCTCACATGTTGGCCTCATGGTGGAGGATCAAGTGTTGTTGATTATGTACTCTCTAGCTAGAACCTCCTCCCCTTCATTCATCACTTTTTTATTTCCCCCATCCCCTTAGATGACCATGTTCTTCTTTATTTCTCTCTTCAGGATGACAACCCCCCCATTCTCACCCTACTTCCCCCCAAGGGCTCACCATGAACTACTTTTCATTTTGACGAGGGTGACCAAGACCTCTTATCTTCCCACCTTTACTAGGTGCTCCCCTCCATGGACCAATTCTCACTATTTTAATCCTCATTGACCAAGTTCAACTATCTCTCATCCATCATTTTGGATTCTGCCCTGAACTTCTATCCCCACTCTCGTCGTCCCACGTCCACCTCGCATAAACCCAAATCTTGCCCTATGAACCAATGGTATGATGACGAATTGAAAGCTCTCCACCACCATCTTGAACATGCATTCATCCATACTAACCCCTCCTACCCCAACATCAAAGCCTTATATTGTTACCTCCTCCATCGCAAGAAACATCTTTTTGTCTCCTAGAGAAGACGTGATTTCTGTACCTCTCTTGCTCAATACCCTAAACACTTATGGCGTACTTTCCTCCCCCACCACCTTGCCCTCCCCTCTGACCTTAACCCCCAGTCCATGTTGTCCCATGTGTGCACGCTCTATGACATCCCAGGGCAACCCCAAATTCAGGTGACCTCTCCGCCCTCTTCAGGTTTCGTATTCTATGATAATGACATTAGAGAGGCCATTTGGGTGATGAACAACAACAAATCAGCAGATGACAATGGTTTCCAGGCATATTTATTTAAACATGGTCTTCATGCTCTCGTTTCCTACTTGGTTCATCTCTTCAGCCATGTGTTCTGTATAGGTTTCCCATCGACATAGTCTAAGCACATCATTCACTCGATACACAAATCGGGGCCCAGCTCACATCCTAACAATTATAGGACTATCATGGTGGGCTACACATTCTTCAAACTAGATGCTACATCCCTCCACCTCCAAATATCCAAGGAGCTTGAGCGGAAACAACTTAGAGCTAGAGGATAGGCTGGATTTCGACCTGAGCACCAGATTGTTAACCACATCCTTAAACTTAGGGCCATCATTGAGGAGGCACATCATTGCTGTTCGAAAGTCTATTGTTGTTTTGTATACTTTCGAAAAGATTTTGACTAGATCCCTAGAGATGCATTAGTCTAGAGACTCAGATATATTGGCATCTTAGAGACCCTCTTGTCATCCATCATGCGCTTATATGAGACCTTTCTCTCTCTCTCTCTCTCTCTCTCTCCCCCCACTCCCCCTCCCCCTTGCCCTCCCCTTCCCCCTCCCACCTTCTCTCTCTCTCTCTCCCTCTCTCACTCTCCCTCCCTCCCTTTCTCCCCCTCTTTGTCTCTCTCTCTATCCCTCCCTCCCTCTATCTCCCTCTCTCTCTCTCTCTCTCTCTCTCTCTCACTCTCTCTCTCTCCCTCACTCCCCCTTCCACTTTCCCTCCCCCTCATCCTCCCTCCCACTCCCACTCTGCCTCCCCCTCCCTTTCCCCTTCCCTCTCTCTCTCTCTCTCTCTCTCTATCTCCCTCTCTCTCACCCTCCTCCTCCCTCCCCTCCCTCTCTCTCTCTCTCTCTCTTTCTCTCTCACCCTCCCCCTCCGCCTCCCTCCCCTCCCTCTCTCTCTCTCTCTCTCTCCCTCCCCTCTCCCCCTCCCACCCCCCCCCCCCTCTCTCTCTCTCTATTCCTCCCCCCTCCCCTTCTCTTCCTCTCTCTATATCTCCCCCTCCCTCCCTCTCTCTCTATCTCCTCTCCCTCTCTCGCTCTCCCTGCCTCCCTCCCTCTCTCGCTCTTCCTCCCTCCCTCCCTCTCTTACTCTCTCTATCTCTCCCCCTCTCCCTCTCTCTCTCTCTCTCTCTCTCTCTCTCTCTCTCTCTCTACCTCCCCCTCCCTCCCCCTCAATCTCTCTCTCTCTCTCTCTCTCTCCATCCCTCTCTCACTCTCCCTCCTTCCTTCCCTCCCTCTCTCTCTCTCTCCCCCTCTCTCACTCTCCCTCTCTCACTCATTGCCACATGATAGTTGAAATATTTTGAGGTATTCAGTAACTTCCACCACTTCAGTAACTTCCACCACTTCCAACAAACTTATTTAGTGGGTTTTAAATTTCTCGCAAGATACACCATAACCTCCAATCAGTTTTTACAAATTTAACTTTACCAACAATAGTAAACAACGAATTTAAGAAGGTAAAAACTTGTGTGATGCGCATTAAGGTTATATTTTCAGATTCCAAAACGGTCGGGATAACTGTGTTCACACAACGGTGAGCGCATTAAGGTTGCATGGCATTTTCATCTAAATGTGAATCGATGTATAGAGAGTAGGGAAGGTGGAGCATACAGACAAAGTTGAATCCTAACATTTCCTAAAATGGTAAACGAAGCGCTGTTATTTTTAAACTAGAAAGAAATCGAAGATGTTTTTGGACATTCTTAGTAAAAAAATCGAATACAATATGTAGTTTTAACCTATATTGGGTAATGATATAATAATTTTCATATGTATTTATCAATTTTAATAGTAAAATTGAATTCACTAGTTTGATGTAAATTGTAAAATATTTTAATATATATGTATGGTTCTTTAGGTTAAATTATATAATTAAATAATTTTATTTTATAAAATTTAAATCAAATTTTACCATAATATTTTATAAATTTAAATAATATTTATCATAAAATTAATAAAAAAATTTCAATCTCTCACTATTTAAACTAGTTGACTTATCTATTTTATCTATTCAATTATCTCTAGTTATTTTGGCTAATCTCTTACTTCAAAATAATCATTGTTGTTATTTAAATTAACTTAATAATTTTATTTCCATAATCCTGTGCATTAAAATAACAAATAACTCTATAAATTCTCAAATTTCTTAATAATTCCTTAACTCACAAAAATATCAATCACATTCTTGTTATATTAACATTTTCTTGAACGGACCAAAAAAATCATTTAGATTTGTAAAAAAATGAAGAACATAAAAATATTGTACATACCTTACTAATATTGATTAAACCCATTTGAGAGAAATTGTGGATATTGTGCATATTTGACTCACATTAATCTACTTGCACGATCTTGTTATAGCAACACATTCTCTAAAATGGGGTACCTGAAAACCATATTCAAAAAATAAGAAGAAAAAATATATATGAAAAAAAAAAATTACATAAATTTAGTCGAATTATCTCTTTTGATTATAAACTCCCCAGTACATTACCTCTAAACTCGCCAATACATTTCGCCAGTATTTGAGCTGAGCATTTTTTATGGACACTATTCGTTCTGTGATGGGGTGGCCATTCTTTTGGCTATCTATGGTTGTTTATCTCGCTGTTTCTATACATGCTGGAGATGTATTTGATTATGTACTGTTTTATATTAATATGGCCATTGTCAGTGATGTTATTCTTGTATGAATTTTAGTAAACCATCAACATTTTCACAATGGCAATATGGTTTCTGTCTTTGGTGTGAGAATTTGCATCTATGTTGGGATTTGGTGCCTGGAAGTGGACTTCACAATTTTCATTCATCTATTTAATTTTTTTGTGACCTATTTAAATGCCCAAATTTTTCATCAATGCCACTCATAAATATCATGGAGTACTAGCATTGCCCTTGTTAGAATAAAATCTAGCACCCACAAAAGTGCAAAGTCCCAATTACCAATGTGTTAGTTTCGTGAAACTTAGGAAGGCTACACATTGTGACCTCAGTAGCTCTTGCTCTCTCTTTGGTTGGCTCTTCCCCAGCTATAAGGGGTATTCCCTAAATGATTTATAAATTGTGGTGGATATTCCACTAGAACAGTTCATCGCAACAAATATGCTAAAATTGCTGAAATATTTACTGTGAATGTTATTACGTTTAGATCTTAGATTCTTTATTTTCTGATTTTATCCTTAATGAATAAATTAGTTGAAATGTGAGAAATAAGAACAAAAAGAAACATAGTCACCATCCATGATAGACAAAAATTTTATTGGAAGAAATCACCATAACTCTGCTGCTTCACTAAACATAGTAGAGTTATCAACAGCAGAATTATCTTGTTCCCATAAAACTCGCTACTTTACTAAACATAAAATTTATTGGAAGAAATGTAGGCTGTTTCCTTCTTCTTGCCCAAGATTTTAAAGGGGGGTATTCTTCTTCTTTAGATCCATGGGACACAACATCTGATGTACTGTGGCTTTTTCCCTTAATTATACCTTCACAGACCGTGTTCACATTCTGTGATTTGATGCTAAAAAATGTGAATCCTTGTTTAGGTTGATGACCATGTTTCTAAGCATGGTACATTCAGCTTCCAGAACCTCAATATTTTTTGATGCTACATTCACATCTTTGGGCACCACGTCTCCTCTATACATTACACAGCAGGCCATGTATTTTCCGTGTCTGGGATCACATTTAGTCATCATGTTACTGGCCTCAAACACATAATTTTTTATTTCTTTCACTGACAATGTTTCATGATAGGCTTTCTCTTCATGACACTAATGGTGCATAACATGACATAATCCTTAAAATGGCTTTCTCTTTTTATAACATATCATGGAATTTGCACAAAAAAATACAGGAACAAAGATCGGGACTGCTAGAATGGGAGGTTAGTTATATGGAGGGACAAGGCCCACTATTGGCAATGGGATATCAACTCTTCCATTCACATGGTGGGAACCAAACCTTAGTTGCAACTCAGTTAAAATGTCAAGTGCCTAGTCGCATTTACTGCTCTGCTCCACTCCACCTTTCAGCCTAAACAAAATTCGCCAAGGTCAACACCTACTAACAATAGGGACGAAGTTATGCAAGTCAAACTTGTTCATTTTTTGATAATAAGTGAATATTTGACAAGATCCATACATTTTCTTAGATGATAACAATTTTTGCAAGATAATTCTAGCTGGTTTTAACTTTTTATTACTTCAATGGACTAATAGTTCTAGCCTTTACTTATGACTTAAATCCATAAACTGCTATGGGATTTGCCATGATTGGAGTTCTATGATATGGTATAAAATCCTCCCGCAATGTTATTAAGCGTTATTTCCTTAAAATGGCCATTGTGAGTGATGTTATTCTTGTATGAATTTTAGAAAACCATCAACATTTTCATTATGGAAATATGGTTTCTATATTTGGTCTGAGCATTTGCATCTATCTTGGGATTTGGTGCCTAGAAGTGGACTTCACAATTTTCATTCATCTATTTAAATTTTTTTGTGACCTATTTAAATTCCCAAATTTTTCATCAATGCCACTCATAAATCTCATGGTGTACTGGCATTGCCCTTGTTAGAATAAAATCATCTCTTGCTACTGTGGTTTGTGCATATTACCAAAATAGTAGATAGTGGAAAGTCTGTCGTCATAGAAGACACAAGGGCTATACATAGAATCCTTAATTGAAAACCAGAGCTTGACTTCAGACAAATCCCCTTAAGCACAAAATGGAAGAACAAAAAAAACATTGTCAAATCCCCTTACAGAGAGCCAGAGAAACAGAAATCAGTGAACAATCCTTTTACCATGTCTCAGGCAGCATGCAAGGGAACAACATGTGCCTGTTTAAAAAGCTTCATTAACTTTAAGTTCACCTTTTAAACATTTTAGCATGTTATATTTTATGTTTATTGTTGTCAACATCATCTTTCTTACTTTTATTATCATGGTCCTTGAACAATGAAGAGAGGTTCATGGAACTTGAGCTTCACACTGTTATATGTCTAGGTTCACTCAGACATTACCATTTGTATGTTGAATCCATGTCAAGGTCTATTACTAGAACGATAGTTTAAGCTTTGGACATAGGCACTTGGATCTTTTGGTTTCTTGGTGTATGTATAATATTTTTGATTACTTGAATATTTTAGCTTTAGGTAGTACGAGAACAAGTTTGTGAGAACTCAGTGAAGATTGTTTATAATAAATTACGAGGAATCCAATTTAATAAAAATTCAAACATCTATCATCTCTACGAGGGGATGTGATAATCACCTAGACTCCAATCCCCTTTTCTAATCCAACATGCATATCTAACAAAGATAGAGTTGTAATATTGATCTGACACTAATCTTGTTAAATGGGTACTAAATTTTAAGTTTACAAAGTGCATACATATTCATTGTAGCTTTAGACAGCCCTGTGATTAGATCCACCTTTACTATTACCACCAATACCATTAGGATCAGGGTTGTGCACTTCCCCTTCACTTCTAGAAGGAAGAAGTCGTGGGAGAAATCAACAACCCTCTGTGCACATATCTAGGCTCAAATAGCATAAACAGGGGAGGTTTATTCACGTGTGCTAGATTTTGTTGGACTAAGCTCAAATAACAATTTGTTGGACATAATCATTTCTATCTCGAGGGCTTCCCATGGACTCAAAATATCGACTATTGAAACATCCCTTTCAAGTGCAAGATATGCAATGGCTCAGGCCATTTTATGCAAACTTTCTCCAAAAGAATCCCTAAACTTGAAGTGCAAAATATGTTCCTCCAACTGTTGGATGCACTTCTATAAGGGGATTGACATAGATCTTTCTACAAGAATATCTGATGATTAAAGTTCAAAATTATAGGCCTTATCAAGCTTGGTACATAATTCATCTCTTTACACTGTCTCTCAAATTCTAATGATAATTTATGTTCCTTAACACTAAAAATGTCTAAACACTGAAAATTCCTCAACAACCTTCCTTCCTTTGCCTCCTCTGAACTCTTCTCTGTGTTTATGCCTTCACAGGATTATTCCACTAGTCCAGGACTTGGTCCGAGCTCAAGTGATGGCTGCTCTTAAGGTTTGCAATTAGCAAGGTCTATCTCCATAGTCAACTGTCCGAGGTCTGCTTAGGATTGTTCAGCACTACTTCCTCTGTGATGATGTTTTTAACCCTTAAAATAGATTTAACCCATCTAATACACTTATCCTCAGCCTCAATTCACCTTCTGTGATTCTTCTCTGAAATCTTGACCAAAATAAAATGAAGATTATGGATTTCTATTTATACTAGTTTGACATTTGACGAAGAGACACGTCTCTTGGACGACATGCTAAGCCTACACAAGTTGGCTTATGTTGACTGAATGTCACAGTTAATTTCCTTAACTTAAAAAATCAATATCTCCCAAAATATTTGGAGTTTCGAGCCAAGTAAGGGCTTGTTAGAAAGGGTAAAATATGCTCTACAAGATGGTATAGGCTCCATTTTAAAAGGTTGCTTCTAAGGTGGTGAAATTTCTTTTTATTTGTGATTGCGCTTGAATTATTTAGTGCAACAGAAAATGATTAGTACAGTATGGATTCTTTGTTTGGCTTCTCCATTGTTTGTCTTCTCCATTATTTGGCTTCTTCATCATAATAGGAACATGTAGGACATCCATGTCATCATGATAATGTCCAACAATGAGTGCATCACCCATGTCATGACATAATTGTGTAGTGATATGTTATAGTGCAGCATTATTAGGAGAACTCCAAAAATAGTTTTCCAACCCTCAAATGATATCCAACCATGATCATCATATGTCATCATCAAGTATCAAAGTATATGACATCATCACATAACATCAAGGGTTAAGATCTAGATCATCAAGTGCATGGAACATTAGGTCAGGAAATTCTTAGGGCTTCTTTCATTAGTGGTTTGACTTCTTCGTGATTTAACATCTTCATTGATGGCATTACATCATCATCTTGAGCCAGACATCTCAAGAATATTGACATCTTGGTCAATGCCACATTGACAGCAATGACAACCTTGATTAACAAAGAGAAGGTCATGTTACAATCGTTGCTCAAACTTCATGACATAAATGATTTACCTGCCTGAGCTAGTTCTTCTTTGACAGTTCCTCAGGGTACTAAACTCAGTTTAGCTCCCCAGATTCAGCCAAACAATTAGGGTTCTCTCCTGAATTTTTTTCCTTCAACCTTGGATAGTAAGAAAGTGGGGCAACCTTGGATGGAAAAAATGTGGGGCTGCTTTGCTCCCACATTTCCCCAATATCAACAGCCAGACTCCCTCAGCCCCAGTTAGCCCCCAGATGACATCATCAGCCATTTTAAAATGGTCAACACCCCTGCCTCAGCCATCAAGACTAGCAACCAATGCATCCAACTCGAACTGCCCCAAGTGGCCTACCATCAATTCTGTCACAACAGTAAACATGTACTACAAGATAGTAGTAGCTATAGTGGGAGCTGCAAGCTTCCATTGGGCCTTGCACTCGGACCAGGTTGTCCTACTCAATTCTTTGTGCCTGTGGATTCTATCTAAGGTGGGCATTAATATGTCAATCTGCACGTACTCATGAACTCCAAACTCATTGTTGTGTTCATTGGAAGGATTCTGAACATTTGGGTACCTACCTTAACATCATCATGCTTTTATGTACAAAACGTTAGTCACAGCTGGTGCACTTTATTGGATGCCTTTGCAACTCTTTTCATGGGCTATTTCAGTGGTGTAGATGATGATCTAGGGTGAAACTTTGATTGTTGTTATAAATTAGATTTTGGCACTCTCTTTGAATGATCTTATGATATTTATCTTATTTTCATACTTGCTTGAAGAGGGCGCTACCACAGGTGGTATTTTAGCCTCCTTCTTATAGAATTGAAAACTTATTTTTTACAAGGGAAAGTTAGATATTAGAGGATTTGTTAAGATTTTTTTACCCTCCAAAATGATATTTTATGATTAAAATATTTTCAAAATGTTTCATTTGATTATGAGTTACTATTTTTTGTTGTTTCTTGTATGTATTTTAATTCATTTGCATATTTTTAATTTTATAATATACTCATTATTCCACTTCATATAATCAAAGGTTGATTCTTTTATTATATTTATATATTTCACTTGTTTTATTATTGGATTAATGCAATGAAGTATATAAAACTCGTTCTAACTTGGGAAATGTGTAATATTGAATTAGGTCTATTGATTTAATATGTGAAAAAGAAAAAGAGCAAAGTCTATTCGGACAAAGAGTTTAAATGAATTTATGAGAGACAGACCATATGGAGTCATAGATATTAATGAGATACCTTCCAAAGGAAGTAATTTATCTACAATTCCATCTTCCCATTTAGATTTTACAGATGATGTATATGTCCCAGTAGTAACTGATACTTGCCATAATGTGGAGCCTACACTTGAAACTGGATTTGTAATTGATAGGTTGCAATCATATAGAGAGTGGTTGATGAAGGCTGATGTTAATCCAATCATAAGAGATGAAATTCATGAAGCATACAAAACAACTATCTATGACACATAGAATGCAACATATATAGAAACAACAGTTGATGATCTACTAAGGTAAGTAGTCATTTATATTTTACTTATAAAATTTATGGTTGTAATTACATAACATATGATTATTACTAATATATTATATCGTAATGTTAAGGAGTAATATCAATTTTCTAGAAGAAGACACTAACACCAATGGACAACAAAATCAATCTCCTCCAGCAGATGAACAAACTATACCATCTATTGGTGCATCTTTTCAACCTCTCTTAAAACATCGAAATGAATATGTTAAAAGAGAGGCAACTAGTGGTATGCCATTCACAATCACATTAAATGAAAAAGGGAAAGTGTTAAATGATGAAGGTGCATAACATGGAGAGACATACTTCACTGTGAAGCATTGAGATTATTTGGTCCTACAATTACCAAAGATTTCCGTCATCAAGGTAAAACACATATACTATGTTTTTTCATAAATTTCATACTTAATTTATGTAGTATAAACTATATAAATAACGTTTCATGTTTCATATTAAAAAAAATTATATATTGTACTCAGTGTTACATTCCATAAATTTCATTACTGTGATACTAGAAACCTTAAGATTTTTTATATGGATTATTTACTTTTGATGTGTATGTTAGCCACCAATAAATTCTTTTATACCAAATGGTGGCTAAATTTGTTTTCAAGCCTTCAAGAGATATATTTATTTTGAAAATCTATCATCCTTGAAGTCTTATGTTTTTCCTGTCCTAGAGGTTCATTTTCACTATTGTTTCCATAAACTCTGCTATCTACACAAAAAAACTTCTTCGAAGGCCTAAATTTCCATCTATCCATCACCCCCATTTAGCCCCAAAGGCCTCAAAACCCCTTCAAGCCTTGTGAAATCCCTTTATGAGGTTTAAAACCCCGTCTTTACCCCTATCGAAACCTCCAAATTCCTCAAAAAACCCTTTAAAATCCTTGAAAATCTTCATTTTACATTTAGGCCTTAAGCCCCTTTCAACTTAGCCCTTAGCCCCTTTGACCCAGTGCCTAGGACCAAGCACTAAGCCCCATCACTCATCGCAATCGAAGTTTATTTCCCTAGCCGTTCCTTTAATTTTATAAACTTCCGATGCGATAAGTCCCTTTTTTCTGCCTTCGGTCCTCCCACTTTCCACAGAACCATGTCTTTGCTTTATGATTGGCCCCTGCCATCGAAATCACAAAACATTGATTCCCTTTGTTCTTTTCCCCTTCTCCTCCGATCCTTTGATCTAATCTTGACCATCGAATCCACAAGAACCGACGACCGAGATTCAATCGCGCTCCCCTCATAAGCCCTTCACCATCGCGGCCGCTGATTAATCTTGACCATTGATCTCTCTTCCAATCCAACGGCTAGCATCCCATCGCATCGCACCATGACATTTTTTCCTTGGACATTTTCTTCCGCCAATGCGATGAGTCCATTTCAATCTCCGCCATCCTTTCCCCTCATCTAACGGCTTGCATTGACCTCAGAAATGGACCCTACCTGCTTTCGCCTGTGCATCTAGCCTTATATCGCGCTTCTCCCACACTGTCTGATCTGACACCCCAGATCTAACGGTCACTATCGAAAATCACAAAATCTTTACACCCGAAGTTTAATGCTTCGAAATTTTGTGAAATGGGCGGTTTTGAAGATCCACGTGTCGGCCAATGTATGGAATCGCATTCCATTCGCTCAAAACTGCCTCCCCCCATTTTGTTATGCGAAAACCATTCCCAATTTTCTGCCATACCGCTTCCCTCCGCAACGTCTCTTTCAATTTCAATCCCAGCTGTCAATCTCTGGGATCACACGATCCATGTTATATCGCCATCTCAATTCATTTTTTTCCCATCATCTCTCGTGAAACACTCATCAAGAGATCTCCACCATAGATCATCTTGATCTAACGATCCACATCCCCTTTCACACTCAGACCTCCATTGGACCTGGTCAGCTGCTCTGCCAGGGTTTTTTCTATTTTTCCACTGCATGTACCACCTCCTCACTACTCCTCCACCACACTAGAGCCTCTGCAAGCAGTCTAAACCAAGCCCACAGGTTTTCATAACAGTTTATTGTGTGTTTGTAGGTTTCTCATGGCCGATGAAGGATTAACATTTTACAGTCACAAAAGTGACACAAAGGCTCAGATAACAATCTCAAGGCCAAGAATTAGCGTCGAAGGAACCAGAAAAAAGGGTAAATTCATGAAATTCGATGGGTCATAGACATAAACCCTCCGTAAACCCTCCAGCTCAGCGAAACCCTCCACCTGTATACAGAACACTTAGAAAGATGTGGATCGCATATCCAGTGGCAGAAGACAAGGCATAGAAGATTAGTAAAACCTTTGAGGGCATCACATACAGAAGCAGTTCCAGAAATAAAAAAATATAAAGCATAAGCAAAGCTAAAAAAATTGAAGGACAAAGAGACAAAGCAGTTATTAATGCAGAATGTTGACTGACATAGACATAGCCCATCTCCATGCTCAAAGGCCTGCCAAGAAGTTATCACACCAAAGAAGCTACTACAAACTATTAGAAGAAGTTATTTAGAAGTATGGGAGTCCTCAAAGCCCATTCTTCCACTTAACTCACTCTAGAGGAGATAATAGTGCCACTACAGATAGTATTTCCTCCCAAAGGACACTCTGTAGGGTGTTTTATGTCATGTCAAAGGGACCTCAACAAGCAACGAGGTCACCAAGTCTGTCTAGGATTTAATGTTATGTTTATCACATAGAACGGGGCATTCGAATGCTCTCTCCTATCTCTGAATGATCATTAAAACCTTGTTCACCTACTTCTCCTATTTTCTCTATAAAAACTCTTTGAAGTCTCATTGTAAAAGGTTAGCATTTGATGATTTCAAAGGTAATACATAAATTGTTGCTTTGAAGAAGCATTTTTGTTCTAAAGGAGTGTGGAAGTCTCTGTTTTCTTTGTTGAATGAAGGAGGCTATACCATTGGATCCCTGAGCCTGGTTTTGGTGAAGTAATCTCTTATTGTTAATTTTGTTCCCCCGTTAATCACTTTGTTCCATTATGCTTTGACTTACAGTAGGATAAAAAGTTTAGGCAGAGAAATGTATCTTAGAAGCACCTCTGACTTGTTTATCCTTCACTGTTTATATGTTTTCTGCTACTAAACGTGATAGGGTAGTTTGACAGCTCTCTTGAATATTCAGTTTGTTTTATTTCAGAAATGGTTAATTTAGTTGTGCTAAAGACTGTTTAGCCGTTCCCTCTTTCTTTGCCACTGAATTTTGTATCTGAAATCTCCCTTTGATTATTAATGCTTGCATTTTGACAGAGAGGTCTGTTTCAATCATACCCTTTGTTCCTTACTGTAATTATTGTGTTAAAGGTCCCTATAATTGCAGTCCTAGAAGTGTAAGGCATTCCCTCTTCTTTGAATGCAATTGTATGTCTTTGTTGATTAAGCTGTCAATAGTGGACTTGTAGCAGGAAATAGGGCATTCCCTGAATCCTATAATTCATTGAGAAGGTTTTATTCTGCATTTCTCCTTTCTTTGAGTGTTTACATTGATTAAAGTCCATAACAGTGAGCTTACTGGAGGAAATACAGTGTTCTACGAATCCTTTAAGCCATTGTGGAAGGGTTTAGTTTTCTTTTCACACTTAGTCATTAATGTTCATCCCATTTTACCTATATTATTCAACAGATCCTTGACTGAGTTAGATTTGCCCTCTGGTTTCCCTTCCTTCTCAATCAGAACTATTTGGACTTTCACATGACTCCATTTCCCAATGGCTTGTAGATTCCCATGCTCTATCTATACTGCATGAAACATATTTGTCCAACCAAACAAAAAAAACAACCCTGCACTTCATAACTAGACTAAAATCAACTTCTAAACCATTCAAGACACATCCTTATAAACATATTGAGAGATCCCTCTCTAAGACTAGGAGGGCTAGATCCTAGAGCTCAAAAGCTTGGTTTGCATGTTGCCTTGTCACTTGGCATGCCAATCTGCCAAATCACAGGACACCAACATAATGGCGATCACGGTGGGACCTTCTGAGTGAATTTCATCTTATACATCCTTAAGAGCTTATAATACCCACAAAGTTCCTTAGATCAATATTCAATTGATGATGGTGGACAAAAACTCATCTCAAAATTTTTGAAACCCTCCACCTAGTGACTCCAGAACTCCCGAAAGACCAAATGACTCCATTGGTAGAAGACTCTGAACTGGTTGACAAGATTCAGTGATCTCTTTTCTGATTTACCAACATGGATTGAGATGTAGACCTAGAATCAAAACCATTGACCAAGATGGAAATAATGATGTACATGTTTGAAAAAATAATGGAGAGGTATGAGGCTAATTTAAATATCGATGATCTAGAGAAGCCCATGCTTTTTCCAGATCAAGAACAAACTCGACCTGTACAAGACCTAGACAATGAGAAAGACATGTATGATGATCAATACTTCATAGAAGATGATGAGGAAGGTTGTTAAGAAATTCCTGATTTCCTACCTATATCTTATACTATGCTATTAAGAGAAATTCATGACCAAATTGAAAATACTTATAGTGAGCAGTGCTCTTAGGAAACAAGTAGCCACTTAAAAAAAGAAAAATCTGATGTGGAAGGAGAACCAACATATATATGAACTCCCCCTCCAGGTTATAACCCATTTCAGATTACACAAGAAGATTTGCATCCTGATAATGTAGAAAAAACAAGTCATGAGCCTTGTATCCAAACTAAGTGTCATAGTAATCATTAGAAATTGTTTGAGACAGAAGAAGATCAGGACACATTAGAAAATCCTCAAGGTCTCCCTGCAAGCAAAAATGAAGATCCCTTAGAAAAAGGCTCAAGAAGACATCCAGCCTCAAATTCAGTCTTCACAAGAAACAGAGAGCTGCTGCACTTCTGCTCAAAGAAACACAAGAACATCTTCCCCTTTGATAGAAGAAGAAATAGATTAGATCATCAATAGACATCCAACCTCTGAAGTTTTTGGCAGAACAAACACTCTTTCCCATTCATTTACTGAGCCTTATTGTATAGATTTAGAAAGCTTCCCTGTAAATCAGAATGAAGAAAGATCTGTTGATAATCTAGTATGTTTGATTGGTAGCATTACTTACTTTAATGATTTTCCTAACTTTGATCTATCTAATGATGATGTTCTCCAAATGGAAGTTGATCTTGCAGGGCCATCATTAATAGATTTTTGGGATGAAGATCAGTTCCATCAGCTTCAAGAAAGTAATGAGCCCATGCAGGCTATTTATGACACTGATGAGGAAAGTTATGAAAGTATAATAGCAGGCAAAGATTCATTGAATCTTCACTCTGATTTATCTCAGATCATCAGTAATAGTCTCCATGCATTCGGAAATCAGCAGCCTTTCATCTCAAAGGATGAAGAGGAAAAAAATGAATAAATTTTTGAGCAGGTTGAAACTAAGGAGCCTTCTCTTGAAAAAGAGGAAGAAATGGAACAGACCCCTGCTCAAGAATACATGGATCTTTTCACAGAGCTCAGCCCACCAAATCAGAATATCTCAGAGCTACAAGAGGACAGCACTGCAACATATGATGAGTCCTCCAGCTCAAAAAATAATGAAGATGAGGAAGAGTTTATTTCTCAAAAGAATATTCTCCTTGATCCAGTGGAAGAGGAAGTAATCCTGGTTGAAACCTACTTGCCAGATACTCACAAATAGGTATTATTTCAAGATCCTTATGCGCATTTCTTGCAGACATTTAGAGAAGGATCAAAGGCCATCAAGAGCATCTTGTTGCAGACAGCAAGAAAAACTTTAGAAGCTGCTGCTAAAAAAAATAGAGGATGGGAGTGGTCCTACCAGTCCAACATGCTCAAAGAGATAAGCAGAAACGAGTCATGGGATCATCTGATTGACTTGATGTATTGGAAAAGAGATTTTTTAAGCTAGACATGTAAATATTTCAAGTTAGAATAGGGTGTGTAGGAATCTCAACAAAGCTCAGCCTGTGAGAATTTAGTTAGTTGTTGATTTTACTTTGAAAGAAAAATTAAAAAAAATGCAAAAAATAGAAAGAGAAAGGTTCAGACATGCTCAAATCTTGAACCTATGGAGTTCCAAAAAGAATGGATCAAATTAGATCAAAATCTGAGGCAAAGGTACAAAAGGACTGGTTCTAATATGTTCAAAACTTGAACCAACAAAGAAGGAAAAAGACAGCTCTAACAAGACCAAAACCAGAGCTGGAAGGAAGAAAGAAGAGTGACTCTAAAAAGCTCAAAATCTGAGTCATGAAAGGAAGGAAGGTATTTTCAATTTTCAGAACTTCAAGCCTTCCCAATTTTGTTTTAATTTCTACAAAGTTCAGTCCATGTGCAGCTTATCTTTATGCCATGGACCCACAACAAATCAGACAGTCTAATCCTAGTTTGTCTGTATTTAAATTTCTGTTTTAGAATGTAGAGAATGAAATCTACCAGATAGTTTAATCCTGGGAGATATTAGTTTAGGTAGAGAAGCTATGAGTCCAACTATTTAATCTGGACTCTTGGAAGAAGTAAGGGCAGCATTAGATAGGTTTATTTCTATGTTTTCAAAATAATACGTAAAGGGATGCCAGTCCAAGTGCACTCAAAGGAAGAAAATGTTAGGACAAGTAGCTTGGGGTAGGTAGAGATGTTTGTTCCAAAGAAGTTTCATGTTGCAGGTCACTAAAGGAACTGCCAAATTGCAAAAAATACCAACAAGAAAGTAAAGACAATTTTCCCAATGGATGAGGCACTGGACTGCTGAAAGCCAGAGATTACTAAGGTTCTGAAAACCTAAAGAGCAAGCTATCCTCCCCAAGTGGAGCCATTGTTATCCAACTATAAATTCCGTTATACCAAATGGTGGCTAAATTTGTTTTCAAGCCTTCAAGTGATATATTTCCTTTGAAAATCTATCATCCTTGAAGTCTTATGTTTTTCCTGTCCTGGATGTTCATTTTCACTATTGTTTCCATCTTAAACTCTACTATATACACAGAAAAACTGCTTCCAAGGCCTAAATTTCCATCTATCCATTGCCCCCATTTAGCCCTAAAGGCCTAAAAACCCCTTCAAGCCTTGTGAAATCCCTTTATGAGGTTTAAAACCCCATCTTTACCCCTATCCGAACCTCCAAATTCCTCAAAAAACCCTTTAAAATACTTGAAAATATTCATTTTCCATTTAGGCCTTAAGCCCCTTTCGGCTTAGCCCTTAGCCCCTTTCTCTGCATATGACCTGGTGCCCAAGACCAGGCACTAAGCCCCATTTCTCATCGCAATTGAAGTTTCTTTCCCTAGTCACTCCTTTACTTTTCTAAACTTCCGATGTGAAAAGTGCCTTTTCTTTCACCTTCGGTCCTTCCACTTTCCATAGAACCACGTCTTTGCCTTATGATTGGCACCTTCCATCGCAATCGCAAAACGTTGATTCCCTTTGTTCTTTTCCCCTTCTCCTCTAATCCTCCGATCTAATCTCGACCATCAAATCCACAGGAACCAATGACCGAGATTCAATCGTGCTCCACTCATAAGCCCTTCTCCATCATGCCCGCTGATTAATCCTAACCGTTGATCTCTCTTTCGATCCAACGGCCAACATCCCATCGCATTGCACCATGACCTTTTTTCCCTGCACACTTTCTTCCGTCGATGCAATGAGTCCATTTCAATGTCTTCCATCATTTTCCCTCATCTAATGGCTCGCATTGACGTCATAAATGGACCCCGCCTCCTTTCACCCGTGCATTTAGCCTTATATAGCGCTTCTCCTGCACCGTCTGATCTAACACCCCAGATCTAACAATCATTATCCAAAATCGCAAAATCTTTACACACGAGCTTTAACGCTCCAAAATTTTGTGAAATGGGTGGTTTTTTAAGATCCATGTGTTGGCCACTGTATGGAATCGCATTCCATTTTCTCAAAACCACCTCCCCCCATTTTGTTATGCGAAAACCATTCCGAGTTTTCCGCCATACCACTGCACTCCGCAACGTCTCTTTCAGTTTTAATCCCAGCCTTCGATCTCTGAGATCGCATGGTCCATGTTATATCACCATCTCAATTCATTTGTTTCCCATCATCTCTCCCAAAATTCTCATCAAGATATCTTCACAGTAGATCATCTTGATCTAACGGTCCACGTCCCCTTTCGCACTTAGACCTCCATTGGACTTGGTCCGCTGCTCTGCTAGGGTTTTTTCCATTTTTCCGCTGCATGCACCACTTCCTCACTGCTCCTCCGCCTCCCCAGAGCCTCTACAAGAATTCTAAACCAAGCTCGCAAGTTTTGATAACAGTTTATCATGTGTTTCAGGTTTTTCATGGTCAATGAAGGATTAACATTTTACAGTCACAAAAGTGACACAAAGGCTCAGATAGCAATCTCAGGGCCAGGAATCAGCGTTAGAGGAACCAGAACAGAGGGTAAATTCATGACAGTCGATGGGTAATAGACATGAACCCTCTGTAAACCCTCCAACTTAGCAAAATCCTCCACCTATACACAGAACACTCAGAAAGATGAGGATCACATATCCAGTGGTAGAAGACAAGGCATAGAAGATTAGTAAAACCTTTGAGGGCATCATGTACAGAAGAAGTTGGAGAAATCACCAAAGATAAAGCATAAGTAAAGATAAACAGTTTGAAGGACAAAGAGACAGAGCAGTTATTAGTGTAGAATGTTGACTGACATAGATATAGCCCATCTCCATGCTGAAAGGCCTGCCAAGCAGTTATTATACCAAAGTAGCTACTACAAACTATCAGAAGCAGTTATTTAGAAGTATGGGAGTCCTCAAAGCCCGTTCTTCCACTTAACTCACTCTGGAGGAGATAACAGTACCACTGCAGATAGTATTTCCTCCCAAAGGACACTCTGTAGGGTGTTTTATGTCATTTCAAAGGGACGTCAACTAGAAACGAGGTCACCAAGTCTGTCTAGGATTTAATGTTATGCTTATGACACAGAATGGGGCATTCGAATGATCTCTCCTATCTCTGAATGATCATTAAAACCTTGTTCACCTACTTCTCCTATTTTCTCTATAAAAACTCATTGAAATCTCATTGTAAAAGGTTGGCAATTGGTGATTTCAAAGGTAATACATAGATTGTTGCTTTGAAGAAACATTAGTGTTTTGAAGGAGTGTGGAAGTCTCTATTTTCTCTGTTGAATGAAGGAGGCTGGACCATTGGATCCCTGAGCGTGGTTTTGGTGAATTAATCTCTTATTGTTAATGTTATTCCCCCGTTTATCACTTTGTTCCATTATGCTTTGACTTATAGTAGGATAAAAATTTTAGGCAGAGAAATGTATCTTAGAAGCACCTATGACTTGTTTATCCTTCACTCTTTATATGTTTTCTACTACTGATCGTGATAGGGTAGTTTGACAGATCTCTTGAACATTTAGTTTGTTTTATTTCAGAAATGGTTAATTCAATTGTGCTAAAGACTGTTTAGGCATTACCTCTTTCTTTGCCACTCAATGTTGTATCTGAAATCTCCCTTTGATTATTAATTCTTGTAGTTTGAAAAAGAGGTTTGTTTCAATCATACCCTTTGTTCCTTACTGTAATTATTGTGTTAAAGGTCCCTATAATTGTAGTCTTAGATGTATAAGGCGTTCCCTCTTCTTTTAATGCAATTGTATGTCTTTGTTGATTAAGCTCTCAACAGTGGACTTGTAGGAGGAAATAGGGCATTCCCCGAATCCTATAATTCATTTAGAATTTTTTAGTCTGCATTTCTCCATTCTTTGAGTGTTTTCGTTGATTAAAGTCCATAACAGTGATCTTACTGGAGGAAATAAGGCATTCCCCGAATCCTTTAAGCCATTGTGGAAGGGTTTAGTTTTATTTTCACTCTTAGTCATTAATGTTCATCCCATTTCACCTATATTATTCAACAGATCCTTGATCGAGTTAGATTTTCCCTTTGGTTTCCCTTCCTTCTCAATTAGAACTATTTGGAATTTCACATGACTCCATTGCCCAAGGGCTTGTAGATTCCCATGCTCTATCTAGACTGCATGAAACATATTTTTCCAACCAAACAAAAAATACAACCCTGCAGTTCATAACTAGCCTAAAATCAACTTCTAAACCATTCAAGACACATCCTTATAAACATATTGAGAGATCCCTCTCTGAGACTAGGAGGGCTAGATCCTAGAGCTCTAAAGCTTGGTTTGTATGTTTCCTTGTCACTTGGCATGCTAATCTGCCAAATCAAAAGACACCAACAGTGTATTTCACAGATAAATCTAAGAAGGATGAGTCATTATATCTCATGCATAAAGTATCAGAAATTGTACCTCCAAATCATATTCTTCATAGTGTTGTTGAGTATATCAAAAATACCAGGAATTCTTTGAGAGGAGAATTGGTAAGAAACAAAAAATTATTCAAGCCACACTTCATAGGAGAAGGAGAGTGGAAGAGGTTATTGGATGAGATTTCTATTAAGAAAAAAAGGAAAAATGGAACTTTGGTTGGAAAAGACAAATATGCACATACTGCACGAGCCTCTACGTTTTCCACATGCCATCGTTTGGGGAAAGGTGGCATGTTATCTGTAGAGGCAAAAATTTTAAGCTTAATACAATACTATGCTTCTCAAGAATTTTTTTTTTTTTATATAATCAAATTTCTAACTATTTCATTGTTATTTAAAATATAGTTGCAGGTGTTCAATATTAAAATGTCTAAAGATGACAAAGATTTTGCTTCATGCTATGGTGTATCTTCTCTCATTCATCGAAAGATTAAAGATGGATTTAAACCTATTATAGATTATGAGGTATTTTTTGACCTATAATTTTTTTGTTCTAGATAGATTTTTATAATATGAAAGAAGTATATGCAAATAAAAGTTTCAATTAATACAATTTATAATTGTGTTGATCTTATCTTATATGTGTCTTAGATAACTGATCAACATGATGAAAGAGAAGATGAAGCTGAACTTTGAATCATGCTTCAACCTTACCATATGTTTGGTTAGTTCACTTCAGTTATTTTTTAAATCAATAGGATACTTTAGTTATGAAATACCATTAAATGCACACACTTTTTATGGTTTATTTCAATTCAATTGAAGTTAATGTTTGTGTTTTTATTCGTTTATTTCATTTATGTATTTTTATTCACAAACTTATGCTTATAATTTTCGGTTTATGATTTTTCCATGCGGCAAAAAAATTTCTTTTAAGGATGAGCAATACAGATTATTTCAAAGGAATTATCAGTTTCGTTTTTTCTATATCTCATAATAAACAAATTTCAAGAGCTAAGACATTTCATTATATTAATAAATGAAAAGTGATTTTTGATAATCAATGTTGGAACATATGTATAACTTTTATTTTCTTTAATTAAATTGTCTCTTTTTATGTACTCATTGTTTTGGTTGTTGTATAATATACTTAAAATTTTAACATATGTGGATATTGTTATTACTTTGTAATTATTCATTTAATGTGAAATATATCCATTTAATATATTTTTGCATAACTATAAAGATATGTAATAGATTAGAAAAACAAAATTTTTTGAAATATCATGTCATCTTGAAGTTTTCACTCAAACAAAATTCTGTGAGGCTTGGAATTGAAATGACATTGCTTAGAACTTTTATTTATTTAATTATTTGAATTTTCAAATATTGAAATGATTCATCTACATGATCAATACCATGTTGACCAAAATGATCAGTACTGATATTATGTATGTAAATTTATTATGCCCATCAACTTGGAATCATGTGAATGTTTCAATGGAGAAACTCTTCCATTACTTGTAATTGATACTTTCCATAATGTAGCCAAGCACAAAAAAAGCTACCATAGTCTTATTGTACACAATGAATTAAAATTTTTGGATGTAACTATGAGATACTTCAATTGTGTTAATACATTTGATATTAATTAAATATATTTATGGTAATTGGATTTAAGCATAAGAAAATGGTCAAAATGTTCTCTTTCGCAATAAAATCAAACTCTTCCCAGGATACTCACCACATGCAATATATAATCTTTCTAAATAAAAGAGGATATTTTTTTTTGCACCATTTCATATTTTATGTTGCTTTGCACCATATACAATTTTATTATAATAATAAAAAAATGTATTTTTTTGCACCATTTTTTATTTTATGGTGCTTTGCACCATATACAATTTATTATTATAATAATAATTTTGATATTTTTATGATAAATATTTAATTTTTGTAAAAATAGTTTTGGTGCTTTGCATCACAATATCTTGATCCACGTCAGATTGGTTTTGGGTGGTTTGCACCATACACCATGGAATGCCACATATGCATTTAACACCAAATTTAACATTTTTTTATTAACTCACTTTTGCACTAGAAAACATAGCACCACTTGTGTATCTCCACATTATCAACACTTTTGCACCACTATTTGAAAAGTAAATATTTCTCAAATCCTTTACAAATTGTGGTGCTAATGTGTGGCTAAATGACTCTTCTTCTTGTAGTGAGACGATGTTTCGAGAGGTTCTGGGTTCGAAAATCCTCTTTTGCTTCAGTCCAATTTCTTCTACTACTTCAAGAATTCAATAATTTATCTCTTGTTTGCAATAAAGAATTCAAGAATCAAGATCGAACGAGAAAGAAAAGAAGTGGAGAAAGCTCGGCGGTAGCAAGAGGCTCTTGAGGCAGAGCGACATGCATGAATGATTGAAGCTATTCAATCTAATTTAGTTGATGTTTTGAGAGGTTCTGGGTTCGAAAATCTTCTTTTTCTTTAGTCATATTTATTCTACTACATTAAGAATTCAATAATTTCTCTCTGGTTTGCAAGAAATAATTCAAGGAGGCATGACTGCACTCGAGGTAATTAATTGATCATCACCAACTTCAAATACCACACTTGCATGTTCAACACTCTTCTGCGTCAAAAGAGATTATTGGGTTGCGTCTTCTAATTTTAGCTTTCACCATGAGTGTTTCACATGAAGTAGCTTAGGATAGCCATACCTTGACAATGCCTAATGATGTCAACACCATGACGCATGGATCCCTGAACAACCAAACACATCAACAAGATCAACCACAAGTGAAGACGTCGTCGAGACCTCCAATCGACATAGACATAGGTGTCGAAGACTTCTTTCAAATATTTTCGGAACCGTCACCTTTTCCCGATTATGGATTTCGATGTGACAACAGGGATTTTTCGGAACTATTTAGGAGATTGGAAACCTTTTAATCCTCTAACCATGCACTAAAAAGAGGTCAATGAACTCAGGCTCAAAGTAGTTGTAATGGAAGGCAAAAATGGTTCATTAATGCAGCTGTTGAGGGACAACAAGGAGCAAGCAGTTCACCACCACCCCTCTAATCAGACTCTACACACTGAACTTCTTGATTAGAAAAACAAATAGGAGGAGATCAAAGCTCAGCAAGCAACCTTTAAACAAGAAACAGAAACACACATCAACTCATGGGCACAGGTTGTTATAGGGAGGGATACCCCCTCGCCCCCCCTCTAGCCGCAGTTGAGGAGGTGGTACAATCTAAACTAATGAAAGAACGCACTATACAAGCATGAGAATTGAAACTCGAAGTGAGAGGGCTTCCTTTGCCTCTCACATCCTCAAACCCCATGGTGGTTGGGACCCCGTTCCTCAATGAAAAACTAGATCTCCAGGATGTGACCATTGATAGAGCTTGGCTTGGTTATGATTCCACTCTCATTCTCTGGTTCAAGTCAGCGACTGATCACCTTCGGGCTCTTAGAGCTAAGCGAAAGCTATTCTCACTTCCTAGAAAGATCTTCCTTGATGAATATCTCACTAAAACACAGGTTGCTCAGCTCAAATTCTCTAGGGAGTTGGTTACAGTAGCACGTTAGGTAGGGAAATGGGTAGTTATCATGAACCTCAAAGCAGTGATTTGGGACACTTTTACACCTAGGTGGATGCCCCGGTCCGAGTCCTCCAAATGACAGGCTCGTTGGGGGAGGAAACAAAGGGCATCCATTTCCGTCAGCTGTTGGAATGGGAATGGGTCTTTTTGCGCATCACCAGGTCTATTATATGATGCTCTTCGACACTCAGATATCTTATTCATCACTGAGATGTATGAGAGCCTATTAGACCTCTCCCAAACATTACAGGTTACCATAATTTCTCACCTTTTAGACAGGAGACGAGGAATTATGGTGCTATCACAGGTTCTGGGGGAGTTTCTTGCTTCATCGGAGATTCCTTTCAAAGCAGGATTTCTTTGGTGGTTGCGGATGAGTTTGCAAGGTTTATGTGGGTTCAGGTTCGAGCGGTCTCTCTTCTCCCAAGGGACATTTACATTGTTGTTTGCTACTTCCCTCCTGCTTCTTCATCATATGACATTCACAATGGGCTTGACAGGAAACCTTTTTTCAATTTATATGTCGGCATAGCCTAGTATTCAGCAGTTGGGGGGGTTATTCTTCTACATGACTTCAAATCCTGCACTAGAGCCCTCTAGATCCCTCTTCACAATCAGTTTGAGGATGTGTACTGCATCCAAGAGATCGATCTAGAGTCAGTGGGATGTCACAGGATGTTTGATGATGCTTTGGGGCCCCTTACCGCCTATGGTTGACATATTTTACACTTGGGTGAATCTTAGGATCTGTTGATTCTAAATGGCCTGCTGCATTTTCCAAACTCCCACTTTCTCACATGTTGGCCTCATGGTGGAGGATCAAGTGTTGTTGATTATGTACTCTCTAGCTAGAACCTCCTCCCCTTCATTCATCACTTTTTTATTTCCCCCATCCCCTTAGCTAACCATGTTCTTCTTTCTTTCTCTCTTCAGGCTGACAACCCCCCCATTCTCACCCTACTTCCCCGCAAGGGCTCACCATGAACTACTTTTCATTTTGACGAGGGTGACCAAGACCTCTTATCTTCCCACCTTTGCTAGGTACTCCCCTCCATGGACCAATTCTCACTATTTTAATCCTCATCAACCAAGTTAAACTATCTCTCATCCATCATTTTGGATTCTGCCCTGAACTTCTATCCCCACTCTCGTCGTCCCACATCCACCTCGCATAAACCCAAATCTTGCCCTATGAACCAATGGTATGATGACGAATGAAAATCTCTCCACCACCAACTTGAACATGCATTCATCCATACTAACCCCTCCTACCCCAACATCAAAGCCTTATATTGTTACCTCCTCCATCGCAAGAAACATCTTTTTGTCTCCTAGAGAAGACGTGATTTCTGTACCTCTCTTGCTCAATCCCCTAGACACTTATGGCATACTATCCTCCCCCACCACCTTGCCCTCCCCTCTGACCTTAACCCCCAGTCCATGTTGTCCCATGTGTCCATGCTCTATGACATCCCAGGGCAACCCCAAATTCAGGTGACCTCTCCGCCCTCTTCAGGTTTCGTATTCTATGATAATGACATTAGAGAGGCCATTTGGGTGATGAACAACAACAAATCAGCTGATGACAATGGTTTCCAGGCATAGTTATTTAAACATGGTCTTCATGCTCTCGTTTCCTACTTGGTTCGTCTATTCAGCCATGTGTTCTGTACAGGTTTCCCATCGACATAGTCTAAGCACATCATTCACTCGATACACAAATCGGGGCCCAACTCACATCCTAACAATTATAGGACTATCATGGTGGGATACACATTCTCCAAACTATATGCTACATCCCTCCACCTCCAAATATCCAAGGAGCTTGAGCAGAAACAACTTAGAGCTAGAGGATAGGCTGGATTTCGACCTGAGCACCAGATTGTTAACCACATCCTTAAACTTAGGACCATCATTGAGGAGGCACATCATTGCTCTTCGAAAGTCTATTGTTGTTTTGTAGACTTTCGAAAATATTTTGACTCGATCCCTAGAGATGCATTATTCTAGAGACTCAGATATATTGGCATCTTAGATACCCTCTTGTCATCCATCATGCGCTTATATGAGACCTTTCTCTCTCTCTCTCTCTCTCTCTCTCTCTCTCCCCCCCCACTCCCCCTCCCCCTTGCCCTCCCCTTCCCCCTCCCACCTTCTCTCTCTCTCTCCCTCTCATTATCTCTCTCTCTCCCTCTCTCACTCTCCCTCCCTCCCTTTCTCCCCCTCTTTGTCTCTCTCTCTATCCCTCCCTCCCTCTATCTCCATCTCTCTCCCTCTCTCCCTCTCTCTCTCTCTCTCCCTCCCTCCCCCTTCCACTTTCCCTCCCCCTCATCCTCCCTCCCACTCCCACTCTGCCTCCCCCTCCCTTTCCCCTTCTCTCTCTCTCTCTCTCTCTCTCTCTCTCTCTCTCTCTCACCCTCCTCCTCCCTCCCCTCCCTCTCTCTCTCTCTCTCTTTCTCTCTCACCCTCCCCCTCCGCCTCCCTCCCCTCTCCCCCCCCCCCCCCCCCCCCCGCTCTCTCTCTCTCTATCCCTCCCCCCTCCCCTTCTCTTCCTCTCTCTATATCTCCCCGTCCCTCCCTCTCTCTCTATCTCCTCTCCCTCTCTTGCTCTCTCTGCCTCCCTCCCTCTCTCGATCTTCCTCCCTCCCTCCCTCTCTTACTCTCTCTATCTCTCCCCCTCTCCCTCCCTCTCTCTCTCTCTCTCTCTCTCTCTCTCTCTCTCTCTCCCTCCCCCTTCCTCCCCCTCCCTCTCTCTCTCTCTCTCTCTCTCTCTCTCTCTCTCCATCCCTCTCTCACTCTCCCTCCTTCCCTCCCTCCCTCCCTCTCTCTCTCCCCCTCTCTCACTCTCCCTCCCCTTCCCCCTGCCTCCCCCTCCCTCCCTCTCTCTCTCACCCCTCCCTCCTGCATCTCTCTCTCTCTCTCTCCTGCCCCCTCCCTCACCTTCCACCTCTCTCTCTCTCTCTCTCTCTCTCTCTCTCTCTCTCTCTCTCTCTCTCTCCATCCCTCTCTCACTCTCTCACTCTCTCGCTCTCTCTCTCTCTCTCTCAAAGGCGCTCTCCCTGCCTCCCTCCCTCTCTCTCTCTCTCGCTCGCTTGCTCCCTCCCTTCCTCCCTCCCCCTCTCTCTCGCTCTATCTCTCTCTCTCTACCCCTCCCTCCCTCCCTACGCCCACTCCCTCTCACTCCCTCTCGCCCATCCCTCCCCCTCCCCTGCTCCCTCTCTCTCTCTCTTGTGCTCTCCCTCCCTCCCTCCATCTCACTCTCTCCCTTCCACTCCCCCTCTCTCCTTCTCTCTCTCTCTCTCTCTCCCTCACTCACTCTCTCCCTCCCCTCCTCTGCCTCCCTCTATCCCCACTCCCTTTCAATCTCGCTCTCTCTCTCTCTCTCTCTCTCTCTCTCTCTCTCTCTCTCTCGCCCCCTCCCTCCATCCCTCTCTCTCGCTCTCTCTCTCTCTCTCCCCCTCCCTTCCTACCCCTCACTCTCCCTCCACCTATCTCTCCCTCCCTCCCTCCCCCTATCTCTTTCTCTCTCTCTCTCTCGCTCTCTCTCTCTCTCTCTCTATGCCTCTATCTCTCTCTATCTCTCCCATCTCTCTATCTCTCTCCCGTCTCTCTCTCTCTCTCTCTCTCCCTCTCTCCCTCCCCACCCTCTCCCTCTCTCCCTCCCCCCCTCTCTCTCTCTATCCCTCACCCTACTCTCTCTCTCTCTCTCTCTCTCTCTCTCTCTCTCCCCCTGCCCTTTCTCTCTCTCTCTCTCTCCCTCTTGCCCTCCCCTCCTCTACCTCCCTCCATCCCCCATCCCTCTGCCTCCCTCTCCGCCTCCCCTCCCTCTCTCTCTCTCTCTGCCTCCCTCTCTCTCTCTCTCTCTCCTCTCTCCCCCTCCCCCCCGCCATCTCTCTCTCCCCCCTCTCTCTCCTCTCTCCCCATCCCTCCCCCCATATCTCTCTCTCTATCCCCCCCATCTCTCTCCCTCCCTCTCCTCCCCCCTCTGTCTCCCTCTTGCCCCCTCCCTCCCTCTCTCTCTCTCTCTCCCCCTCCCTCCCTCCCTCTCTCTCTCTCCCCCTCCCTCCCTCCCTCTCTCTCTCTCTCTCTCCCCCTCTCTCGCTCTACCTCCCTCCCTATCTTGCTCTCTCCCTCCCTCCCCCTCTCTCGCTCTCCCTCCCTCCTTATCTCGCTCTCTCCCTCCCTCCCCCTATCTTTCTCCCTCCCTCCCCCTATGTCTCTTTGTCCCTCTCCCTCTCTCTCTCTCTCTCACTCTCTCTCTCTCTCTCCCCCCCCACCACTCTCTCTCTCTCTCTCTCTCCCTCCCTCCCTCGCCTCCCCTTCGCTCCCTTCCCCCCCTCTCTCTCTTTATATATATATATATATATATATATATATATATATCCCCGTCCCTCCCTCCATCCCTCTCTCTCTCCCCATCCCCTTCCTCCTCCCCCTCCCCCTCTCTCTCCCCCTCCCCTTCTCCCTCCCCCTTCCTCTCTCTCCCTCTCTCTCCCGCTCTATCCCTCCATATTCGTCCCACCCACCTTCTCTCCCACCTCTTCCTCCACCATCGATTTCCTTGATTATCTCTCTCTCTCCCTCTCTCCATCCCTCTCCCTCCCTCTCCCTATCTCTACTATGGCTCTCTCTCTCCCTTTCTTCCTCTCTCTCCCTCCCACTCTCTCACCCCCTCCTTCCATACCTCCCTCCCTCAGTCCTTCCCTCCATATCCCTACCTCTCTCTCCCTCTCTCCATCCATCCCTCCTTCCCTCCTTCCCTCACTCTCCTCCTCCCTCGCTCCCTCACTCTCTCTCTTTGTCCCTTCCTCCATCACTCCCTCCCTTCGTCCCTCTCTCTCTCTCTCTCTCTCTCTCTATCCTCTTCCCTCTATTGCTCCCTCTCTCTCCCTCCCTATCTCCATCTCTCTCCATCTCTCTCTCTCTCTCTCCATCTCTCTGCATCTATCTCTCTCTCTCTCTCTCCCTCCTTCTCCCAATATCCCTCTCTCTCCTTGTCTCTCTATCTCTCTCCCTCCCTCTCTCTCTCCCCCTCTCTCCCTACCTCCCTCCCTCTTTCTCTTCCCTTCTTCCCTCCTTCCCTCTGACCTTGCCTTCTCTCTCCCTCCCTCCCTCTATTCCCCACTCTCGCTCCCTCCCTTTCTCTCCTTATAGCTCTCTCTATTTCCTCTCTCTCATCCCCCATCATTCTCTCCGTGCCTCTCTCTTTTAGTCACATTTTCCCTCTCCCCCTTCAATTTTCCACTCCATCTTCCCATTTCTTCCCTTCCTTTTCCATTCTATAAATGGATGGTTTTCTTTCTCACTCACTATCTAAAAAGTAAAACACTATTAAAAAAAACACTAACATGTTATACAACATAATTTATTATTTGAACACATTATATAAATTGCCCTCTTTAAAAAATAAAAATAAAACCCATAATACTATCTAAAAAAACATATAATGTAAAAAGAGTAAGTATGTGAAAAATAAAATAACACAAAAACATACTCAAATTTAAATAAAATTAATCATTTTAATTATATATATATATATATATATATATATATATATATATATATATAATAAACCTAGAAATTATTTATGATAAAGCAGACGGATAATACATTACCGCAAAAAAAAACTTAATGAATACTACACATGAAAAAAAAATCAATATGACACATAAAGCATAGAAAAAAAAAATGCAATATAAATGAATTAAATAAATTTTACCTAGTGGTGACTTTTTATGATGGTATTTCCTATATATTTCCGACCACATAACACCACCCATTTCCAATCGAGTTCCAATGATGACTAAACCTTTGCTAATTTGGAAACTATGATATTATTTTTTTTCCAACATGAAAATATGTCATGTGTTTTTTCTTGTTATTGACGGCTAATCACCTTAACCTAATCATTAGAGGTTTTTTGCACACCATAACTCTAATGTGTTATGGGAGTTTCTTAGCCACGTCAGCCTTTCTCAAAATATTCTAACTTGTTATATGTTATTAATTCTACTTGCTTTATGTTGTTCTAACTTGTTATATGTTATTAATTCTACTTGCTCTATTATGTATGATCGCGATCATTCTAGAAGGGGTTTTTGCTCATTTCGCACGTGAAATGAGCATTTGTCATTTTTACTAATCAGTTTAGTGTCCATAGGTCGATTCAATATATAGCATAGACATTATACGATCATTAACATTGCCACATGATAGTTGAAATATTTTGAAAACTTATGGAGGTATTCAGTAACTTCCACCACTTCCAACAAACTTATTTAGTGGTTTTTAAATTTCTCGCAAGATACACCATAACCTCCAATTAGTTTTTACAAATTTAACTTTACCAACAATAGTAAACAACGAATTTAAGAAGGTAAAAACTTGTGTGATGCGCATTAAGGTTATATTTTCAGATTCCAAAACGGTCGGGATAACCGTGTTCGCACAACGGTGAGCGCATTAAGGTTGCATGGCATTTTCATCTAAATTTGAATCGATGTATAGAGAGTAGTGAAGGTGGAGCATACAGACAAAGTTGAATCCGAACATTTCCTAAAATGGTAAACGAAGCGCTGTTATTTTTAAACTAGAAAGAAATCGAAGATGTTTTTGGACATTCTTAGTAAAAAAATCGAATACAATATGTAGTTTTAACCTATATTGGGTAATGATATAATAATTTTCATATGTATTTATCAATTTTAATAGTAAAATTGAATTCACTAGTTTAATGTAAATTGTAAAATATTTTAATATATATGTATGGTTTTTTAGGTTAAATTATATAATTAAATAATTTTATTTTATAAAATTTAAATCAAATTTTACCATAATATTTTATAAATTTAAATAATATTTATCATAAAATTAATAAAAAAATTTCAATCTCTCACTATTTAAACTAGTTGACTTATCTATTTTATCTATTCAGTTATCTCTAGTTATTTTGGCTAATCTCTTACTTCAAAATAATCATTGTTGTTATTTAAATTAACTTAATAAATTTATTTCCATAATCCTGTGCATTAAAATAACAAATAACTCTATAAATTCTCAATTTTCTTAATAATTCCTTGCAAAAATATCAATCACATTCTTGTTATATTAACATTTTCTTGAACAGACCAAAAAAATCATTTAGATTGGTAAAAAAATGAAGAACATAAAAAGATTGTACATACCTTACTAATATTGATTAAACCCATTTGAGAGAAATTGTGCATATTGTGCATATTTGACTCACATTAATCTACTTGCACGATCTTGTTATAGCAACACATTCTCTAAAATGGGGTACCTGAAAACCATATTCAAAAAATAAGAAGAAAAAATATATATGAAAAAACAAAATTACATAAATTTAGTCGAATTCTCTCTTTTGATTATAAACTCCCCAGTACATTACCTCTAAACTCGCCAATACATTTCGCCAATATTTGAGCTGAGCATTTGTTATGGACACTATTCGTTCTGTGATGGGGTGGCCATTCTTTTGGCTGTCTATGGTTGTTTATCTCGCTGTTTCTATACATGCTAGAGATGTATTTCATTATGTACTGTTTTATATTAATATATAACAGCGTTTTTTTCTTCTGAAAAAAAAAAACATTTCGCCAATACCCTTCATGAAACAGTGGAAAATGCACCAACATCATCTTATTCAAAAACAAATCCTACATACGCTATCGCTGCCTACTAGTATTAGTGAAAAAATAGCACGCGACTCCCAATCCAGGAGGAAATAGCAATAGGTATAAAAATTTCAGATCTCTCAAGCATCATCCTGACATCACTCGGAGAAAATCTAACAAAACTTTGGAAAATTTAACATAACTTTGGAATTGTTTTCCTTAGCATAACTTTAGAAAATTTAACATAACTTTGAAATTTAACATAACTGAGCCTGGCCTAGTGACCGTTTTATTGGTCAAACAGATTCACATCTGGTTATTTCAATATTTTATTCTTGGGTATAATTATATCGACATATAACACACAATACACAAGTCCGAGAAACAACGCAAGGATATTTGGGATAAGATTAATGATATTTTGGATAAGATTCATGAAGCTCAAGAGCAGAACTGGGATAAGACTAATGAAGTTCAAGAAACAGAGCACTAATATTTGGCTATAGTTGAGATAGATCAATTCTGCTTGTAAAATTGACTACATAAATTGATGAGGCCTGAATTTTTTTTACCAAATAAGATGGACTTGCCGAATTTGCTGGAATCCAAGAAATCTGGCAATCCTTAACATGGAACCACGATAGCTTAAATTCCTTCAGATGTACTTCGTAATGAGGAAGAAATTTATCCCAATACACCTGCAAGTGTAGTGTATAAAAAAGGATAAACAACTAAAAAAAATTATGAATGTCTAGAACCTGAGATTCACCATCGCCTAGAATATCGAATTGATAGAAAACATATCTATTGATTTTGTGTCACTCTTTACAATATATCACCAATTTATGATATATGAATATGAAGAAACCATCGAGAGAGGGTACTTCTTGTATCCCAAACCACAATTGTAAATAATCAATGTGAAACAAACATTAAAAAGGATTGAAGAAGAGGTTTCTACCTCGACTCTGGTACTCCAGAAAATATAGAGACGCAACAGCATCTCCACCGACATTACCATCTTCATTGAATTTAGCATGAAAAAGGGTTTCGTGCCTCTCCTCTGAGACACAGCAGCTTCTGTTATTTCGATTGACAATAACATCAGGTAGCTCCTCATCAAATGAGCTACCATGCATCAACATTACGGTGCCCATTAACATTAACATCAGATTGTCAAACTTTCCCAATTATCGGATGCCACTAAGGGTCTTTGGAATCCTTAAATGGCCATCAAATAACCCTATCACATGGCCTTATACCGAGAAACATGGCCGAAAATACCCTTACAATTTTCGAAACAAGTTCAAAAAAGCAAACAAGAAACGTTCTATTTTGAAACACAAGTTAGAAATAATTAATTCCTATTTGTCTATGGTTGTAATTCTCCATTTGAGGAGTTTGTTCCTACATAATAGGAAGTAGCTAGAATATAGTTTCTCCTAGTTTAGTGTGTGGTTGAGAGAATCTCTCAACCACATTATTGTACGTCCAAGATAGCATTCCTATCTTGAGACTATTGCTTGTATAAATATGTGTGTAATTTCTTGATTCACAATATAGAATTTATACAGAGTGTGCAATGTGCTATTTTATCTTGGTATCAGAGCTTCAGAGCCCGTAAAGGCCTCTGGCCCTTCCTGGGCATAGAGAAATAAATTACTGCGTTTGTATAGCTCTATTAAATTTTTTGTTTGTCCATCAGAGAACTGGAATCTCTTCACGATTGAGGAACATGGCCTCTGCAAAAACAGGTCCAGGCTTGACGACATGGCGGTTAGTGAGAATGATCCCCTGGTGTTTATCGAGGATGAAACCCGTCGCATAGTTGGCACTAGCAAACTCTGTATCGAATGCGCGAGTGGCAGTGGTTCGAAGCACCACCACTGCGGGAACAACCGTCTTTAACGCATTTCTCCAGTCCTTCGGCATTTCTATGCTCTGCGTATATGTTCCATCAATTTCCATGCTCAAGTTTTTTTTTCAAACTCTATTCGTCCAGGGGGCTCGCTACTTTAGCCATCTCCTCGGATCGAACCCTGGACCTGCTAAGGAGGGCAGGTGTTGCTCGCCATTCAATCATAAAAAATTGAAAGGGAAGGAAATAGAACAAGTTGAGGATTTTATATTTATTTTGTCTAAGTTATCTCGAGGAGCACGAGTTCTGTTGGAGTTCTGTAGATCATCATCGAAGAAATTCTGTTCTTGTCATTTTTTATCGGCATGAAAGGCCTTCTGATCCAGAGATCTTTTGACGGTGGAGGAGGTCGAAAAAGTTGTTGGTCGAAGAAGTTACATGCCTGAAATTGATCCGGTTGGTTTGCTGCAGTCATCTGGTCGAATCCATAATCTTTGATGTCTGGAAATTATTATAGTTTTGTTGGAGCCTACGAGTCTGCATAAGGGATTTGTTGACAGAGTGGTAGGAGATAATACGCTGCGGGCGATGTAAAGACTGAGATCACGGGCCTTCTCTACCATGAGGAAACGCACGTGTGGCAGTGGAACGACGAAGGTGCTACGCCGATGGGGCTGATCGAAGGCGTTGTAGATTATGTTCGCCTCGCTGCCGGCCTGGCCCCACCAACATGGATCAAGCCTGGCGGTGGGAAGCAATGGGACTGTCGAATTTTCAATTGCTGACAACCAGATGATTCCTCTTTCTGGGACACATTAGATAGTAAGAAGAGCTGTAGTTGTCCATGCGGACCGTGATGATCTTGGCAAAGGTGGCCAAACTGAGCGAGAGCACAGGAAACACGTGGCTAGTTATATTCCTTGTAAATGTATTACTTCTTGTTTTTCTGTTATTTTTATTGCCATTTGTGTTCTGATGTTGAATGGTTTGGATAGGAAAAAGCAAAAGAACCACTAGGTGCGCGTCTTGATGAACTCTATTGTCCCTCGTTCCAAAGGCAGATGTAAGGCAGCCATAACCACCACTACCTTTTCTATTGCATTGCATATTTTGAGCGAAGAAACAATAATTTTTTGAGCACTAATGGTGGCGTCTCCATAGCAGAGATGGCTCATGTGTTGGACCTACTTTCCTTGCTTCATTTCACTCGATATATAGAGGGAGAAGTTTATGCTACTGTCGAAATGTATTTTTTTAATTCTATGATGAGGTTGCAATGTATTGATTAACCGTCATGACAATGAAATTGGTGACAGTAGTGTGACTGACTATTGTCACAATTATGAGTGTGTGTTGGAACTGGTCATTCCAACACTAAGAAAATTTGCAGGGTAAGATGAAGACATGATAGTGAAAACGACATCAATTGGAGCTACATCAGAGATTGGAGGATGATCAAGTTTGCGCATGCTCGGTGTGATAGAAACAGATTGTGGAGACAGATATGCATGTTCAATTGCGAGGAGATTAGCTGGGCAATGGGGCTTAGTTGTTGCAGTACGTCAGCGAGCATGAGGCAACATGCTTGAGAGTAGTGACTAGCCTTGATACTATGAATAGGGGAAGTGGCATTACGTTGTGATGCTGGGAGAATTAGATACTGAAATGCGACGGAGGATTGGACCGTGGAGTCCTGGATTAATGTTCTTGAAGGGAAAATTGTGTTCTCTTCGTGTGGCTATGAGTGCCTATGTTCCATTTCTTTATCACTAGACCCCTCATAGGTATCGTTGGTGAAAAAGGGCTGCTGGTATGTTTGGAAAATAATCATCTATGGGCAGAGATAGAGAAATTAATGTGAAGAGTTTATTTTGTATTTTCTTGGAATCATGTTTAAATATTATTGAGCCTTATTGAGCCTAGCTAACTCAATGTAGGTAGAGTTATTTATTTAGAATTCATGACTCTAACAAATGACAGCATAAGCATGGAGTTCCAAGAATTTATTTGAGAAAGATGCCCAAGATGTGAACAATGAACAGATGAGGTAAAGGAGCAGCGACAACGTTTATGATGGACAACAAAGTAAATGTTTGTTTGAGTTAGTGTGGTTTGTGGAATAGACTCCCTAACATGTTATAAGCAAGTCCAGTTGTTGTAATGGTCATTGTATGTACCCAGAAACTCCAAAATGTTGAAGTATGAAATGTAAGCTTTTTAAAGCCATCTGAAAGTTCGTGGTGATCTTAAAACCATTTTGTAGAGCCTTTGTGGCTGGTTTCCTTCGTGGCTAAAAGTGCCTTTGTGGCCACATGTACACGAGTGGCTGCGTGTACATGAGAGCTGTGTGCTCACAGAGATTTGTGCTCGATTGAGCAGGTGGACTGCAGTAACACCTGGCTTACAGTCTCAGATGATTCATTAATCTATGAAAAGAAGGGGGTTGGCACAGTTTCTTAGCTGAAAGTCGTGCTGAGAAGCGCAATTGGCACAACTGTTCAGTACATACTCGTGCCAACGTGCCAAATCACGGGAATGGGGCGGAAGCGCACGATGAACTCGCGCCAAGATTTTTTAGTCTGGGCGTGGATTTGTTATTCAGGAAGACGCCAACTCAACTTCATGGGGATCCACGGAAGCCTCATCTTCGCTGGACGATTTGCGAGAGGATAAGATCGGAGAAGTTGCAGGTCTATCCGGGAGAGGCAGATTGGAAGATCTGCGGGAAGCCTCATCTTTGCTGGATGATTTGCGAGAGGAGCAGATCGGAGAAGTTGTGGATCTGTCCGAGAGAGGCAGATTGTGTTTTGGAGGTTCTACACATGCAATTCGCCTGATGGTGGTGGATTTGTAGGTACATATATGCAGTGATAATGGTCGACAGAATCATGTATGCGAAGGACATCCTACAGGACTAGCGGTTGTAGCGGTTGGTACCCATGCATTCCAATGGATGGTTGCTCCTTTATATGGATGTCGACATATTATTTGTTATTCTTGACCACAACCAGACTTTGTGAATCACTATCATGACAAGTAGTCATTAAGGGGGGGAGTTAGAAATAATTAATTCCTACTTGTCTATGGTTGTAATTCTCCATTTGAGGAGTTTGTTCCTACATAATAAGAAGTAGCTAGAATATAGTTTCTCCTAGTTTAGTGTGTGGTTGAGAGAATCTCTCAACCACATTACTATACGTGCAAGATAACATTCCTACCTTGAGACTATTGCTTATATAAATATGTGTGTAATTTTCTTGATTCACAATATAGAATTTATACAAAGTGTGCAGTGTGCTATTTTATCTACATAGTCAAGAAAACCATTACAATTTTCAATAAAAAAGCAAGTTCGAACATTACAATTTTCAATAGAAAACCAATTCGTAAAAGAAAACAACAAATGTTCCATTCCGAAACAGCTTTGAAAAATTAAAAAACAGAAAAAAACCAACAATCTATTTTGAAAAGGCGAAAAGCCAACGGTTCAATTCCAATCCGCTCTTAAGAAATAAAAAGCAATAAACCAAAGCAGTCTGGTTTGAGAAAGCAAAAAAAACGTGGAAAACCAACTGGTCAATTCCAATTACCTCTTAAGAATTAAAAAATAATAAAAATACAACACAAAAATCTGATTTAAGAAAGTAAATGAAAAGAGCGAACGGTTAAATTGTTGTAATTGAAATCCATATTAAAAAGGAAAAAAATCGTATTAAAAAAGAAATTAACAATTCTATGCAAATTCAATGTGTAAAATCCATCACACCCACCCATTTAACCTCCTCAAAAACTCTTTATATATATATATATATATATATATATATATATATATATATATTAAATCAATTACATTTCAAAGAATGAAAATGAAATCTCGAAAGAGATACCAAACAATTATCTAATCTCTTAAGAGTATATTTCTATATATCAAATTAATTACATTTGAAAAATTAAAAATCAATTCTCAAAATGAAAAGTAAACTGTTATCTAATCGTTTTTATATTATATTAATTATATTTTAAAAAATAAAAATTAATTATCAAAATAAATAGGAAACAATTGTATAACATATAGAGTCATGGTTTTAATATTCTCCAAAGCATATATACATTAAATGGTTTTTACAATAAGTACCAATAGAAAATAAATATGAATAACTCTATTTCATAAAATATTCCTAAAATATTACATCTTTTTAAACAAAGAAAAAATATGAAAACTAATTAGATTATAACTTTATTATAAGTATTGATGTTAATTAAAAAAATAATTAATGTATGAGATAAAGATATATATTAAAACAATTTGTAATAAGATTCTTAGCTTTGTTAATAACGGACATTCAGTTCAAGTTAAATAGAATTTGTTATAATTCTATAAGTCAATGCCATAGATTATCAATGCCTCCTGCCCAAAAAAAAAAAAAACTAATTTGATACACTTTATGTTCATGTCATATTTTTTTAATTAATCAATTTATTGAAAAGGGAAAAAAGATATAGTTGATTTCGAGATAAATTTGAACCTTTATATGTTATTACTATTAAGAATATTCTCAATACCACATGCCCAAAAAACCATAGCTAAATTGATACAATAATTTTTCATATCACATTTTTTCAATTAATCAATTTATTGAAAATGGCAAAAGGGTATAAGTTTTTTTGAGATAAATATGAACCTCTCATATGTTATTACTACAAAGAATATTCTAGAACATTTTGTGGAGGTTAAATCTCTACCTTCCACCTAATTATGCAGGTAGGCATGTCTTCCAAAAAAATTTGTGGAGATTAAATCCCTACCATCCATCTAATTATGCAAGTAGGGATGTCTATTTTGAAATAGAGTTTCCAAAATTTTAACTTAATTATCAATAATTATTAGATGGATGGTATGGATTTAGCCTCGATAAATTTTTTTTAGAATATTCTTACTATTATGCGTAAACTGAAAATTAAAAATTATATTCAAAATAATTATGTGTTTTTTTGGTCTTTTAATTAAATTAATTAATTCATAAAACTATCATATAAATAAGTGTTATATAAAACTTATTATAGTTTTTTTTTATAATAATATATTAATAGATTATCTTATTAGCCCGGAGTGTTCTAACTAAATTTATTTATAGATTAAAACTCCTTAAAATAGAATTGGAAGAAACTCTCTAATTAAAAATCTTGTTATTTATTTTAAATATATATCAATCTATATATCTTTTTTATCGTTAATAATAATAATAAATTAAGATAAAGTAATGTTCCCCTTTAGAATAGTTTCTCTCCTACCCACTATTATCACTCTCCCCCTTGTGAATCGTTGAATCATCAAAGGCGATGTTTAGTAGTTCGATCATCACACGGGAGGCAAATGGAATATCCTAATGAAGGTGTCCCCATCTATACCATGTCTACACAAAAAATTCTTTATCTTCCATAAATGTTGCACGAGCATTACGGTATTCGAATACTAGACATGTCATGGACGGATCATAGTATAACTGCCATGGTCATCTATTTTAAATAAAGTATAATAAAGTACATATTTAGATGGACAAACAACTTGAATGAAAAATTTGTGAGGAAGAAAAATAAAATCGCTACCAGAAACAATTTCTTTTAGTATTATAGGTTGGTACTATTTATGTTATGTGGTGTTAATGTTTATGTATCATATTAAAAATGAAGTATATTACTATAAGTTAGTATCATTTATATTCTATAGTGTTAATGTGGTGTAAATGTTTATGTATTATATTAAAAATGTAGTATATCACTATAAGTTAGCACCACTTACGTTATTTGATGTTAATGTGAGGTAAATGTTTATATATCATATTAAAAATGAAGTATATAATCATTATATTTGATGGGCAAGTTAGCACCATTCTTACTCCATAGTGTTAAAGTGGAGTAATTTTTTATTGATCTTATTGGAAGTTGAGTATATCACCATATATTTAAGGAAGTGGTGTATGATATATTGTCAAGTTCTATAAAGAAGGGTAGTTAACTTTGTGTTTGCCATGTTGGCATGTACAAGTGGATTTATTTATGTGAATTGCCACCATAACCCAAAAAAAAATTACAAATATTTATATTATGAATATATAAATTAGAACTAAATTCACAAATATTTATTTTATAACATTTATTTGTTTGTCATGTTTACATGTAAAACTGAAATTTCTTTATGTAAGTTTGCACCATAAATACAACAAATTCAAATTTTAAGCCCTCCATCAAGCTTTTAAAAGGTCCATTAGGACTAAATAAAACCCTCAAATAAACTACATAGCTCCATCCTACTATGGAGGTTGATGGAGACACATAGCTTGATAGAGTTATAATATGTACATGTGCCATTAAATTTTGCTTCAAGTTAAATGATAGTGTTTTATGGGCTCATGGCATTGAGAATCTAATAGTATTTCACATGGTATAGTATGGTTTGCAGTTTTATATTATACTTCGTATATTTTTTATTATTTCACTACATATATGCATGTATGTAATTTTATAATTTTTTATTGTTATTAATTTTATACATTTTATAGTGTTTTTTTTTTGTAGGCTTGGTAGGACTTCATTTTCATTCATTTTATAAACAACAAACAACTAGATTTACCAGTTTGGTGGTCTCAACCCCCCCTGAGTGGGGAACCAAGTCTGCTAGCCACCTGATGGCGTGGTATGCCATAAAAAAAGGGTTTCGAGTCTGTCATACCAAGAAAAAAAAGCCTGGATAGTCACAAATATATAGTTTTTCACAGATTAAATAACATATTTACTAGACACTTGAAATTTAAAAGCTAGCCGTATATAAATACCAAGAAAAAGGCAGATTAAAATAACCATGAACTACTCAGCCTCGTCTAGAACCGAGGCCGACTCCATTGGTGCCGAATCCTGAACCGAGGTACCAGCCTGCCCAAAAGGCTTCGAAATACATGGGAGGTGGTAGTCAATACGCTTGAGGCACCCATCCTGTTTCCTCAGGTGGAACTTGATCTTATCAAACTCGCTCTTGTAGTCTAGGAAGTCTTGGGCTAATGTCACCAGGCTCATAGAGATATGCTCCAAGGCTTTGCCAAGGATGCTCTTCATAGACCAATAAAGATATAGTGTCTGCTTGAATTATGTTAGTCTGCATCTTGTTTATCCCTTATCTGGTATTAAACCTCTCCATTCTTTTGTATCCATCTATATCTATGCATGTCTATATATGTCAACCTCCCATTTTTTAATGAGCTTTTGAATTTCCTCTGATGTGTTCTCATGGTATTCTTTTGCTACCTCTTGGATCACATATATTGCAGGCCTCTGTCCTCTCGGCTTGCTCATGGGTGAGCTGGGTTGGGCTTCTACCACCTTCCCTCTTTCTTTCCGGCCATGATCTCAAGCTGCAGGGCTCTTGGAATGGTCGCGAGTTGTAGGACTCTTGTAGCGTGCTATCCCACAATATTTTACTATGTTTTTGAGTAGGTGACCTATCCACACAATCTAACGGAGACATAATTCCATATAATGAAAACGATCAAAGGTCCATGCATCCTAGTTATCAGAATAAAGGTGACCTGGGGGCCTCTTCCCAGGACTTCTCCCCTGCTCGTCCCTCTGTGGACCCATCACCCTCATACCCTACTTAATTTCTGCCACCTGATGTCCTTAACTATCGCGCACACCCCGAAAATTATCCCCATAATCCAAAGAGCTCCACCTTCCTTCAATATCTTGACCTCCCTTTTTGTTTCCTCTCTCTCGTCATACCTCCCACCCTCGAAATTGACAAAGGAGGTGTCTTCTCCCATTGCTTGGCCCTGGGTGGAATTCCCTCTCCCATTCCCCATGCGCACCAATCCCAAGTAGCTCAATGTGGTATAAACCAGCAAAGCCTCTGAACTAAACACAACCCAGGACTGCTCCTTTACTCTATACCCTGGCAAGATTGCCAAACCCCTCAAAATTCCTTCTTTTTGGCATCCCTTACACGATAGACTCGCACTCAGGTGCATGATGAGACCGTGCCCAATTCCTACTCTGACGCAGAGGCAGAGACCCAAAAGAACTCCAACCTTCCCCCAACCAGATTCGGAATTGTTCAACTTTCCCCTACCTAGCAGAAGACTATACCAGTCCAGCTTAATCCCCTTAGGCTCCCATAGAGACCGGCCCAAATCATAAAACATAAACATGGCATGAACAAGGGAGAGGAAACCAAGCATATACATGCATTTCTCCATGGTGGAAGTGAAATAGAGGGTTTTTATCCCATTGTCATACATGCACCAAAGTCTTCTGTCATAAGAAAATCCCCACACCTTCCTCCACACTCTTTTGAGCTCCATGCGCGGGCCTTTGTCCCGCCACCTCACCTCGTCCTGCATGCGACAGTACAGCCTACCGCCCTTGCCACTCATGTGGAAGGTGGCAGGCTTCAACCCCAAGGCCACTACCATTAACACTGATGGGAGGACCGATATTCTTCGTTAACCCCGATTGGGGAGCTGAGTTCGGGAATTGTGGTTGAGCTCTGCCCTACATACCTCCCTCCTTCCCTTCCTCTCTCTCTCTCTCACCCTCTCTATCTCTCTCCCTCCCTCTCTTACTCTCCCTCCCTCCCTCTCTCAGTATCTCTCTCTATATCCATGTCCCTCTCTCTATCCCTCTCTCTCTCCATATCTCTCTCTCCCTCCTTATCTCTCCCTCCCCCGCTCTCACTCTCCATCCCACCCACCATCTCTCTCTATCTCTCTCCCTCTCTATTTCCCTCTCTCCCTCCCTCGCCCTAATATCCCTCTCTCTCTTTATCTCCCTCCCTCCATCGCTCTCTCTCTATCTCTCTCTATCTCTACTGCCCTCTATCCCTATATTTCTCTCTATCCCTCCCTCCCTCCCTCCCTGCCTCCTGCCCTCTCCCTCTGCCTCTCCTCTGCCTCTCACTCTCTCTCTCCATGTCTTTCTCCCTTTGTCTCCTTTTCTCCCTCTCTCTCCCTACCTCGCTCCTTCCCCCGTCACTCTCTCGCTCTCTCTCTCTCTCTCTCTCTCTCTCTCTCTCTCTCTATCCCTCTCCCTCCCTCTTTGTTATTGTGACAACGACCTACTGCAACATCTCCCTCCCTCCCTCCATCTCCATCTCTCGCTCCCCCTCCCCAGCAGCACTCTCCACCACCCTCTCCCTTCTTCTCTATCCCATTCTCTCACCCCCTTACCTCTCCAAATTCATCCCTCACTCTTTCCTTTCTTCCCTCCTTCCCTCTCACCCTCCCTCCCTCCTTCTATTCCCCACTCTCACTCCATCCCTTCCTCTCCTTACACTCCCTCCCTTCCTCTCCTTATAGTTCTCTCATTCCTCATCATTCCCTCAACACCCTTCTTTTACTCTCATTTTCCCTCCTCCTTCCATTTTCCACTCCATCCTCCCATTTCTACCCTTCCTCTTCCTTTCTACAAATGGGTGGCTTTATTTATCGCTAACTATCTAAAAAGTAAAACGCTAAATAAAAATAGCATATTGTAGAATATAATTTATTATTTTAACACATTATATAAATATCTCTCATTGAAAAAAAAGATAAAACCTATAATACATTCTATCTCTAAAACATATAATGTAGAAAAAGTAAATATATAAAAGAATAAAATAAAACAAAAACAAACTCAAATTTAAATTAAACAAAATATAATCATTTTATCTTTATTTTTAAATTTATATATAAAACAAACATAAAAAATTGTTTATGATAGAGTAGAAATATATTAAATTACCACCCCCAAAAAAAAAAAACTTAAAGAATACTAATAAAAAATCAATATGACACATAAAAGATAGAAAAAGAAAAATGCAATATAAATGAATGAAATTTTACCCAGTGATGACTTGGTATGATCGTATTTCCTATATATTTCCAACCACATAACCCCACCCAGTTCCAATCGAGTTCCAATGATGACTAAGCCTTTGCTAATTTGGAAATTGCTTTTTCTTGTTATTGACGGCTAATCACCTTAACGTGATCATTAGAGGTGTTAGCCACCTTTAATAATTTCTCAAAGCAAACAGGTGGATAAATTTCCCATCAAGCCTTCAAGTGATAAATTGCCTTGAAAATCTATCATCCTTGAAGCCTTCATGTGTCTTCTATCCTTTAGAGAATCTTCATTGCTGTTTCCATTGATGAACCCTGCTGTTTACCAAAGAAAAATTGTTCATGAGGCTCCATTTTCCATCATTTCACTTCTCTTTTCACTCACAAAGAATTCCATTTTTCACCCTTTTTCCCCTTCACAAAATTCCTCTATAAACCTTCATTTTAACCTCTAAATCATTCTAAACCCCTTTTAAACCTAATATTTCCCTTTATTTGGTTTAAAAATCCTTTTTCTAGCCTACCAAAACCTTCATTTGGCCTTAAAATCCCTGTTTTTGGCCTTAAAAATAGTCTTTTTACCTTAAAAGTTATGAAGCCCCCAAGGTATTATATCCTTTAGCCCCTCCATCTCATATAACCTGAGTGCCGCAATTGAGCGCTTAAAATACATAAGCCTCCATGCTAAAACCTTTATTTCTCTTTATTTTTCCATCCCCGACAGTTCAATTTTAAAATAGATGTGGACCGTTGATCTACAGAGATCAATGGCTGTTGGGCACCCATTCTTTGCCCATTCATTTCCCATCCCTTCTCCCCATTCCAAATCTCCACCTTTTCTTTAGATCTCGACCGTTCATTCCAGAGATCTGACGATTGGGACTTAACCTGATAAGCCAACACCCATCCACTACGCAACAAAGCAACTGACGTCGTCATGGACCCCACTTGTCTTTTAACCCTGGTGCTTTCCATTCATCATGTTTTACCTGCACTGTCTGATCTCCCGAAAATCATCCGACGGCCAGCGATCCATATCACGTAATTTTTGGCCACTCCTCACAGTGCGCTACTTCTGCATGATAAAAGCATTTTTCATTTTCCACATTTCGAGCAATGAATGGAATCGCGTTCCAAAAGTTAATATTGCCTCCCCCCCCCACCTCAAATGTTGTGTGAAAACCATTAATGGTTTTCCCAAAACCACCCTTCTCCAATTTTGCACAAAATTCACATTTTAAACCTAGTTTCACCTTCCGCCATGATTCCAACCCTTCAGCCGCTGGATCCACATTATTCCTCGCTGCTCCCCCACCCTCACGAGCCTCTGAAGTAGTCATTCCCGCTCCCGCAGGTTTTTATAACGTGTTTATCGTGTTTTTCAGGGTTCAAAGAGTGATGAATTCATACCGTCCCCATAGTCATAGTCAGGTGACATATAGTGCTGAAAGACTATCACAGAGCCGAAGATCGCAGAGGAAGAAATCACTGAGAGGGTTTAATAGCAGGTTTCATTGAAGATCTGGGTTACTGACCCTAACATAAACTCTCTAGTGCCCCTATAACCTGTATATTCACAAAAATGGGTCAGCAGAGGTCTAAAGAGTATCAGAAGAATATTAGAAGGATTACTGCAAGATATTGATGATTTAAGTATCTAATCCGCAGCTAAGGACAATGAAGGAAACTTAATAAAACTCAGATCATAAATATAAACAATTCATACTAGTAATTCAAAGCATCAGTGATCTGATATCAGCAGAATGTTCTTTTCCCTAAGAAGGACCAATTCACATGGCCTACTCCATTCTTCATCGAGCCCCATAACAGTTATTATTCTGACAGAAATTCCTAGAACTGTCAAAACAGTAGTTATGAGGGCATGGAAGACTTGAAAGACCAATATTCACCTTACCTGTCTCAGAGTATAAACAAGACATCTCAGCCAGGAAAGTACTTCAAGAGCACACCCTAGAAGTAATTGTCAACCTAATAAGGACTTATAAATCGACTAAAGGGTAATGAAAGTTAATGTAAAGACATTGAACAGAATGGGCCTCGAAGACATTTCTCCCTCTATTTTAATAAAGCTTTTAAGTCCTATATACCTCTGCTATCTCTCATTCACCTATAAGAACCCATGAAAATTACATTGAAAATGTCGGTTGGTTGTTGGAAAACTACTGATTGTAAGTTGTTTTACTGAGTTAGATTTCTGTGAGTAGTAGTTGTAAATAGGCTGGGAGATGATTTCTGGATGATATCAAGCTATTGGACAAGAATGTATGTGACTGGTTTTTCTTTACTAATATTACAAGCATGTTCATTGGATCCTGATCTAAATTAGTGGTGATGTGTCCATTCTTTGTTATTGTTTTCCATTTGTTTTACACCATGTTTCATTTTCTCTGATAAGAAACAATAATTTTAGCTTAGGATATACTGCTGAAAGTAACCTAATACTTCCTAAACTTTCCTATTTTTATGTTTTCTGCTACTTGTGTATCTTAGAACAAATTTAATATAATTTAACCAGTCATAGATTTGGTTTTCCCATACTTACTGATGTTTGAATTTGGAGTTTGTTTCTTAGATGTTTTTGTTTGGTTTTGCTGAAAGAATAGGAGAATAGGGAGATTTAGTGATTAGCCCTGTCCCCTAAGTTCCCTTTCCAACAGTTAGCCTTTCTGAGATCTCTTTGAGTTGAATGCCAAAAGCAAAGAAGGTTAAAAGTCTTTCTCTAATCTTAGACTTCACTCTGTGTTTGAACTTAAGTGTTTTCTACTGTTTGAAAGTAGTTAGGAGGACTACTGGATCATTGTCTTCGGAGTTAGCCTCATCAAGAATTTTGATAATAGAGGTATAAGGTATGCCCTGTCCCTTAACTTACTCCGAAGTGGTCACCTTGGAAGGTTTTCCTTGTCATTCCCATTCATTTCCTTATTGTTTCATCCCATACTATCATCTTAAGAGATCCTCTATTTTAGATGACCAGCCCTTTGAAAGCTTTGGATATTTGTATTGCAAGTAAACCATTTTATGACCCCATTGCCCAATGGACTTGTATTCTCTTTGAATTATCTCCCCATTGCCAAAAACCCTTCTCTACTCACTCCTTTACCTTACTAAATCCTTTGTCAAATTTTCCAACCTAAACAAACAAAACAAAAACTCTTGTGCTCTACAACTAGCCTTTCACCTTAAATTGAACATCAAAGATATGCATTTCTTTACCTTTATAGAGAGATCCCTCTCTGGATCCAGGAGGGCTAGATCCTGAGATCCAAAAGTGGTTTGATGTTGTATTGTCATTTGGTATTGCCAAATCTGCCAAATCATAGGAACCCCAACATAATGGCGACTCCACTGGGGAAGTTTTGAGTAGGTTATACCTGATACGCTCTTGGGACCTCAGAAAATTCCCGGGATTCAAGAATATTTGATGAGCTAGCCAGTTGAGTCCCCAACATAATGGCAACTCCACTGGGGACTTTGAGTAAAACACTCCTTAAAACATCTCTAAGAACTCAAAGAAGACCAATTAGCCTCAATTTGGTATAGATTACTAACGGTGGACAACAGCCTGCCTCTAAACATTTTAAACCTTGCACTTGGCGACTCCACAGTTCCTAAATGACCAAAAGACTCCACTGGGGATCAGTAGGCCTGCCGATTATCTCTGTTTTCACAAGAATCCACTTGGAGACCAATTTCATCACAACATCATCCATACTAAAGGAAACACATGGGATTAAGCTTCTTTGTTTAAGGCTAGATTGCCTCTTGAAGATTGTCATATCTGGCTAGCTTTCTCCTTTTTGGATCTGAAACTTAAAATACTGGCTTCAAGAAGAATCCATACCAGAGCTTATCCTGATCCAAACCCTCTTCAAATAGTTGACAATCTAGAAAGCATTCTTTGGAAGTATCTCACATCAAGGGAACCAGCTATTGCCAGACCCATTCATAGAGCTAACTCGGCACCTGAAAACATTGCAGCTCTATCAAATAATCAAGTTGATTTAGATTTACCAAGTAATTTACCAAGAACTAAGTCATTCGGCGATATATATTAGACAGAATTTGAACCTCCAAGTTCACCACCACATAGTGGTCAACATATTAGTGACAGAGAAACCCCTCCATCAACACCTCCTGATATTCACCTCATTCATAACTTGGGTCTCTCTCACCCTAAGTCTGCTCAACAGTCTATGGTTAGTCCAAGCAGTTCTGCCATCCATATACCTGCTACTCAAGCTACTCCTTTACTCCCACAGAATCCTGCCATGACAACCTAGTATGACCCCCTAGTCCTACCTGCTCAATTAGTCACCTTACCCCAAGGATATCATACCTCTATTCCATTATATGAAGCGACAGGCTCAATCATTGCCTCAAAACACATACACAAAATGAATGACTACTGTGATAGAAATGAGATAGCTGATGAGACCATTAAACTCAGGCTATTCGCTCAAAGTCTTGGGGGAGAATTTAGGAAATGGTTTAAAAAGCTAACTCCACATAGCATCCAGGACCTCCCTGCCTTTCATCAATCGTTTCTGAACAAGTGGGAAGTCAGGAAGAACCCTCTCCAAACCTTCTTTGAATATGAGAACATTAAGAGAAATTTGGGAGAAGGGGTCCAGGAATATTGTGCTAGGAACAATAGTATTTACAACGCTTTACCAGCCCACATGAAACCTCCTCAAGGGTTAGCCCTCATGAAATTCCCTGATGGATCGATCCTGAGATGGCTTACCAACTAAGGGAAAGAGACTATAACACATTAGAGGATATGTAGAAAGGGGCAGTGAGTGTGGAGGAAAACTTAATTTCCAAAAGAGCCAGGATGAGGGCTGAAAAGAAGGTAACCTATAGGGAAGACACCACAGCTTCTACATCAGATTCCAAATTAGATAATCTAACCAAAAACATGGATAGGCTAGAAAGAATGATGGAGAAAATGATTTTCCAAGCCAATAATCAGAATAGAAATCAGTCTAAAAACTAGAACCAAAAATTTAGGAGAAACACTCCTCCCAATAGACAAAGGGATTCTGACCAACAAATCGTACCTCCATTCCAAGAAAATTTCCTTTATGAGGATGAGAGAATAATAGAGGAGTCAGAGGGAACTATTATAAACTTGATGGAAGTAGATAACCAAGATCACACCTGTTTCACAGAAGACAACCAGACCTCATACACACGTTGGGATGAGGAAGGGTTAGAATCTGAAGACTATAGGTTAGGATTCAAGAGTGCCATCATGCAGGTCTGAGAACAATATGATCTCAGAGGAAAGAAGAACCCATAATCTCCCAAACCAAAAACCTCTGAAATCACTACTAAGAAAAGACCTGAAAATACTCCTAAAGGGATTGCTGAAAGCAACAAAATAACAACTGAGAGTTCTGGTAAAAACAAGGACGAAGACATCCAAACCATTGATAAAACAAGACTAGAATCCAGTAGCATTAGCATTTTAGCTGGTGCCCCTGAAAAAATAGTTTCAAATAATGTACATAGTGAGAATCAGCAAGCTGATTTTGCCAATAAAATAGTGACCAACAAAACAAATCTGAACCTTTCAAAGAGTCAGTTTCCTTTCAATCTAGAGAGTGAAATTGCCAAAATAAAAAAATTTGTCCCTCTCACTGAGTTGGTCACCCAAAATGTATATAAAATTCAAATTTTGAAAGATTTAAACTTAGGATAAAACAGTGACTCTGTCAACTTGAACGATGATCAATCAGCTCTCTTGTTTGGCCCAAAAATTGAAGGGAAATTTCAGGAAGGAGTAGTGCCTCCTTTCTATGTTAGTCTAAATATCCATGAAAAAATCCTACATAATGCTACGCATGACTCAAGGGCTTCACACAACCTCATTCCAAAAGTGATCATGGAAAAATTAGGCCTAGAGATAACCAGACCATATAAGGATTTATATTCTTTCGACTCTAGTAGAGTGAAGTGTTTGTGCCTGATCAAATATCTTTGTGTAAATTTGACCCAAATCCTAGCCAAGTGCATGGTAATGGATGTTGTAGTGGCTGATGTACCTCCCAAGTATGGCATGTTGCTGTCAAGATTATCGGGTGCTAAGCTACAGGGTATAATGCAAATGGACATGACATATGCCACTATCCCTGTTTTTAGCCAACCTCCAAGACTTTACAGGGAAGCACACATGAAATTCATGGTGAGCAGCCCAGAGAAACTAGAAAATTCCCCTCTTTACTCTGTTCATACAGACCTATACTCTTTCATCCTTTACAATGATGAGTTTACTAATGATCAAGAGCTAGAAGATAAAAATTTAAAAAACAAAATAGAAGATCCAAATCCAAACATAATGGAAACTCTAGAAACAGAGGATAAAAAAGGAGAAATGCTTGAAAAGACTGCTGAGTTGGAAAATAAGAATGATCAGAACCAAGACTGTAGAGAGAATATTACCCATCATCTTGCTGACCTCAGGAAACAAGATGACAATAAGGAGGAAACTGATAACAAATAGGCAAACAATCCCTTATGGAGCCTGAGCTTTGATGGGTCTTGCACTAAAAGGAATGCAGGAGCTGGGATATGGCTACACAACACTGAAAATAGTTATCCTGAGAGCCATGCATTCAAGTTAAATTTCAAATGTACAAACAACGTAGTAGAGTATGAAGATCTCCTCTTAGGGCTGCATCTATTGAAAAAACTAGGAGTTAAAAGGATAGTTGTTCATGGAGACTCAGAACTGGTCATCAAACAGATAAATGGAGAGTACACTGCCAAACATCCTAGATTAAGGGTATATAGAAATGATGCCATGGATCTGTTGAAAACATTTGTAGAATATGATCTTGTGTTTATCCCTAGAAGGCAAAACATACTTTCCAATGGATTGGCTTGTGCTGCTAGTTCATATCAGAGATCACATAAGGAGAAACAGTTCACTATTCAGACGAAATACAGACCAGCAGTACCATATAATGAAAAATATTGGCAGGGTTTTTAGGGTGATAAATAGATAGAGGATTTCTTGCTTTCCAGGAATGAGTCTGAATTGCCAAATTCAAATTCTAAGTCTGATGAAAGATGTTTGGATGAAAAGCCTCTTGATAAAGAAGAGTCATTCTCTATTGCAGAAATAAACATGCTGACCAGAGAATTTGAAAATCAAACAGAAGAATACATGAACCCAGATAAAGAAGACATAGAGGTACTGCAGTCCAAAGAAAAAGGTATACCCTGAGGGCTGGCCCCTCTAGAATACCTCTTTGATTTTAATGATGTCGCAAAGAAACCTACAATAGAACCCACTGAATCTGATATTGAAGAATGAAATATAGGGAGCAAGAACAAGCCTAAAATGATCAAGTTAACTAAAACACTGCCAGCTCACATCAGACTGAAATACATTGATCTATTCAAAGAATTTTCTGATGTTTTTGCTTGGAGCTATGAAGATTTGAAGGCCTATGACACAGAGAGCATCCAGCATAAAATACCATTGAAATAAAACCAAAAACCTTTTAGGTAAAAGCTGCGCAGAATTAACCCTATACAGTTACCTCTGGTAGAAAAAGAAATTAAGAAAATTTATGAGGCTGGAATCATAATCCCTGTGAGATTTTCAGACTGGGTATCTAACCTTGGAGCTGTAAGGAAAAAGATAGGAGAAATTAAGTTGTGCATCGATTTCAGAAGCTTAAACAGAGCCTCACTAAAAGACAATTACCCCTTGCCCAAAATGGAATACATCTTACAAAGGGTAGTTGGTTCTAGGAGGATTTCTCTGTTAGATGGCTTTTCAGGGTGCAACCAGGTATTGGTACTCCTAGAGGATCAACTCAAAACAGCCTTCAAAACTCCTTGGGGTACTTTCATGTATCTGAAAATGCCTTTTGGATTAATGAATGCTGGTGCCACCTTTCAAAAAGCCATGGACATTGCATTCTCAGAAGAAATATGGTACTTCATTGTAATTTACCTTGATGACATCACAGTTTATTCTAAAACTGATGAAGAACATCTTAAACATTTAAGAAAAGTCTTTGAGAAATGTAGAAGGTTTGGGTTGTCTTTAAATCCCAAAAAGACATTATTTGTTCTCCAAGAAGGTAAAATTCTTGGTCATATCATATCTGAAAAGGGGATTAAAATAGACCCAAAAAGGGTTGAGGGTATATTTCAGATTAACCACCATAGAAACATCAAGGAATTGCAGTCCTTCATTGGGAAGATTAATTTCCTGAGGAGGTTTATACCCAACCTAGCAGAACTCCTTAGAAACATGACAAACATGTTAAAGAAAGAAGTAGGAGTTAAATGGACTCTAGAAGCCAATAAGTCTTTTGAAATAGTAAAACATGCACTCACCCAATCACCAGTGCTTATCAGTCCTGATTTTACTAAAGATTTCGTCAGATTCTCATTTGCATCAGAACATACTGTGGCTGCTGTCCAATTGCAGAAAAATCCAGAAGGACCAGAGAAGCCAATTGCATTTTTCAGCAAGGCATTAAGAGATGCATCTCTGAAATATAATATCATGGAAAAACAGGCCTATGCCTTGGTAAAGGCCTTGAAAGATTTCAGAGTTTATATTTTACATTCTCATATTATTGCCTTTGTGCCTAACATAGTGGTGAAAGGCATTTTGTCACAAGATCCAAATGGCAAAAGAGGCAAGTGGATTGTTGTGATACTAGAATATGATTTGGAAATCAAACCCACTAAACTCATCAAGGGTCAAGGCCTAGCACAATTGATTGCTAAATCTAACTTACAAGCCCTTTACATAAATAATGTAGATTCTTTGGATGAACATGAAGGGTTACCAGCTCCCATTGTTGAAGAACATTTCCAAAACTCACCTTGGTATGCTAATATTTTGTATGTGCTTATCAATCTAAATGCTCCTCCTGATCTATCTAAGACAAAGGAAATGTTTTTGAAGTTGAAAACTAGAAATTATTGCATTTTGAATGAATGTTTGTATTCAAAAAATGCCAATGGTTTATTACTTAAATGTTTGCCTGAAGTTGACGCAAATAGGATCAAGCATGAGTTTCATGAAGGTGAATGTGGAGGCCATCTCTACTGGAAAGCCACTGCTAATAAAATCCTTAGAGCTATTTATTACTGGCCCACCCTCTTCCAAGATGTCCACAAAATGATAGTTTCCTGCCACAAATTCCAAATCTTTGAGGGCAAAAGAAAACTCCTTCCTTTACTTTTACAACCAGTCACTGTTGAAGCTCATTTTCAACAGTGGGGCTTAGACTTCATTGGAGAAATCCATCCTGCTTCATCTACCCAACATAGATGGATACTCACAGCCACTGACTATTTCACTAAATGGATAGAAGACATCCATTCTACGAATGCCATAGACTCAATTATCATAAAATTCCTTGAATACCATATCCTATCTAGATTTGGCTGCCCTAGGAAAATTATCACTGATAATGCTGCTGCATTTGGTTCCAAAAAGATAATTGATTTTTGTCATAGATATCGAATTGTACTTGGTCATTCCACTGCTTATTACCCTCAAGGTAATGGGCTGGTAGAATCATCAAATAAGAGTTTTGTAAACACCATCAAGCAACTGCTGAAAGAAAAAAAAAAAGTCGTGGCATAACAAGTTGGTGTATGCTTTATGAGCAGACAGATTGACAACAAAGAAATCCATTGGAAGGCCTCCCTATCAGTTAGTCTATGGAGCAGATGCAATGTTTCCTACCAGTTTGGGAGTACCAGTGATAAAATTGATCCAAGAAATACAATCAGAGGAAGATAGCATGATAAGGAGGATCAATCAAACCATACATCTCCAGCAAACAAGGGAAGAAGTCTACAACAGAGCTCAGAAAGTGCAAGAGAACATCAAAAATTTGTTTGATAAAAGGACTAAGGGCTGTGATTTCAAAATTGGGGACAAGGTACTCAAATGGGACTCTAGGAGAGGGGATAAGGGTAAACATGGCAATTTTGACAGTTTATGGCAAGGCCCTTACGTCATTCAATCTGCCATTGGTCCCAATGCATTTTTTCTGCAAGAATTGGATGGCACAGATGTGTTTGGGGGTCATGTCAATGGCAGGATGCTCAAGCATTATTTTTTCTAAATTTCAATTTAAGTTTTCACTTCCATTGTAAATATCATTGCTCTATTTTGGTTTTGAAAAGAAAAAATACACAAAAAATAGAAGGGAAAGGTTCAGACAAGCTCAAATATTGAACCTATGAAGTTCTAAACAGAAGGGCTCAAATTAGATCAAAGCCTGAGCCATAGAAAAGGGAAAGGCTGGTTCTAACATGCTCAAAACTTGAACCGCAAAGAAGAAGAAAATAGATCTAACAGGGTCAAAATCAAAGCTGAAATGAAGAAATAAAGGTGACTCTAAAAAGCTCAAAATATGAGTCACAAGAAGAAGGAAGGATGCTCTTAATTTTCATAATTTCAAGCCTTCACAATTTTTTTTCAATTTTCTGCAAGTTTCAGTTCATGTGTAGCTTGTCTTTATGCGACAGACCCACAACAAATTAGACAGCCTAATCCTGGTTTGGCTGTATTTTCAATTTATGTTTTAGAATATAGAGAATGAAAATTTTCCAGACAGTTTAATCCTGGCAAATATTAGTTTAGGTAGAGAAGCTATGAGTCCATCTGTTTAATCTGGTCTCATGGAAGAATAAGGGTATAATTAGATTAGTTTTTTCTTTCACTAAAAAATAATGATGAGGAAGGTCTGCAAGTCTAAATGCAACTTGAAGAAAAAATGTTGGGACAGTAGGATGGGTAGGTAGTTTCTTGGAGAAGTATTGCTGCTGATATAATGCTTTTCACTTATGTAGCAGATGATCAAATAGGAAAAGATGGTCAAGGACCATTCTCTGGCCTACTTCCAAATATTATATCTGAGATTCTTGACACCTTCAAGAAGATACCATCCCCATGTGGAGCCACTGTTAGCCACCTATAATAATTTGTCAAAGCAAATAGGTGGTTAAATTTTCATCAAGCCTTCAAGTGATAAATTCCCTTGAAAATCTATCATCCTTGAAGCCTTCATGTGTCTTCTATCCTTTAGAGAATCTTCACTGTTGTTTCCATTGATGAACCCTGCTGTTTACCAAAGAAAAAACTGTTCATGAGGCTCCATTTTCCATCATTTCACTTCTCTTTTCACTCACAAAGAATTCCATTTTTCACCCTTTTTCCTCTTCACAAAATTTCTCTATAAACCTTCATTTTAACCTCTAAATCATCCTAAACCTCTTTTAAACCTAATATTTCCCTTTATTTGGTTTAAAAATCCTTTTTCTAGCCTACCGAAACCTTCATTTGGCCTTAAAATCCCTGTTTTTGGCCTTAGAAACAATATTTTAACCTTATAAGTTATTAAGCCCCTAAGGGCTTATATCCTTTAGCCCCCCTATCTCATATAACCTGAGCCCCACAGTCGAGCGCTTAAAATACATTAGCCTTCGTGCCAAAAACTTTATTTTTATTTATTTTTCCATCCCCGGCAGTTCAATTTTAAAATAGATGTGGACCGTTGATCTGCAGAGATCAATGACCATCGGGCGCCCATTCTTTACCCATTCATTTCCTGTCCCTTCTCCCCATTCCAAATCTCTTCCTTTTCTTTAGATCTCGACCTTTCATTCCAGAGATCTGATGATCGGGACTTAACCCGATAAGCCAACAATCATCCACTACGTGACAAAGCAACTGACGTCATCATGGACCCCACTCGTCTTTTAACCCTGCAGCTTTCCATTCATCATGTTGTACCTACACCGTCCGATCTCCCAACGATCATCTGACCGCCAACGATCCATATCGTGTAATTTTTGGCTCCTCCCCGTAGTGCGCTACTTCCACGCGATAAAAGCAGTTTTCATTTTCCACGTGTTGAGCGATGAATGGAATCATGTTCCAAAAGTTAATACCGCCTCCCCCCTCCCAAATTCTGTGTGAAAACCATTAATGGTTTTCCCAAAAGCACCCTTCTCCAATTTTTCACCAAATTCAAATTTTAAACTTGGTTTCGTCTTCCACCATGATTCCGACCCTTCAGCCACTACATCCACATTATTCCTCATTGCTCCTCCACCCTCACGAGCCTCTGAAGCAATCATTCCTATTCCCATAATTTTTTATAACGTATTTATCGTGTTTTGTAGGGTTCAAAGAGTGTTGAATTCATACTGTCCCCGCAGTCACAGTCAGGTGACATATAGTGCTGAAAGACTATCACAGAGCGAAGATCACAGAGGAAGAAATCACTGAGAGGGTTTAATAGCAGGTTTCATCAAAGATCGGGGTTATTGACCCTGACATAAACCCTCCAGTGCCCCTATAACCTGTATATTCACAAAAATGGGTCAGAAAAGGTCTAAAGAGTATCAGAAGAAGATTAGAAGGATTAGTGCATGATATTGAAGATTTAAGTATCTAATCCGTAGCTAAGGACAATGAAGGAAACTTAATAAAACTCAAATCATAAATATAAACAAGTCATACTAGTAATTCAAAGAATTAGTGATCTGATATCAACAAAACGATCTTTTCCCTAAGAAAGACCAATTCACACGGCCTACTCCATTCTTCATCGAGCCCCATAACAGTTATTATTCTGACAGAATTTCCTAGAACTGTTAGAACAATAGTTATGAGGGTATGGAAGACTTGAAAAAAAAATCTTCACCTTACTTGTCTTAGAGTATAAACAAGACATCTCAGCCAGGAAAGTACTTCAAGAGTACATCCTAGAAGTAATTGTCAACCTAATAAGGACTTCTAAATTGACTAAAGGGTACTGAAAGTTAATGTAAATATATTGAACAGAATGGGCCTCAAAGACATTTCTCCCTTTGTTTTAATGAAGCTTTTAAGTCATATCTACCATTGGTATCACTCATTCACCTATAAGAACCCATGAAAATTACATTGAAAATGTTGGTTGGTTGTTGGAAAACTACTGATGTAAGATGTTTTACTGAGTTAGAGTTCTGTGAGTAGTAGTTGTAAATAGGCTGGGAGATGATTTCTGGATGATATCAAACTATTGGACAAGAATGTATGTGACTGGTTTTGCTATACTAATATGACAAGCATGTTCATTGGATCCTGATATAAATCAGTGGTCATGTGTCCCTTCTTTGTTATTGTTTTCCCTCTGTTTTACACCATGTTTCATTTTCTCTGATAAGAAATAGTAATTTTAGCTTAAGATATACTACTACAAGTACCCTAATGCTTCCTACACTTTCTTATTTTTATGTTTCCTTCTACTTGTATATCTTAGAACAAATTTAATATAATTTAACCAGTCTAAGAGTTGGTTTGCCCATACTTACTGATGTTTGAATTTAGAGTTTGTCTCTTAGATGTTCTTGTTTGGTTCTGCTGAAAGAATACGAGAATAGGGAGATTTAGTGATTAGCCATGTCCTCTAAGTTCCCATTACAACAGTTGGCCTTTCTAAGATCCCTTTGAGTTGAATGCCAAAAGCAGAGAAGGTTAAAATTCTTTCTTTGATCTTAGACTTCACTTTGTGTTTGAACTTAAGTGTTTTCTACTATCTGAAAGTAGTTAGGAGGACTGCTGGATCATTGTCTTCGGAGTTAGCCTCATCAGGAGTTTTGATCATAGAGGTATAAGGTATGCCCCGTCCCTTGACTTACCTTGAAGTGGTCACCTTCGAAGGCTTTCCCTGTCATTCCCATTCATTTCCTTATTGTTTCATCCCATATTATCATCTTAACAGATCCTCTGTTTTAGATGACTAGCCCTTTGAAAGCTTTGGATATTTGAATTGCAAGTAAACCATTTTATGACCCCATTTCCCAATGGACTTGTATTCTCTTTGAATTACCTCCCCATTGCCGAAAACCCTTCTCTACTCACTCCTTTACCTTACTAAATCCTTTGTCAAATTTTCCAACCCAAACAAACAAAAGAAAAACCCTTGTGCTCTACAACTAGCCTTACACCTTAAATTGAACATCAAAGATATACATTTCTTTACCTTTATAGAGAGATCTCTCTCTAGATCTAGAAGGGCTAGATACTGAGATTCCAAAGTGGTTTGATGTTGTCTTGTCATTTGGTATTGCCAAATCTACCAAATCACAAGAACCCCAACAAGAGGTTTTCTACACACCAAGTTATGGGACTTTCTTGGCCATGTTAGCCTTCCGCAAAACATTATAACTTGTTATATGTTATTAATTCTACTTGCTATATTTTTTTCTAACTTTTTATATGTTATTAATTCTACTTGCTATAATATGTCTCATCGTGATCATTCTAGAAGGGGTTTTTGTTCCTTCTGAATGGCACGTGAAATGATCATTCTGTCATTTTTACTAATCAGTTAGGTGTCCAATATAGGTCGATTCAACATATATCATAGGCATTCTGCAATCATTAACATTGCCACATGATAGTTGAATATGTCGAAAATTTGTGGAAGTATTCAGTAACTTCCACAACTTCCAACAAACTTATTTCTTGGTTTTTAAATTTCTCAGAGGATACACCATAACCTCGAATCAGTTTTTACAAATTTAACTTTCTCAACCACAGTAAACATCGAATTTGATGCCCATTAAGGTTTCATTTTCAGATTCCAAAACGGTCCGGATAACCGTTGTTGCAAATCGGTTAGCGCATTAAGGTTGCATGGCATTTTCATGTAAATGTGAATCGATGGATAGAGTGTAAAGAAAATGCTTTAGGTCGATTCAACATATATCATAGACATTCTACGATCATTAACATGAGGCATTCAGTAACTTCGAAAATTTCGAAAATTTGTGGACGTATTCGGTAACTTCCACCACTTCCAACAGACTTATTTCAAATTTGTGGAGGCTATGGATACACCGCTTTTTTTATTTATTAATATTTATTTCATTTTTTTATGATATTTCTTTCATTTTTTTTAATTACCGATAGCGAATCCCCCCTGGTTTAAGGAGCATGTTTTGTGATTACGCTAATTAATTTTTTCGATCTGATGGTCTAGATTGAAAGATGCCAGTATATTCTGGTCGTAGCCACTCAATCCATGGATGAAAGCTACCCCACTAACTTCCTTGCATATCTAAATCATGTGTTTAAACCATACTTAAATTAATTTTTTACAAATCTTCATTAAAAATTTACTGTGCCATTTGCTGACCGCCACCTATTTGATTGTTCATATACTCAATTAAACATTCGCCCGCCATCATGAAACGTGTTAACCATGCGCCTGGGATGGATGGAAACCATGCGCCACCATTAAACGTGTTAACCATGCGGAGCGTTAAAGAGAGCGTAAAAATAGACCTGATCCGCTGTCATGACTATTGAGTTGCCCACTTCGCCATGCAGTTGGCCTTCTCCTCCTGTGCGTTATATCAACCACATTATGTAATTCATTAGCATTAAATGCTGGAGCTCGCATACAGTAATCAGAATTTGAGGTCTGAGCTCGTTATTGCAGGTGGGAATGCAGACTCGGCCACTAACTTTTTAACGTAACGGATGGGCAAGGGATAGCCATTGGATATAAATTTGAATGGTTGGGCAAGGGACAGCCCAACCATTGCTTCATTCGTCCATTCGTTCATGTTATAACTTAGCCGATTCAAATTCTGAAGCTGTTGCCCCACTTACATAGCAAAGCACCGCAAGAAAATCGATCCATGGGCTGCTGCAAATCGGTACCATCCCACCGCTACAATCCTGATGAATCTCGGCATTCTAGCCTAGATCACCTTCCAGGTACTAGATTAGTGTATAAATTGAAAAAAAAAATTTGGGAGCCGTTCTCGTATATTGTATATATTATTAGACAATATCCGAAAACTGTATATGTTATTGGCTTTTCTGCATAGTGTAATTTAATAAATAATCCTGCACTTTAATCTTAAAGAATAAAAATCTGATTAAACTTTTTGTGAATGCAGATGACAATGGGATTCCTTCAATTTATGTGGATAACCTGCCGTGGAACATTTTGGCAGCTCAGATTCAACAGGGGTTTGAAGGTTTCGGAGAAATCAAACCCGAGAAAATTCGCATTAGGGTAGAGGTGTGTCCTTTTTTAATTTTTTAAAATCTTATATAGTGAAAGCTCAGAGCTACTTCTCAAATTTTTGAAACGTAGAATGTTATATTGCAAACAGTTTTATGTGATAAATTGCTGTTTATTAATATTTGGAACCATATCAGGGTTCGACTGCCTGTGCCTTTCTAGAGTTTGAAACAAGGGCTTCTGCGGCAAGGGCTATTCAGGTTTAACTAGGCGAACATTCGTATTATTTTAATGCAATCTGTTAACTTTAGCTTCATGTGGTCAACTTATTGAGTTTTTTGGTTCTGTGAGCAGGCATAGCATTTTAAAAAAAAAGAGGGCATTTTATTTGTGAAGAGTTGGCATTCAAACTTATAATTTCAACATGTGGAATTGTAAGCAAATTACACAAAAAAAAAAAATATATATATATATATATATATATATATATATATATATACTCCACAACCACATTAGTTTTTAGTTTTTACTAATTTAATGATGAAATGTGTATTAAACTGAGCGGTTAGCCAAGCTATCAACAGTAAAGGGAAAATTGGTAGTTAGTTATACCTGCATAAACAATAAAATGCCTTTCGAAACTATACCTGAGAGAGGAAGTTGTATGTAGTAAAAAAAAAATTGGATGGATATAAAACTGAACAATAAAATTTGATATGACTTAACTTAAAAAAGGGTGGGGTTTCATTTAAGGCATATCTCGAAATACATAAATTAAAACAGAGATTAGAGTACGTAGTTATAAAACATAGAAGTATAATGTGTGGTAAAAATTGTAAAGATGACCTTATAAACGAGATTTGAACATGATACAATACCAATAATAGCCACAGGAGTGGAACAAAACCCTCATCAAACGAAACGTATTCACTCCACAACACGGAATATGTCGTAAGGTAAGAATCTGCGTTCCCAATTTTGAGTGAAACATTAGTGTAACTCCATGAGTCCATAAATCGTATAACCTGGTACAAGGGAATACAGTTAGCTAAAAACAAATTTTACCATAAAATCCATTGCGTTGAGCATAGTGAGAAAACCCCGCTGTCTCAACTGAGGTCAGAATAACGATTTCTTTAGAATTTGTCAGAGATAGACTTCCATAGAAATCGTAGTAAATTCACTCCCTTCAATAAAGGAATGCGCATAATCAAATAGGAGAAGAGGGTAAAAATAACTAGTATTCAAAGTCTAAGTTACCATGAGCGTAACTAATCAAGAGATAGAAAGGAACAATTAAACTCAGAATTGAGGGAACTAAAACTAGATACGAATAGTTCATAGTGAAATTATAGTTATACCTCGATCAATTCAAAAATTAATAGAGCCAAGCAAACCATAAATCTAAAAAGCAAACATAGATTACCTGAGGAGAAATGGAAGCGGATGATGGCTTGAATGTGTGAACATCTTCCTCGGTTTTCTCCAAGAGCGGCCAGAAGGAAGACACAGTAAATCGACATCAATAAGAACCAAAAACTATGAGTGTGAGGAAATACAGTGAGACTTCCCCAATTAAAGAGTTTAATCCTTGGCGTGGTTCATAGTATCTCTGCATCAATTTCTGTCTCAGTTCCTCTCGGGGTGAGCAAATGAAATATTTTCGCAGGTAGGTCCAAACGAGAAAAACAGAAATGAAAGTCCCTCGAAAGAAAAATGCTCAAAATTCTTATACGAAGAGGAAACCCTAAATTTTAAAGTGAATCCCTACCGTCCACGCGTCAGGGTTTAGGTGTACGCCGAGAGTTATGTCGTGGAAGACTAAACTATGAGATAGGTACACCTCGAGCCTTGAACTAAATCCCGAGGAGAATTTTCAAGTCTGGGTTTAGGAGTTCATGGTACCATTTCACGTGGGCTGGTACCGGGTAAATTAAATGTTCCAGATTCGTTTGAAATCAGATAGCTATAAGGTAGGTCGATTGACACGACAGGTGAGGAGGGAAGTGAGGTGTGTCAATATCGAAAAACGAAAATTGTCCCCGAGTGATCTATTACTGACATTATCATTAATGAAGAATAATAAGGTTATCTATTCAAAAAAATAAATCGACTCTAAGTACAATGATAGCGTAAGAAAGGAGTATATGTTACCATACGCTTGAATAAATAACAACGTAATTGCATTACACTTTTACTGGAGTGGGTTAAAGAAATCATTATGGAAATCATTCAAGGGTTAAAAGTCACGTAACCTTAGAATAGTGGAAAATTGATTTAAGTATTATAGTGAGGAGTAATGATATAGAAATGGGTAATGAAATCCACATGTAGTGTTGGGATGCCTATGCCCAAATAATAAGTGAGGAGGTCTCATGTGTATAGAGGCTATACACAGATCTTGTAATGAAGAATAAGGAAAATAAATCTATGAATATATAATATAGGGTATTTTTACTATTTCTATATTATATTATTATATATATAGGTAAAATTAGATTTCCTTTTATCCAATATCAAGAAATTAATTTTATTGTTTTAATTCTAATAATAAATAAAAGAGTTACAATCTCAATGGAACTTAAATAGTAGATGAAGAGTGTTTTGTTAAGGCACTTTATTATGAAAAGGTTATCCTTGCAATGGGCACAAATCCAACCACCAATAAGATTTTTTATTGCCTTACATTTATTTATATTTAATAGATTAACAAATTATATAAATATATACAAAACAAATTAAAAAAAAATTCAACCATTCCCATAAAGAGGACAAATTATTTTATATAACAGAAATAACGGAAATTTTAAGATTGTCTTATGGAAAACTACTAAAAATTCATTATTGTATATTGAGGAGGACCAAATTCACTGAGGTTAAGAAAGAATTTGAGTAGATTTATGTGGGTCATATGTATTATTTAGAAAATTATAAATGAATTTTATTATGATGATAATGATAATAATTAATGTAAGATATTAAGATATTTTTTATATTTTATAATTTTATTTAGATACTAGAAGACAATAAAATAAGCTTTCCAGAATCATCATAATTTTCTTAAGTAAAAAAAAGTGAGAATCATAAATATTTTAAAATTTAAGGTGAATATATAGTAAACAATTTAATTTAAGATAATATTTTTAATTTTCAACCATCTTTCATATTTTCTAATTTCCTTTTGATGATATCTTTGCATTTAACAACCCAAATTTGTTACTTTTTCATATATATATATATATATATATATATATATATATCTTCTAATAAAATTGATTTCATTTGTAATTTATTTCATATTATTCAATATCATTATGTAATGCAATTTACTCAATGAAAATAAAATTTTAATTATTAT
>CM076582.1:432784601-433026882 GCA_034641835.2 Pinus albicaulis | reverse complement strand
TGCAAAATCCATGAAAAATAGCTCTTTTTGCATTGGCGCGGGTAGACAGTTCAGTACTCGCGCCACTCAGGGAAATCCTGTAAAGAGGTCGCGCCACTTGGCGCTCTGTCATAGAGCAGCAATCGCGCCACCCATTTTAGGGACTGTTTTTTATATATGGATGGCGGAAGCTGAGTTCAAACAAACTCACAACCACTGCCTATCTTGAGTTGGGAGGTTTGGCTACGGGAGTTCTATGGAAGGGAAGTAGTTTTGCCACCTTCTATGGAACCTTCCTTGTTGATAGGGCCCATCCCATAATAATAGGGATCCCAACTCCCTCCTTCCCAATCTATAAAAGCTTGCTCAGATCCATGGCAAGCTAGTCTTGAAGTGCTGAAGCTTTGCATCTCCTATTCCCAAGTGCCTTTGTGCTGAAAAGAATCCTCCCTTTCCCTTAAGGCCCATTCGAGCAAGGAGACCATTGTCACGAGACTCTGGAGAGGTTTCCCTTTCCCCCGGCGAGCTTTGCGAGACGTGGACGACCGGAGACCCGCGCGAAGGAGGCTGCAGCGTCAGAACTTGGTTGTAACTTCTATTCGTTTACCACTTTAATAGATGACTATGATTATGGTTCCACTCCTTTTTCCATTAAGTTAATGCGAGTAATGTCTTTTCTGACCGATGTTTAGTTACGTATGCTGGTTCCTATGCTTGTATCTGTTTGTTCTTTCTGTGTGCAGGTGTTCATCCACGCGAGATCGTGGAAGGATTGTGATCTCGTTTTATCGAAGGATCTGGGCATCTCTTTTTCGATCGAGCGCCGAATCCGTAGGTTCTTATTCCTAATCTTTCCATTCGTAACTAGGAGCCTCGCGCGTCATAGCATCGTTTGTTTGTTGGGTTAGACCCCCCGCTGGCTGGGTAGGGATCGCCTCTGTCCGCAGAGGGGATTTACCTTCCCAACAAATTGGCGACTCCACTGGGGAGCCGTCCGGTTTTCCTTGTCTCGGTTATGATCGGTTCGCTTTGATTGTTTCTCCTTGCTTGATGAACCTTCTGGGTTGGGTTCTTTCATTATTTTAGCCTTGTGGTTTGCTTAGCTTGTGTTGGTCTTTTCTCAGATTAGTTTGTTTTTTAGTTTTCATTGAAGAATTCGACTGGCGCGGGTTTTTACCTGACAGTCGCGCCACTTGGCGCGTGTTGCAGTTGTCTGTCTCGCGCCACTCGGCCTCTGGCGCTAGTTTCAAGGCCACAGTCGCGCCACCCCTGTGACTTTTTTGAATTTCTTCAATTTTTGGCTTTCTGAGCTTGACCAATACTTTTCTTCTTGACTTCTTGATTGTTTGAGTGCATTGGAGTCTGGTTTGACTGGAATTCACCGCTATCCTTTGGTTGTTTGCCTTTATCTATCGGTTTCACGATTTGAGCCCTAGGGCATCTAGTGGCATAGTGAATCGAGCCCTCCTTGGGAGCTTTGGTGTCTTGATTGTCCTGTCGGCTTGTTGCTTAACCCTCCATGCCCTCTTAGCAGTCTTTGATTGTTTTGTTGCGTCTTTTGAGTGTTTGTTTGTTCTTTCATTCAGGATTCGTTTGCCCTTGCTTTGGACCCAGATCACACGGTCCATTGGGGTGTTTTTGAGTCTTTCTTCGATTTGAGAGACTTTGGGTCGATTTAGAGATTTGGTTGCTTGCTTGGTGAGTGAATGTTGTTTGCTTTGCTCTCTTAGTTATCATTTCTCTAATTGTTCCTTTTGTTTTCAGTGCACATTAGCCATTAGACATTGAAAATTTTAAAAAAAATATAGTCTCTTTTGTTTTTAATTAGTGCAAATTGTCATCTTTTCCGTATCACTAGTGATTAGTGTTTGAATGAAAAATGTGCAATTGCATTAGTTGCATTAGAGACATTCTTGTTTGTATTCCGTTCATTTCGCTTGTATTAAAGCTCTCAACTCTCATTTAACTAGTTTTCATCGAACGAAATGTTGCATCGTGGCATATAGCTTGCATTTAGGAGACACTACATACGATAAGGCCTGGAAATTGAAACTTAATTGAAGATCAGCTGTAAAATTCATTCAATTAACCTAAGGCAACATTGGAACTTAACGCAACATATTTAGAAGGTCTAGGCTAGAGACGTGTTCCGGCGTCGTTAAACCTAGCAGCCGTCGTTCGCCTATTGGCTTTAGACAGCACTAGTACGGACTTGCGCTCCCCGTACCGTCGAGTATATAAAGGGAGACCCCTATAGGTTTGCAATCCTTTATCCACAGGAAGCCGAGTCTGCCGCCTTATACCCGTGATACACCGAACACAGCATTCGGGGAGACTACCTGCACGTACGGAAAGTCCTTGGTCGATTTCTGTTTCATTTTTGAAACCAAGGTGTATATTGCAGTTCACGGATATTTGGTACACCCTTTGTGCCTAGTTTTTCCTGAGCAGCCATTTGGTCTTTTCTGACTCCCTAAACTTGAAAAGACCGTCAAGCGCTTGTCCTTTCACGCTTGTGTCAACTCTGAAAGAGATAGAGTCATCTTTTTATCATTTCTTGACTCTTAAAACATGAAACGGTAGAATTTGTTTATTTTCCAATGTCGTAAAATCAATCTCCCACGATTACACACCCAGTTAGATATTGCTTGTGACTGTTTGATCGTGTGTCTTAATTCATTTTCAGCCCGTGTGTGTGTGTGCTCTCTTCTTCTAGTCTTTTGTCACGGTGGCGGAACCCTCAGTTTCGTCTACTGGCAGTCCTTACACGGACGATTCTTTAGAGGCTTCTGAGCCTTCTGTTGAACCACAGCAGCCTGTTGTTTCCGAGTTCCCTGACAGGGGACCGGTCCTCGCCGAGCAACCCTTTGGAGAGCCAGTCGACTTCCACTGGCCCTTTTCGGACCCTCTGTCTGAATTGAGATTGGGAGCTGATTTCCTTTCTCTTACATCGGGTTCACCGTTTTTTGCTGCTGTTTTTCCTCCTAGTCCTCGCCGTCTTCTGCGTGATTTAACGGCAGGATCAACCATGAGTGATTCGGGTGAGGAAATTCCCGGGTCTGATGACTACCAGCGCATCCCTCGTAGATTGTTTGAGGGAGATGAGTCTGAGCTGGCTACCACATCGTCAGCTGGTCCTTCTTTGCCACAGGGATACAGATCTCTGGGTCAGATTATTTCAGCTGCTGCCTCTATGGGAATATCATCTCCTGCTTCGAGGCCAGCTGCCACTACACCCGGGGTGTCTCCTTCGACGCCCGTCACTTCTGTTCCCGTGCGACCCACCGTTTGTGTGGCTGCCTCTTCTGCTGTTGCCTCAGCATCTGCTTCTAGATCTGGGCCAACTCCAGAGGACATTTATCTAGCTACTGCTATACCGGAGAATATCTCTCCGGAGGAGTATCGGTTGTTTTTACAGCAGCCGAACGCCGGAGCTGGACAACTCCCCCAAGATCCTTACCGATCTTTCTTTTCGCACTATGCACAAGACGGCACTCCCGTGTATGGTTTTCCGGGTCAGCTTGACGAGCATGGGGACATTTTGCGTCTCCCTGCTCCTGAGGCCTATCTTTATGTTCAAGGTTTACCATACAACCAGGCTCAGAACTTGCAGGCACAACCTTTCCAAGGTCAACCTGCAGGCCAACCTGGCTATCAGTACGACCCACAGGGACAGCCCAATCAAGGCTACTCTGCGGGCCAGCAAGGGCCATCCTATAATCCGCAAGGACCATATTATAACCCTGCTGGTCAACCTGCTCAGCCTCAGCCGGGGTATCAACAGGGACCGACCTATGGACCTGGGGGGCAAATCCAGCCTTCCTTACCGATGCAACCGCAGTATCCTGTTGTCTCTAACGTTGCATATCAGCAAGGACCTCTTTATGGTTCTGCTTCGGGTCAAACTGGTTTCCAGCAGGCACCTGGTCCTGTTCCACCACTGGGCCAACCGGGTCATCCGGTACAACCTGGTGTCCCGCATCCAGGCCAACCGGCTTATTCGGTGCAACCTGGGGCTCACTTACAACCGGGTCAGCCTGCGCAACCAGCGCCACCCCCTCATTCGGGTCAACCTGTTCATTCAGGAGCACCCCCTCATTCGGGTCAACCTGTTCATTCAGGCCAGCCCCCTCATTTCGTTCACTCTGCTCACCAGCCTGCTCACTCAATGCCGCAGCCAAATCAACAGCTGCGCCCTACGCACCAGGCTCCGCAGGGTTCCACTTATCAGCAGTCTACTCATCCTCAGAGCAGTTATTATCCTCATGGTCAATCTCAACCGAACTATAACCACTCTGGGGGCTCTCAGTATCCTCCTCCTCACGGTTCTAACTATGCTCAGCAGCCAAATCCAAACGCTGCTTATACAGGGCAGACGCCTAATCAGGGCTCGAACCCTGGTTATCAGGCCCTACACAATGGTTACCAGCAATCAAATCAGTCTGGCTATACGAATTATGCCCCTCACGGTCAGAATCCTACGGGACAGAACCCCTGGGGGCAAGGATATTCACAACCATCGTGGAGCATGGGTACCGGACCTTATTCTGGGACTGGCACGGGAATTAACCCTCCATTGCCATTCCTGGCTACCTTGGACTTGCCGGACGTTTCAAAGTTGACCAATGATCCGATTTCTCACAACCCACATTGGCCTCCGGTTCCAACCAAGATACCAGGAGATTGTCCCAAGTTTGAGGGCAAATCTGGAGAAGACCCCCAGGCGCATGTGATGACGTATCACCTCTGGTGTTCGTCTAACTCTTGGACAGACGATTCAGTTCGTTTGCGTCTTTTCCAGCGTACGTTAACAGGAGCTGCTGCTAAATGGTACATAGAGCTGTCCCGTGGTATTTTTCAGGATTTCAACTCGTTAGCTATGGCTTTCCTCACGCATTTCCAGTTACCAGTCCGGTATGAGACTGGGACGCACCTCCTGTCTTCCCTGAAGCAGGACTCGGCCACTCACATTTCGGATCACATCCATGAGAGGCGGCGCCGTCGTCGACTGATCAAGTTTCACATACCTGATCAGATTTTGACTCACTGGTTCACCACCTCCTTTGTGAACAAAATCGCTCAGGATATCGCAATGGGAGCGTGTGTGACGGAGGAAAAAGCTATCGCACGTGCCCAGTACTTGGATCTTGTTTATTCACAATCCGGCACGCTTTATGACATCCTGCCTGATGCACCACGGCCCGGAGCCAAAAAGACCCAACCCACCCCTTCCGTGGATGGTGTCATTGGTTCCGTTTCTCAAAATTCGAAGAAGTCTTCGAATGGGAAGCAGAAGGCTAATTCTTCCAACGATCCCTCCGCCAAACCCGCCTCATCCGATTCTGGTAAAACCTCGGAGGTAAATGCCGTTCAGGCCAATCCTACGGACAAATCCTCCAAGGGGAAGAAAAAGGGCAAAGGCAAATCCAGATCTGATGCCCCAAAACCGGAATCTAAATCCAAGTTTGAGGATGGCTCACAACGTAAGCCGAAATTTCCTTGCCTCATCTGTGAAGGTGACCATTACACTAAAGATTGTCCAAGACGATCCGAAGTCAGTCAACTTCTTAAAGGCTCAAAGGGAACTCCGGCTGTTTTAAAGGAGCCGTTTCCATCTCAGCAGACCCAGATGGTCGAACAAAGTTCATCATCCGCACCGTTTGGGTCTCAAGTTTTCATGATGAAGACTAATGCACCTATCACTATCGCTACGAGGTCCAAGGATTACAATAATCAGCAGCAGGCACCCGGGAAGGCTGTGGCGGATGGACCGCCTCCCGCATCTGCTTCTGGTTCGTTGGAAATTGAGAAGCCGACTCTCGAACCCGTTGTGAAACCACCTCCCAAAGGTGTTCTTCGGAAATCCTCTTATAATCCAAACGCCCGCGCCGCTCAACATTACAGTATTGTTGAGGATCTGGCCCAGGCGCCATGTGCCATGTCTGCACTTGATGTTCTTCAAAGTTGTCCTTCACAACGGAAGGCTTTGCTGTCTGCCATCGGTGGTATTGACCCCGCCGATTCGAGCCTTCTCACCTTTGATCTGGAGAATTTTACTCCCCGGCGTCCACATCAAATCGCTTTGATTATTCAAGTCAGGATTAACGGCCTGGACGTTCATAGAGCCGTCGTAGATGAGGGTGCATCTACTTGTGTTATGTCCTCCGCTTGTTGGAGAGCCATCGGTTCCCCAACTTTATCGTCATCTCCCAATGCCCTTGAGGCATTTGATGGCCGGGAATCTAAACCCCTGGGAGTTCTCGAGAGTCTGGCGATTACATTACAGGAAAAAACCGTCAACGTGGAAGTAGAAGTAGTTGACGCTAAACTCAACTACAACATACTTCTTGGCCGCAGCTGGACCCATGCCATGCTCTGCGTGCCGTCTACTGTCTTTCGATTCATCAAGTTCCCTCACGAGGGCAAGATTGTCACAATAGACCAGTTGTCATTTTTTACCTCGAACTCCGAGAATAACGTGCCGTACGTGGATCAAATTCCGAATCCACCAGACAGCATAGGACCTGGTCTTTTCAAAGACCCAGTCCTCATGGGTATTTTCCCTGTGCCGCCACCAAATACCGCTCAAGTCAACATGTTGTCCAGGACTGATGACCCCTGGCTGATTCCTACACCTGAGCAGGTATATGAGTTTGGAGAATCCATGCCTTTAACGCCAGTAGAGATCAGCTACCGTGAGATTGTTGCTGCATCGGACCCTCCACCTCCTCAGCATGCTCCGATGAGCATGGCTCTTGACGTCTACTCACAATCCCCCTGGCTTGGTCAGGCTGATTCGCCTGATCCCCTTAGAGAGACTTTTCCCTCCGATGAGGCTATAATTGAAACTATGTCTCTGGAGGAGCTACCTTGGGGCGATGGGCATCATCGTTCCTCGTTTATGCCTAGCTTGGGGGCAATGACGGATTGTCTCGAGCGTTTTGCTACTCAGGTCCTTTCCCCGCCTCTTCAAACACCGATTTTGACACATGAGGTCTTTTCGGAAGGCAATCTGAGTAACATTACTCAAACGGTTCCTGTCAACATCTCTGTCAAACCGGGGATTGTTGAGGATATTCATGTAGGTGTGACCTGTTCTCCCAGGGAGATTCAAGTCTGCACCGAGCTGTTCGAATTATGAAGCACGATGCAACGAGGACAGTTCCTTTGAGTGTGTCAACCTCGTTAAAACAATGAAACATGAGCACGTCCAATTCGAGTTTTGATAGATTTAGTTCAAAATCTCTTTTTCAAACTTCACTCTATTTTCCATAAGACTGAAGCTTGGGGGGCATGCGCCTCGAATTGAGACATCATGCCGGGGGCATGCCCGTCTTGTGTGTACATAGGTGCGTGATTGTCATTTGTGTGCATGATGTGGTGTGCTTTGTAAACTTTTTCTGCTGATCGGGCCTTCCTGGTTGTGCAGATGTCTACTCATCCATTTGTTGGTTTCGCGGACGGTGCCTCCCGCAATACCAGGAATCTGTCTTCTGCAGCCTGGGTAATCTACAATCCTGCTGGTGAGTTGATCGACCTGCAAGGTGTTTGTTTAGGGCGTACCACGAACAATATCGCGGAATATAGCGCCGTGTTGGAATTATTAACCGAGGCAGTAAACCTTGGTATCCGTGAATTACTCGTGTACCTAGATTCACAGCTTGTAGTGTTGCAGCTGAACGGGCACTATTCGGTAAGAAATCCGTCCATTTTACGATTGTATTTGCGTATTCGATTACTGGAAAGGAATTTTGAATATATTAAATATCATCATATACCCAGACATTTGAATGCATTAGCAGATACAGTAGCAAATTTGGTGTTAGATAGACATTTGCGCAATTTATAAATCATCATCACATGTAAAGAAGACTCATCAGAAATAGGTATGCATATATAGATATCGAAATGTTTACATAGAAGTGTGTCACATAAAACTCAAAAAAAATATACATAAGTGTCTTAATACATCCGGAGACACTGAGTCTCTCAAAAAAATAGGTGTGGCTAAATCCTAGGGACTAATCAGCATGGTGCTCATGATAGCACGTTACTGCACGCACTAGCCGCCTCAGGATTCGGTGGAGCCGATTTGGGACTCCCACCGTATGGCGCTGGTACTCCAGTGGTACATCTGACAGTCGGGCATAGTCTGGGATCCCATGAACAATCCCCTCCAGGTTCTGTACCAGTGCCCCTCCTCCGGCACCTTCCCCCTGGATCTCAGGGGCGAGCTGTGTCCTCCGGAAGATGGGAGACATCCCGGCTGGTCTCTCAGGTCCGACATCTGCATGCATGTATATTTGTGTTTAAACAACTATGTATTAACAAAAAATCATATAAACATAAAATCAAAAATATGAGGTCTTACCCAGCTCTTCGTCCCAGTGGTCTCCTTCTGGTAGCGGGAGATCCGGGTCCCCTGTAAAGTCAGTTCCCGCATAGGGCCAATCTTCCACAACGATCAGTTGGCGCCGTATCCATCTGAAGAACTCGGGCTTCCAGGACATCTGTTGCCCGCCTCCAGATCTGGGCATCAGTGCTGCCCAGCGAGCCATTCTCGGCTCTCGTGGTATTGGACTCGCCACAGGGGCCTCTTGGCCCTGGAAGGTTGGTATGCGTTCCAGAATGAACGACACCAAGATGGAACCATACCCAAACTGCTTCAGTTTGCCCTTTTTGCATTTTGTGAGCTGCCTTTTCATGTTAATGGTGACAGCTGTTGCCCATTCATACAGTCGGGGACCCATGCATTCTGAGGCCAGTAAGAGTTGAGCCTTTGAAGCCTCGTGTGGTGCCTGCGATCCAGCAGCCCGCGTAATGGTGTGGAGTACGACTCTCGGTGCTAGGTCGGGGATGGTCGAGATGTACACCTTCTTACTCCCTGTTCCTGTTTGTGCCCCATGGCACACCCGCGCCATTACTTCTTCCATCTTCTCCCCTGATGGTCTGCTCCCAGTCAATACAGGGATTGGACCCCTGCGGGATAATCCAGTAATAAAGTAAATGTCGGTGACCTCCAATTCCAACACCTGGTCTCGTATTCTGAATACCTGGTCATTTTCATCCCAGAGGTTGATCAAATATTGGAGGAGCTCAGGCTGAGCTCGTAAGCATGGCGTGAGGAAGAATTTCTTTAAACCACAGTTCCTTAGAGCATTCATGCAATTTTCATTTTGCATGGCTTCTTCGTCCTCATCTCCGTGTTCCCGTTCCTTCCATTCAATCACCATTTTGACCGTTTATCTGCATTCACATGGTTCAAAACCTTTAGTTAGATCTTCTGTGAGCTCAAAAATTCAAAAATTTTGGCATAAATAGAGGTTTTTTAGGCGGAAATTTGGGTTGCGCCGCTGGCGCGACTGTCTTGCTAACAGTCGCGCCATGTGGCGCGGGCCCTTTGATAGAAAGAGCTCAGTGGCGCGGGTCCGTGCCCGATACCCGCGCCACTTGGGCCGGCCCTAAAAATTCAAGAATGCCCTTACAGAGCTGGTTTTTTAAGGGAAATCATTAAAAAATACATGGAAAGAAAGAAGAAAGGAGCGCCTCTTACCTGTCACAGACGAGACGCTGAATGGTTGCCTGGATCGGTCGCAATCGCCGTCAGAAGATTCTGCTCCAAATGGACCACTGCTACTCTCCACAAGGTAAATAGTGAAAAGTAATTTCATTTTTTACCATTGGACGTATTTATAACTTTTCAACGTTAAAATGTGTTTTAAAAGTTATTTCTTGTCAAATATTTGCATGTGTTATGTCAAAAATGGATTTTACGCTTGTTGGGTATGTGCAGTGACAGGTTTTTGCGACTTAAAAGGTGGAAACGAGTTGTATTTTATACTTTTTCGGACTCGGTAAATATACGAAAAGTCACTCTGGAGTCATCTTTCAGCTCTTTTCTGACTCCCTAAATATGAAAAGATTGCCGAGGCCCTTGTCGTTTCGATCTCGTTAAAATGGACACGAAACGACATTCACCCAGTATACGTTTAACCCTTTTTCGGGCTGGGCTGGGTCGATTACGAAAAAGGAATACCCTAGCCTATCGCGACTAGGAGGTTTTCCCGGATATTGTTTTCTACCTTTTCGGATCTGGGGAACTATTTACGAAAAGGGACCGGTGGAGTTTTCTTTTCCGCTGTCTTTTCAAACTCTCTAAACATGAAAAGACGCCGATTTCTTCCTTTGTCAGACTCGTTAAACCCTGATGACATTGGATTCCGTCGCAATGACGTTCTCCGAGTTTCTCCTTCCTAGGACTCGTTAAATGCACTAGGATGGATTCGCCCGAAGGGCGGACTTATATTACAAGCATATGCTATCCCTTTCAAGCTTGTCATCAAAAATAATTGGGGTACTCGCCAGAAATGGTGGGGGAAAAATGGAACCATCGTCGTTATCGTCGGCAGTATGTCGCTCTTGAACATGGCACTTGTCTGCATCCGTGTCGGGTTGGGGACATCTCATCTCGTTGTTTCACTTTGCTTCCATGGGTTTGGGTAATCTCTTTTGACCTCTCATCTGTTCACTGCCTCGTCGCCATGACCTTTGATCTGTTGATGTCAAATACTGCCAAGTCCATTTCCGTGCCGTTTATATGTTCAAGGGAAGTTGGCCTCTGCGAATATCAACCTTCCTCTGTTTCTCATATGATCCTAATTCACAACAAAACATTATGTTCCTCTGTCTCGTGTCGATGATGTGGGAATCATTATGGCCCACCTTCGATCAAGATCACTCCCTGTCGACTTCAACTCATTATCCAGGAAGTTGGTCTAGAGACTCCTGATGGTACCTTGGGGCCTGCATGCCTTAATGGCAGGTTCGTCGCATTCGACGAGAGGTTTTCATTATTGACCTCCGATCGGATGATTCTGCGGGTGTTCGACGTCAGCTCATTTATTCACACGCCGTGGATTGTACCCGTAGTACCTTGAGGACCATTGTCATTATTGGTGGTTCCTCTCGCGTCTGTTAACGGCTTTCATCATTGGCTGGTAATCAGGCGATGTTCTTGCATGTTCGACATCAGCTCACATATTCGCGTGCTAGAACTTGTACTTATTTGGGTCGAGATGGAGCGCAAGACCCTGGATTGTGTCCGTTGTAATCCAGGCTGCGATTGTGGATTATTGTCATTATGTACATGACTCAATGATTGGATGGCTGCGACCATACCTGAGTCTATTTGTTTGATCTTAGTTGGATGGCTGCGCCCATACCCTGGATCCGGATTATAGCATACTCTGTTCGGATGGCCGCGTCCATACCATATATATACATCATGTACTTGAGATATCAGTTGTATCTGTCTGTGCAGGTTTTCCGACGGCGGGCCTTCAGTTGGACATGTTCTCGTAAAGCATTTCACCCCTCTCTCTCTCGCGCCTCATGCTTTAGGGGGCATCTGTTACACAGTAATTTGTCACCGTCCCTACCATTCCCCGTCCCGCACAATGGAGGACCCATAATGTGACCTGTGAACACTGTCATGCACTGAAAACATCATCATTGCATCCCTCTGAGTATGAGCTTCATTTCCCCTCGAGACATCTCCTTGCAAAATCCATGAAAAACAGCTCTTTTTGCATTGGCGCGGGTAGACAGTTCAGTACTCGCGCCACTCAGGGAAATCCTGTAAAGAGGTCGCGCCACTTGGCGCTCTGTCATAGAGCAGCAATCGCGCCACCCATTTTAGGGACTGTTTTTTATATATGGATGGCGGAAGTTGAGTTCAAACAAACTCACAACCACCGCCTATCTTGAGTTGGGAGGTTTGGCTACGGGAGTTCTATGGAAGGGAAGTAGTTTTGCCACCTTCTATGGAACCTTCCTTGTTGATAGGGCCCATCCCATAATAATAGGGATCCCAACTCCCTCCTTCCCCATCTATATAAGCTTGCTCAGATCCACGGCAAGCTAGTCTTGAAGTGCTGAAGCTTTGCATCTCCTATTCCCAAGTGCCTTTGTGCTGAAAAGAATCCTTCCTTTCCCTTAAGGCCCATTCGAGCAAGGAGACCATTGTTACGAGACTCTGGAGAGGTTTCCCTTTCCCCCGGCGAGCTTCGCGAGACGTGGACGACCGGAGACCCGCGCGAAGGAGGCTGCAGCGTCAGAACTTGGTTGTAACTTCTATTCGTTTACCACTTTAATAGATGACTATGATTATGGTTCCACTCCTTTTTCCATTATGTTAATGCGAGTAATGTCTTTTCTGACCGATGTTTAGTTACGTATGCCGGTTCCTATGCTTGTATCTGTTTGTTCTTTCTGTGTGCAGGTGTTCATCCACGGAGATCGTGGAAGGATTGTGATCTGCCAGGACTGAAGGACGGGGCATCTCTTTTTCAGATCGAGCGCTGGAATCCAGGTAGGTTCTTATCCCAAATCTTTCATTCGTAACTAGGAGCCTGCGTCATAGCATTGTTTGTTTGTTGCTAGACCCCTGCTGGGCTAGTAGGGATCGCCTCTGTCCGCAGAGGGGATTTACCTTCCCAACAATTGCCTACAATTCCTATTGTTCAAATTCGAGGATTAGAAACATAAGGAAGTTCTATCCTTTTACCTTTTTTTTCGGATGTAGGTACTATAATGAAATAGCCCGTTGATTTGTCTGGAAATATGTAGGAACCATGGGGCTCTACTGCAGCTAAAAATACATTTCCCAATATGCAATCAATAGGAATATCAGCAACTGCAAACTTGAGTTTGACACAATGGGAATCAAAACATACTGCAGCTTTAGGAACTTCAAATTCTAATTCTTTCTTTCCCAGTCCTATGACTTTTCAGGAAGTAGATACCCAAAGTCTAGAGGGGACAATATTTTTGGAAAGAATATTCACATCTGCACCTGAATCTGCAGTCACATTATAAATTTTTCGTTCAACACAGATATTTACTTTGATGTGGTGTTGCTGGTATTGGACTGCAAGAACTTGCATCTCCCTAAATCCAATTATGGGATCAGGTCTTTCTTCTGCAATCTCAACCTGAGGGGCTGAGGATTATCCATGTGCAGAGTGTAGAGTGTAATTTTTCTGTTTGCCTGATATCGAAGGAGAAGGCCTTGTTTCATGTTTTGCATTTTCCAACTGTGCAATTTGTTGTTTTAGGGCAGAAATTTCAGATTTCATTGTATGTATCTCCTTACTCACCTCCCCTAAAGTGAGTGTAGGAACTTTGCTAGAATTGTGCTGGAGATATGATTTGGTATTTCTTTCATAAGAAGCAAAAAAAAAAATAGGCTTCTTACCGGATTTGGTAGTGGAGGAACCAGTACCATGCTGCATAAAAGTTTCAAGCAGCTTAGCCTTTAGCTCACTTTCCTCCATGGCACGGAGCTATGCAAATACTTGCAGCTCATCTTCGTCTGTTTGGGCCATGAGGACCTTCAATTTACCTGAAAATTCTTCTGGAAAAGAGTCATTAGAAGAGAATTCTGAATCGAAATCAAAAAAATCACATTTACAATTTTCTGGTTCAGAACACTGACAATAAGCATGAACTTCTTCTTCAGAAGAGGAAACAAAAGATTTAGACTCAGAGTCTGATGAGGAAACTTCTTGAGCTTCCTGAATAGCAAGGCGAGACCGAGTGTAGGTTTCAGATTCTTTCTGAGTCTCTGGTTGAGAAGAGACCTATCAACAGCAAAGGATGGATAAAAATTGCTTACATAGTTCAAACAACCCAGAAACCTTTGTAACTGAGTTTTATCCAGAATGATATCTGGAAATTTTTCTGCAAATTCTAATGCATGACTTTGTAAAGCAATCTGTCCATTTTCAATGGTGTGCACTAAAAAATTTATCTTGGTCTTGCATAATCCATTTTCTTTTTTCTCAAGACCAATCCATTCTTTTGGACCAATTTCATAAAAATCTTCAAATGTCTAAAATGGTCCTGTAAATTTTTGGAAAATATAAGGGGATCATCTATGTATGCAAGTAACCATTCAACATATGGCTTGAAGATCGAATCCATTGCCTTCTAAAACTTTGAAGGTTCATGCTTAAGGCTGAATGGCATCACATTCCATTCATAATGCTCAGATGGTATGCTAAAAGTTGTCTTCCATTTATCTTGCTCAGCAATGGCTACTTGCCAGAAGCCAGATTTAAGATCAAACTTTGAAAATACTTTGGCTCCGGATATCCTACCCAACAGATCTCCCTTGTGTGGGATAGGATATGTTTCATCTGCAAGAACAAAGTTGAGAGGTTTATAGTTAATAACTAATCTAGGAATACCTCTTATCTGTTCAGTCCTTTTATTGATGTAGAAGCCATAACAGTTCCATGGACTGTTAGACTCCCGAATCAGCTTTCTTTGGAGTAGCTGATTTATTTCCTTCTCACAGAGCTGTCGATATTATTTTGACATTGGGATAGCTCTGGATTTGTAAGGTTTTCCCGTATATCCATCCTTGTAGGGAAACTCTACACAATTCTTCTTCCGATGCCAGAATGCATTCGGTTCCTCTGAACAGCAAGTGTCTTCGAATTGTTTCTGTAATTCAAAAATTTGCCTCTGAATCTTTGGAGAAATCAGTTGGTCTTCTATTTTGATCACATTATTATGATATTTGAGTTCTTCCAAACATTTTTCTACTTTCTGAACCTCCTGCATTGCCTGCACCATCGTTGAAATTCGAGTATTAGAAACATAAGGAAGTTCTATCCTTTTACCTTTTTTGTCGAATGTAGGTACTATAATGAAATAGCCCGCTGATTTGTCTGGAAATCTGTGGGAACCATGGGGCTCTACTGCAACTAAAAATACATTTCCCAATATGCAATCAATAGGAATATCAACAACTGCAAACTTGATTTTGACACAATGGGAATCAAAACATACTGCAACTTTAGGAACTTCAAATTCTAATTCTTTCTTTCCCAGTCCTATGACTTTTCGGGAAGCAGATACCCAAAGTATGGAGGGGACAATATTTTTGGAAATAATATTCACATCTACACCTGAATCTATTAGTGCAGTCACATTATACATTTTTCCTTCAGCACAGATATTTACTTTGATGTGGTGTTGTCAATATTGGACTACAAGAACTTGCATTTCCCTTAATCCAATTGTGGGATCAGGTCTTCCTTCTACAATCTCAACCTGAGGGGCTAAGGATTGTCCATGTGCAGAGTGCAGAATGTAATTTGTCTCTCTACTTGATATTGAAGGAGAAGGCCTTGTTTCATGTTTTTCCTTTTCCAACTGTGCAATTTGTGATTTTAGGGCAGAAATTTCAGTTTTCATTGTATGTATCTCCTTACTCACCTCCCCCAAAGTGAGTGTACAAACGTTACTAGAATTGTGCTGCAAATACGATTTGGTATTTATTTTGTAAGAAGCATCAACAAAAATAGGCTTCTTACCAGATTTGGTAGTGGAGGAACCAATACCATACTGCATAAAAGTTTCAAGCAGCTTAGCCTTTAGCTTACTTTCCTCCATGGCACGGATCTGTGCAAATACTTTCAGCTCATCTTCGTCCATTTGGGCCATGAGGACCTTCAATTTACCTGAAAATTCTTCTGGAAAAGATTCATCAGAAGAGAATTCTGAATCAGAATCAGAACAATCACATTTACAATTTTATGGTTCAGAACACTAACAATAAGCATGAACTTCTTCTTTAGAAGAGGAAACAGAAGATTCAGACTTAGAGTTTGATGAGGACACTTCTTGAGCTTGCTAAATAGAAAGTCGAGAGTGAGTGAAGTCTTCTGTTTTGTGAAAAGGAGAGCCATAGGTAGTACATTTTGATTCAGTCTTGACAGTTGTACTTGTGCTGGCTCTTTGGTGTGGCTGAGACTTTTTGCCACAATTTCTATTAGAGTCAAGGGCAGTAGAACAAATATTTGAAGTATGCCCTATTTGCCCACATAACTAGTAGACAACACTCATCATCCGTTCAATCTTGTGTTCTTTGGGTCTAATTTCTGCAGGCCCATAGTAGTGAGTCTTGGGAACATATCTATGGTGTCCCTACCTTCTTTTTGCTGGTCTTTTCTTATGAGACCTGAGCTCACTTCTTTTCTTTGAGCTCAAATGATAAATAGAGGCTCTGGACTATCGTTGAACCTTCTTTTCTTTCTTTTTAGACTTCCTGCGAGTAACCAAAGGATCATCAATGGTTATGCGATATTTACTGCAGAAACACTTTGTACGAGGGAGCCTATTCAGCTTGTCAATAGAATTTGTCATCTTAGAACTGGTACATAAAGTAATAAATAAATTAGTAATAATAGAATAAATTTCTCCCCACAAATAGACTTCAAGGGGCAAGGGGAAAACTTCTTGCAGTTTCAGAGTATCAACCAACTTTGATGATAATGCTGCAAGGTAGACTTGTTTCCACAGAATTTTCTTTGGCTTTTTAACCAAGAATATTCTCTGTATCCAATCTCTATGGAAGTCCTCATACTGATTTATGTTTCTACACTTCAGATTCATTAAAACCATTTCATGTTTATCCGAAAGTGTAATATCAGTACCACAGAAATGCTCTTGGATCATAGCAGTCAGTGCACCAATCATATTATTTGTGGAAGTGCCATCTGGATTAAATTATATATCCCCATTTTCATCTTTTACAACTTCTCTTTCCATCTTCTCAATCATGGCTGGAGAAGATTCTAGCTCCCACCATCTTGTCAATGTTCCTGTGAAACACTAAATTAAAGTTTTGCAGGATTCTACTTCAGTATTTCCTGCAAAACACATGAGCTTGTATTCTGTGATCATTTGATCAAGCATCTGCTTGATCTGTGCAGTAGTTAAATTATCCAAATTCCATTCTTTATGGCTATCATCAAAGAATGTTTCTCTCTTAGGAATTTTACCATCACCATAAAGATTAGGAGCAAAATTTCTATTGAACTGAGGCTCAAGTGGTTCATAGATTGGGAGTACCTGTGTCTCTGAGTCACACTCATGGGAAAGAGATGATATAGTTAATTTTTCAGACTTAGGCAACTCAGGTTTTGACTGTTGTGATGTCTTTTCAGCTTCTTTAGGGAATAGCTGAGGAAACTTAGAGACTGGGCTTTCACTAAGTTCATGAGTATGAATTGCTTTTCCCTTATACAAAAATGAAGCTAGAATGGGCTTATCTATTTTCTTCAAATTCATTCTGTCTACTTTGTCAAACAGATTGGAAATTAAATGTTGTGTGGAGATGGACTGCTCTATAATACAATTCTCCACTTCATCCATCTTTTTAAAAGATTCTAAAGAATAATCTTTAGCATCAGAAGAATTATACTGCACAGAATTCAAAGAATTATTTACATCATTAATAGAGACTTGGACTCTATCAATCTGATCCTTTACTGTGGTATATTTTTCTACATTCTTCTCAAGACCAGTCAGTGTTGTGTTTGTCCAATTGACTTTTTCACTGACCTTTTGGACTCTACCATCAATGCCTACTGCTGCAGTATCCTTTTGAACTAAAGGATATGCATTAGCTGAAATATTTCCTTCACCTAGGACAATGCTTTTGAAAGGAGGATAGGAGGTAGAAGTCTCAATTTTTCTACCATCAATGGCTGTCCAGGAATGTGAAGAGGAATATGTAGAATCAGTCATCAAAACAACCTCTGATTCTATAGCCTTTTTCCATGAATAAAAAGAAATCCAGACATTTCTTTTTTCCATATAAGCTTTCCAATCATTGGCTAATTTTCTCTTTTCCTCTGGTGTATGTGACAGACCAAATTCATCAGCCTGTGGATGTGTATAATTATCCCAGTTCAGCATGTGGTTCATCCATTGAGTAGGGATCTGATGTTTGGAACATCCATCCATTAAAGTATAAAACTTATGGATTTCAGGGACTGATGGTCTTTTACAACCTTCTAGCAGATCTTTAAATCTGCATTCAGGGATCAATTTCTCTTTTTCTTCCAAATAACCAAGTACATATTTGGGAGAATTTGTAGACCTCATATTTGTAAAAATGGCATTTAACCTTGGGTCTTCTTCTCCTAGTGTGGGCACTAGCTGCATCATAAGAACATGTTCATCATCATGGGGAAAAGGGATGTCTGAACATTTCGGATTAGGATAGGGGGTGATAGAGGTGGAAGGAGGAGCTTCACCAGTCCTAAGATTATGGTTCTTATGAATCACAAGGTATGAAAGCTGACTCAGGTTGACGTGCTGCTGACATTGAGGACATGCAACTGAAAGAGGTTGGAAATTAACTAATTGAGCAAATTCAAAAAGAGAAATATGCTAGAAAGAATTTACAATACTTGAACATGCAGTATCTAAAAAACCAGGTGGAATATACAATGGTGACTTTTTACATTCGGCTTCAATTCTATGCCTGTCTATTGAAGACCTTCTAGGAAAGGATAATGTGGCAGTAGATTGATTTTCCGAAATATTTGTAGAAGTAATTTTTTGTGCAGAGATAGGTTTTGGGTTTGGCACAACCCAGTCTTCTGGAAAAATAAGATCCTCCCACTTAATGGCTTGATGTTCAACCTTTTGGTTCTTAGGATCTATCAGGACAATGAAACTGGTTTTTGAGTCTCTGTTTGGTGCATGGGGGACTGCAGGGAATAGAGTACTAGTGTGATGAAAAAATCCTCTAGTCTGGATGGCGATATTATTTCTTTTTCTCCTCATGTCAAATCCAAAATTTTTGATTTGCAACTGTAAAATATCAATCAACATTTCATCATTGACAGACACAGAGAAGTTGGGATAACAATCAAACCAGACTGGACCATTTGATAATGGTGGAAAAATTCCTCCTATAAGGGAATCTGTGTATTTTTTATGGGTTAGGTCATGGACAGTGGCTAACACATATGTATCAAGACCCTGATGGGTTTGGTCTTGGATTCCCACCCGAATGCATCCAAGATGCAAGAATTGTGTCCCCAATTTTTTGGCTTCTGCTTGGAGCTGTTTGGGATCCAACAACGGGATTGATTGGATGCAATCAGAATTTTCCTCTATGGAACTTATGGTTTCTTTAATTTTTATTCTAGTGGCTGCTTTCAGATGCCACACACCCAGATCTGCATATACCTCTGATGCAGATATCTTTGGCAGAACCCATTTTGGCTGAGGTTCAACCTCCTCATACAATAACTCTGATTGGTTTATTATTCTACTAGAAGAAGATGCAAACATTTCTCTGAGAGGGCCTTGTAATACACATATTCCCTTATAGGAGGCATTGTTGCACCATTATTAAATGGTCCAGTCTAGTTTGACTGTTATCCCAACTTCTCTGTGTCTGTCAATGATGAAACATTGGTTGATATTTTACAGTTGCAAATCCAAACTTCTGGATTTGACATGAGGAGAAAAAGAAATAATATCGCCATCTAGACCAGAGGATGTTTTTGTCACACCAGTACTCTATTCCCTGTAGTCCTCAATGCCCCCAACAGAGACTCAAAAATCAGTTTCATTGTTCTGACAAATCGTATGTTGAAATTTGGTTACCGGAGGACAGGTGGTTCCCTAAGGCTTTGATCTTTGGCCTAGGGAAAAGCGTCCAAAAGAATTTAATTTTTCTCCTCAAGTGACTTTATAATTTTATAAAGTCAAATATAATTTAAAACTGACTTTATGTGATAAAGTTACTAAAGTCTAATTTTAAAGTGACTTTAATAAATTCAATGTAAAATTAGAAAGGAAAAGTGACTTTGGAAATAAATGACTAAGTGGGTCTTTATTAAAGTCGGGTGAATTAAAAAATAGAAAGTGAGATTTAAATGAGCATTTAATCTCAGCCCTAGATCTCAATCTATTTCATCCATTGGATTTATGGATTCCCGAAAAGTCACTTAGGGTTAGGTTAAAGGAGGAAAAGGAGGGAAAAGGTTATTCATTCTTTCATGAGAAGATTGAGAGAGGAAGAGAAGGAGAGCAAGGGAGATTTTTGAGCAGAGAAGAGAAAGAGGGTAGCTAATAGAGGCATCAGCAAAATCCATACAGCAGCAAAGAGGCATGGTTTCCAAGGCAGAAATCCGTACAGCAAGTGTTGGGCACATTTTTTTAGGGAGAGAGGCATAGTAAATGAGGAAGACCGTACAGCAAGTTCAGCATTTAATTCTGGGCAGATTCTGGGCACGAATATCGAGGAGAGAGACTGTTGCTTGGTGGTACGGATTTCTATAAAACAGTACAGCAGCCATACAGTCAGTTTTAGCACAGATTTCGAGGCAAAGGAGCACAGATTTCAAGGAGAAGAAGTTGTTGGGTTTTTCGTACAGTCCGTACAGCAGTACGACCGTATAGCTAGGCACAAAAATCAAGAAGTTAATTTCAGCATTTAATGTTATTATAAATGCTATAAAATTTATGTTTTGGGTTTTTACTATTTTGCAAATTTTCCAAGGTAGAGTGAATGCACAGAAATCAAGATAAGTACAGTTGTTTAGTTGCTGAAATTTTTGTTGTAATTTCTGCCTCACTGTAAAAGCATTTTTCAGAAATAAGAAGGAGCTCTCAAACTGGTTTTCCCCAAGAGTTGTAGGGGGTTTTTCAAGGGTCATGTTGACCAAAAATCTCAGTCTTCAAATATGTTGAATGATTGTTTCAGTTTGCTGTGTTTTTGTTTTATTTCTGCAGTTTCAGCATTCTGTAAAGTTTTCCAAATTTTTTGTTTCAGCAAAGTAATTTCTATTTCAACAAATAAAAATTATCTTTTCTGATTGTTGAATGTAAGGACATGGGAAAGGGCATTTAACTAAAAGGAGAAATAAGTGATACTAAAACCGGGGTGGAAAAAACAAGAAATTTCTACATGGTATCGGAGCTTGGCTGCTAAAAGTGCAGTTTGGGATAGTAAGAAGAAAAATACAGTCTCCTGATTTTTCACTCAGAAAATTTCAACAAGCCGATTTTTCACAAACATAATTTTTATCTTTACTAGAGCAGTGCTATTTTTCAGTTTTAGGACATCAGGATGTCATTGGGATTGAGGTTGGAGGACAGGTTGCATGGGCATACCAATTACATCATTTGGAAGGAGAGAATGCAGAGTATCTTTGAGGAGGGAAAAGTCTGGGACATCATGGTGCATACCGCACAACACCCTGTTGTTGTGCCTACAAATGCTACTCAGTTGGTAGCATATAATTGAAAGAACAACCAGGGTAAGAGACTGATTCTAGACAGAATCAAAGACCATTACATTCCTCATGTGAGAGGAAAGAGAAATGCTCATGAGATGTGGACAACATTGACCAACCTCTACCAGAGTACCAATGAGAACCGGAAAATGGTCTTGAAGGAGAAGTTGAAAGCCATTAAGATGGGTAAGACTGATAGTGCAGCTGGATATCTCACAAAGATTATTAATGTGAGAGATGAGTTGGCAGTGATTGGAGAGGTCATTCCACCCACTGAGTTGGTGCGGATTGCAGTGAATGGCCTCCCCCGTTCATGGATGAACTTTGCTGATGGGGTTTGTGCACGTGAGACCCTTCCCACATGGGAGAGGTTTTGGGATGATTTCATTCAGACAGAGATCAGGAAAGGTCAGCTTGGGGCAGCCAAGCCAGTTGAGCAGGATGAGGATGTAGCACTGTTGGCAGGAGGCAAGAAAGGCAAAGGCAAGAAGCAGGTTTCCACAAGCAATGGTGGGGGCAAAGGCAAAGGTAAAGGTAAATAGGGTAACACACAGAAGGAATATTCCAAGGTGAAGTGTTGGAATTGTCAGAAGATGGGACACTATGCAGTTGTGTGTCTGGAGAAGAAGAAGAAGAAGGGGAAGAACCAGGGCATGGAAGCATCAACAGAGGTTGAGGACTTTGCAGATCGCTTTGACCAGGAGTTTGGGTTCATTGCGTGTGAGTCCTCTAGTGCAGGACTACCTGCCACAGAGGTTCAGAGGGAGCATGCATTTCCCTCGACTAGCGGAGCATCTTCGGGTATCTGGTATGTGGACAGTGGGGCTTCACGTCATATGATAGGAGTCCGTGAGTACTTCTCAGAGCTTTCAGAGAGTGGCACTGATATAGAGGTAGTACTCGGTGATGATAGAGTTGTTAGAGCAGTCGGTGTGGGAACACTGACATTTCAGAGGGAGTCTAAACCTCCCTTGAAGGTGTCAGATGTTCTTTATGTGCCAGGGATGAGGAAGAACCTCATATCCATCTCAGCTTTGGAGGATAGAGGATATGAGATACTGTTCAGGGGAGGACAGGTGCTGGTATATCCCAGGGGCGCTCCAGCTGATTCAGCTAGAGTGATAGGTGTATGCCATGCAAAGGTGTACAAGTTAGCATTTCAGCCCCTTTTGGCATTGAGCAGTAGTACCGACAACAGAGCTAGCAGTTTTGAGCTATGTGAGATTTGGCACCGCAGGATGGGGCATATGTATCATGGAGCCTTGAGGACTTTGCGGGAGATCACTACAGGTGTGCCAGATTTCAGTACTGATCACTTTGATACTTGCAGAGGATGTGCGATGGGCAAGTTTGCCAAATCCCCTTTTCCCATCAGTGACAGCAGAGCGACTGGGATACTTGATTTGATTCATTCCGATGTGAGCGGTCGGATGTCTCATGTTTCCTTGAGTGGATATGAGTACTATGTGTTATTCATTGATGATCACTCCAGGAGGACCTGGATTTATTTCTTGAAGACCAAGAGTGAGGTCTTTAAGCGGTTTCAGGAGTTCAGAGCTCTTGTGGAGACACAGACAGGTCGGAAGATCAAGTCCCTGAGGTCGGACAATGGGGGAGAGTACACCCTTGGAGAGTTTGTTGACTATTGTGCGGAGGTAGGCATTAGGAGGGAGTTCACTGTTCCTTACAACCCCCAGCAGAACGGGGTTGCAGAGAGGAAGAACAGATCCATTGGAGGGGCTGCCAAAGCCATGTTACATGATCAGGGGTTGCCATTGTTTTTATGGGCAGAGGCCTGCAACACTGCTGTTTATTTGCAGACCAGGAGTCCGCATCGTGCCTTGGGGCACATGACTCTGGAGGAGGCTTTTTCTCGGAAGAAGCCTGATATTGGTCATCTTCGTATCTTTGGGTGTATCACATACTCCTACATACCCAAGGAGAAGAGGACCAAACTAGAGCCCACCGCAGAGAAGGGTATCTTTGTGGGCTACAATGAGACCTCAAAGGCCTTTTGGATCTATATTCCCGCACAAAGGAGAGTTTCTGTCAGGTGGGATGTGAAGTTCGAGGAGGATAGGGCCTTTAGGAGGTCACGGGAGTTAGAGTATCTAGATCAGCTAGACCCTCAGCAGCAGCTGAGTCAGTCGCAGGGATCCATTGGGCAGGGATCAGGAGGATCTGGAGGTACATCTATGACGATGTCTGGTCCGTCAGTGAGTAGTGGCTCACAGAGTCAGAGGGGTGGTGCTTCGGGCAGCATGCAGATCAGTCCATAGAGCAGTTCACTAGGGAGTCCACTGATGGACAGTTCACATGGTACTTCAGTGTCTATAGGTTTAGGTGCAGGCAGGAGGACAATAGACAGACAGTCAGGAGTTCAGGCTCCTGATGATAAGGAGGAGGAGTTTTATTCTCCAGTGGTTGAAGTGAGCTCAGGGAAGAGGAAGCCCAAGTGGCTTCAGGACACCTTGAGAGAGGCCACATCTATTGTTGGGCCTAAGAGGTCGGTCAGAGAGAGCAGACCACCTGAGAGGTTTTGTATCTATAGGGAAATGGCTACCATCACCCTTGACTCTGAGCCTTCTAGCTATGAGGAGGTAGCTAGACAATAGGTCTGGAGAGAGGCCATGCAGGAGGAGTATTCTTCTATCATGAAGAATGATGTTTGGGAAGTGGTGTCGAGGCCTGAGGGCAAATCCGTGGTTACTTCCAGATGGCTTTACAAGGTAAAGCATGCTGCAGATGGTAGCATTGAGAAATTCGAAGCGATGTTTATGGCTAGAGGGTTCTACCTAGTAGAGGGATTTGATTATGAGGATACCTCCACTCTCGTGGCTCGATATACTTCGATCCGCTCCATTATATCGATAGCTACAGAGAGGGGTTGGAAGATCCACCATATGTATGTGAAGACATCATTTCTCAATGGCTTCATACAGGAGGAGGTGTACATTGAGTAGCCACAGGGCTTTGAGGTGCATGGGAAGGAGTCCCATGTGTGCAGACTGAAGAAGGTCCTTTATGGCCTGAAGCAAGCTCCCAAAGCTTGGTACTCCAGGATAGATACATACTTGCAGGAGATGGGTTTCACAAAGAGTGAGGCAGATCCAAACCTTTAATATATTGTGATAGGTTAGGAGCCTCTCATTATGGTGTTGTATGTGGATGACTTGGTCATTACAGGTGCAGAGAGACTCATAGAGCACTGTAAGAGAGATCTTGTGGCAGAGTTTGAGATGAAGGACATCGGCTCGATGTATTACTTTTTGGGTTTTAAGGTGTGGCAGGAGGAGGGGCATTTCTTCCTGGGGCAGGGGAAGTATATTGTGAACATCCTTGGTAGATTCCACATGGAGGATTGTAAACCCATGTCGACACCAATGATCACCAACTGGAAGAAGCTTCATGCTTCGGATTCCGAGTTGGTGGATCCCACATTGTACAGACAGCTGATTGGTTCCTTGATGTATTTGGTCAACACTAGACTAGATATTTGTTTTGCAGTCAACACGATGAGTCAGTTTATGTGTGAGCTTAGGAAGGTTCACTGGGTGGCTGTAAAACACATTTTTCGGTACTTGCAGCGGACAGTGGATTATGGTCTGGACTACAGGCAGGGGGATGGAGTGAGATTGGCAGGTTACACTGATTCTGATTGGGCAAGTTGTGCTTCTAATAGGAAGAGTACTTCAGGGTGTTGTTTTGGGTTGGGGTCGGCAGTGGTGTCATGGTTTAGCAGAAAGCAGCAGTCAGTAGCATTGATTTCAGTGGAAGCAGAGTATATGGAAGCCAGTCTAGCTAGTTGTGAGGCCATCTGGCTTCACAAGATGTTGTTTGGCTTATTTGGTTAGCCGTTGAGACCTTCAGTGATTTAGTGTGATAATCATAGTTGCATTAAACTCATGGAGAATCCAGTATTTCATGACAGATCAAAGCATATCGGGATCAAATATCATTTCATCGGAGACTATGTTCAGAAAGGAGCTATGAAGCTTGAGTATATTCCCACTGATGAGCAGGTTACAGATATTCTTACCAAAGCCTTACCACGGGGCAAGCATGTCTACTTCGGAGACAAGATGGGTGTGGTGAGGAACACCTTCCTCGGTAAGAGGGAGTGTTGAAATTTGGTTACCGGAGGACAGGTGGTTCCCTAAGGCTTTGATCTTTGGCATAGGAAAAAGTGTCCAAAAGAATTTAATTTTTCTCCTAAAGTGACTTTATAATTTTATAAAGTCAAATCTAATTTAAAAGTGACTTTATGTGATAAATTTACTAAAGTCTAATTTTAAAGTTACTTTAATAAAGTCAATGTAAAATTAAAAAGGAAAAGTGAATTTGGAAATAAATGACTAAGTGGGTCTTTATTAAAGTGGGGTGAATTAAAAAATAGAAAGTGAGATTTAAATGAGCATTTAATCTCAACCCTAGATCTCAATATATTTTAGCCATTGGATTTAGGGATTCCCCAAAAGTCACTTAGGGTTAGGTTAAAGGAGGAAAAGGAGGGAAAAGGTCATTCATTCTTTCATGAGCAAATTGAGAGAGGAAGAGAGGGAGAGCAAGGGAGATTTCTGAGCAGAGAGGAGAAAGAGGGCAGCTGATAGAGACTTCATCAAAATCTGTACAGCAGCAAAGAGGAATGATTTCCAAGGCAAAAATTCATACAGCAAGTGTTGGGCACATTTTTCGAGGGAGAGAGGCACAGTAAATGAGGAAGACCGCACAACAAGTTTAGCATTTAATTATGGCCAGATTGTGGGCACGAATATTGAGGAGAGACACTGCTACTTGGTGGTACAGATTTCTAGAAATTCATAGAACATCCGCACAATTAGTTTCGGCACATATTTCGAGGAAAAGGAGCATAGATTTCAAGGAGAATAAGTTGCTGGGTTTTTCGTACAGTCTGTACAGCAGTACGGCCATACAGCTGGGCACAAAAATTGAGAAGTTTATTTCAGCATTTAATGCTATTATAAATGCTGTAAAATTTATGTTTTGGGTTTTTACTATTTTGCACGTTTTCCAAGGCAGAGTGAATGCATGGAAATCGAGATAAGTACAGTTGTTTAGTTGCTGAAATTTTTGTTGTAATTTCTACCTCACTGTAAAAGCATTTTTCATAAATAAGAAGGAGCTCTCAAACTGGTTTTCCCCAAGAGTTTTAGGGGGTTTTTCTAGGGTCATGTTGACCAAAAATCTCAGTGCTCAAATGTGTTGAATGACTATTTCAGCTTGCTGTGTTTTTGTTTTATTTCTGTAGTTTCAGCATTCTATAAAGTTTTCCAGAATTTTTGTTTCAGCAAAGTAATTTCTGTTTCAGAAAATAATTTTTTTTTTTTTTTATTGTTGAATGTAAGGACATGGGAAAGGGCATTTAACTAAAAGGATAAATAAGTGATACTGAAACTGGGGTGGGAAAAACAGGAAATTTCTACATCCTAAGAACCAAAAGGTTAAACATCAAGCCATTAAGTGGGAGGATCTTAGTTTTCCAGAACACTGGGTTGTGCTGAACCCAAAGCCTATCTCTGCACAAAAAATTACTTCTACAAATATTTCGAAAAATCAATCTACTGCCACATCATCCTTTCCTAGAAGGTCTACAATAGACAGGCGTAGAATTGAAGCCGAATGTAAAAAGTCACCATTGTATATTCCACCTGGTTTGTTAGATACTGGATGTTCAAGTACCGTCAATTCTTGCCAGCATATTTCTCTTTTTGAATTCGCTCAATTAGTTAATTTCCAACCTCTTTCAGCTGCATGTCCTCAATGTTAGCATCAAGTCAACCTGAGTCAGCTTGCATACCTTGTGATTCATAAGAACCATAATCTTAGGACTAGTGAAGCTCCTCCTTCCACCTTTGTGACCCCCTGTCCTAATCCGAAGTGTTCAGACATCCCTTTTCCCCATGATGATGAACATGTTCTTATGATGCATCTAGTGCCCATACTAGAAGAAGAAGACCCATGGTTAACTGCCATTTTTACAAATATGAGGTCTGCAAATTCTCCCAAATATGGACTTGGTTATTTGGAAGAAAAAGACAAATTGATCCTTGAATGCAGATTTAAAGATCTGCCAGAAGGCTATAAAATACCATCAGTCCCTGAAATCCATAATTTTTATACTTTAATGGATGGATGTTCCAAACATCAGATCCCTACTCAATGGATGAAGCAGATGTTGAACTGGTATATTTATACACATCCACAGGCTGATGAATTTGGTCTGTCACATACACCAGAGGAAAAGATAAAATTAGCCAATGATTGGAAAGCTTATATGGAAGAAAGAAATGTCTGGATTTCTTTTTATTCATGGAAAAAGGCTATAGAATCAGATGTTTTTTTGATGACTGATTCTACATCTTCCTCTTCACATTCCTAAACAGCCATTGATGGTAGCAAAATTGAGACTTCTACCTCCTATCCTCCTTTCAAAAGAATTGTCCTAGGAGAAGGACATAATTCAGCTAATGCATATCCTTTAGTTCAAAAGGTTACTGAAGCAGTAGGCTTTGATGGTAAAGTCCAAAAGGTCAGTGAACAAGTCAATTGGACACACACAACACTCACTGGTCTTGAGAAGAATGTAGCAAAAGCTAACACAGTAAAGGATCAGATTGATAGAGTCCAAGTCTCTATTAACCATGTAAATAATTCTTTGAATTATGTACAGTATAATTCTTCTGTTGCTAAAGATTATTCTTTATAATCTTTTAAAAATATTGATGAAGTGGAGAATTGTATTATAGAGCAGTCCATTTCCACATGGCATTTAATTTCCAATCTGTCTAACAAAGTAGACAGAATGAATTTGAAGAAAACAGATAAGCCCATTCTAGCTTCATTTTTGTATAAGGGAAAAGCCATTCATACTCATGAACTTAGTGAAAGCCTAGTCTCTAATTTCCCTTAGCTATTCCCTAAAGAAGCTGAAAAGAAATCACAACATTCAAAACCTGAGTTTCCTAAGTCTGAAAAATTAACTATAGCATCTCCTTCCCATGAGTCTGACTCAGAGACACAGGTACTCCCAATCTATGAACCACTTGAGCCTCAGTTCACTAGACATTCTGCTCCTGATCTTTATAGTGCTGGTAAAATTCCTAAGAGAGAAACATTCTTCAATGATAGCCATAAAGAATGGAATCTGGATAATTTAACTACTACACAGATCAGGCAGATGCTTGATCAAATGATCACATAATACAAGCTCATGTGTGTTGCAGGAAAGACTGGAATCCTGCAAAACTTTAATTCAGCGTTTCACAGGAACACTGGCAAGATGGTGGGAGCTAGAATCTTCTCCAGCCATGATTGAGAAGATGGAAAGAGAAGTTGTAAAAGATTAAAATGGGGATATAGAATTAATCCAGATGGCACTTCCACAAATAATATGATTGGCGCACTGACTGCTATGATCCAAGAGAATTTATGTGGTACTGATATTACACTTTCAGATAAACATGAAATAGTTTTAATGAATCTAAAGTGTAGAAACATAAATCAATATGATGACTTCCACAGAGATTGGATACAAAGAATATTCTTGGTTAAAGAGCCAAAGAACATTCTATGGAAACAAGTCTACCTTGCAGCATTAGCATCAAAGTTGGTTGATATTCTGAAACTGCAAGAAGTTTTCCCCTTGCCCCTTGAAGTCTATTTGTGGGGAGAAATTTATTCTATTATTACTAAAGTATTGACTACTTTATGTACCAGTTCTAAGATGACAAAGTCTATTGACAAGCTGAATAGGCTCCTTGGTAGAAATTCTTTCTGCAGTAAATATGGCATAACCATTGATGATCCCTTGGTTACTCGCAAGAAGTCTAAAAAGAAAGCAAAGAAGGCTCAACGATAGTCCAAAGCCTCTACTTATCATTTGAGCTCAAAGAAAAGAAGTGAGCTTAGGTCTCACAAGAAAATACCAACAAAAAGAAGACAGGGACATTATAGATATGTTCCCAAGACTCACTATTATGGGTCTGCAGACATTAGACCCAAAGAACACAAGATTGAATGGATGAAGAGTGTTTTCTGCTAGTTACATGGGAAAACAGGGCATACTTCAAATATGTGTCCTACTGCCCTTGAGTCTAAAAGAAATCGTGGCCAAAAGTCTCAGCCACACCAAAGAGCCAGCACAAGTACATCTGTCAAGACTGAATCAAAATGTACTACCTGTGGCTCTCTTTACAAAACAGAAGACTGCAATCGCTCTCGCCTTGCTATTCAGCAAGCTTAAGAAGTTTCCTCATCAAACTCTGAGTCTGAATCTTCTGTTTTCTCTTCTAAAGAAGAAGTTCATGCTTATTGTCAGTGTTCTGAACCAGAAAATTGTAAATGTGATTGTTCTAATTCTGATTCAGAATTCTCATCTGATGACTCTTTTCCAGAAGAATTTTTAGGTATATTGATGGTCCTCATGGCCCAAACAGATGAAGATGAGCTGAAATTATTTGCACAGCTCCGTGCCATGGAGGAAAGTGAGCTAAAGGCTAAGCTGCTTGAAACTTTTATGCAGCATGGTACTGGTTCCTCCACTACCAAATCTAGTAAGAAGCCTATTTTTGTTGATGTTTCTTACGAAAGAAATACCAAAATGTATCTCCAGCACAATTCTAGCAAAGTTCCTACACTCACTTTGGGGGAGGTGAGTAAGGAGATACATACAATGAAATATGAAATTTCTTCCCTAAAATCACAAATTGCACAGTTTGAAAAGGAAAAATATGAAACAGCGCCTTCTCCTTCCATATCAGGTAGACAGATAAATTACACTCTGCACTCTGCACATGGACAATCCTCAGCCCCTCAGGTTGAGATTGTAGAAGGAACACTTGATCCCACAATTGGATTCAGGGAGATGCAAGTTCTTGCAGTCCAATACCAATAACACCACATCAAAGTAAATATTTTTGTTGAAGGAAAAATGTATAATGTGATTGCACTAATAGATTCAGGTGCAGATGCCAATATTCTTTCCAAAAAAATTGTCCCCTCCAGACTTTGGGTATCTTCTTCCCGAAAATTCATAGGACTGGGAAAGAAAGAATTAGAATTTGAAGTTCCTAAAGCTGTAGTATGTTTTGATTCTCATTGTGTCAAAATCAAGTTTGCAGTTACTGATATTCCTATTGATTGCATATTGGGAAATGTATGTTTAGCTGCAGTAGAGCCCCATGGTTCGTACAGATTTCAAGACAAAGCAGCAAGCTATTTCATTACAGTACCTACATCCGACAAAAAAGGTAAAAGGATAGAAATTCCTTATGTTTCTAATCCTTGAATTTCAATGATGGTGGAGGCAATGCAGGAGCTTCAGAAAGCAGAAAAATGTTTGGAAGACCTCAAATATCATAAGAATGTGATTAGAATAGAAGACCAGCTGAGTTCTCCAAAGATAAAGAGGCAAATATCTGAATTACAGAAACAATTCGAAGACACTTGCTATTCAGAGGAACCAAATGCATTCTGGCATTGGAAGCAGCATTGTGTAGAGTTGCCCTACAAGGATGGATATATGGGAAAACCTTACAAATCCAGAGCTATCCCAATGTCAAAAGAATATCGACAGCTCTGTGAGAAGGAAATAAATCAGCTACTCCAAAGAAAGTTGATTCGGGAGTCTAACAGTCCATGGAACTATTATGGCTTCTATGTCAATAAAATGAGTGAATAGATAAGAGGTATTCCTAGATTAGTTATTAAATATAAACCTCTTAACTTTTTTCTTGCAGATGACACATATCCTATCCCACACAAGGGAGATCTGTTGGGTAGGATATCCGGAGCCAAAGTATTTTCAAAGTTTGATCTTAAATCTGGCTTCTGGCAAGTAGCCATTGCTGAGTAAGATAAATGGAAGATAGCTTTTAGCATACCAGCTGGGCATTATGAATGGAATGCGATGCCATTCGTCCTGAAGCATGCGCCTTCAAAGTTTCAGAAGGCAATGGATTTGATCTTCAAGCCATATGATGAATGGTTACTTGCATACATAGATGATCTCCTTATATTTTCCAAAATTTACAGGACCATTTTAGACATTTGAAATTTTATATGAAATTGGTCCAAAAGAATGGATTGGTCTTAAGAAAAAAGAAAATGGAATTATGTAAGACCAAGATAAAAAATTTAGGGCACACCATTGAAAATGGACAGATTGCTTTACAGAGTGATGCATTAGAATTTGTAGACAAATTTCTAGATATCATTCTGGATAAAACTCAGTTATAAAGGTTTATGGGTTGTTTGAACTATGTAAGCAATTTTTATCCATCCTGTGTTGTTGATAGGTCTATGCTCAACCAGAGACTCAGAAAAAATCCAAAACCTTGGACAGAAGCTCACATAGAAGCTGTCAGAGAAATTAAATCCAAGGTTTGTAATCTCCCTATACTCTATGTTGCATATGATAGTTCTTTTAAGATTGTTGAAACTGATGCGAGTGACATAGGTTGGGGAGGTGTCCTCAAGAAAATACCAAGTGATAAGAACCAGAAAAATGAAGAGTAGATTGTGCAATATGCATCTGGAGTTTGGAGTAAAGCTGAAAAGAATTACTCCACGACAGAAAAAGAAGTCAAGGCTGCATGGAACTGCATCAGCAAGTTCTCAATACACTTGGTAAATAAGTTCTTTCTGCTAAGAACTGATGCTCAGGAATTGGCAAAGGTAATCAGTAAGACTATTAAAAATCCTGAAGATGCCAAGTTTACAAGATGGAAAGCTCTATTTGAAAACTTTGATTTTAAAGTTGAACATATTAAGGGATCTGAAAATTGTTTGCCATATTTTCTTAGTAGGGAATTCCTTCAGTAGCAAGAACAGATAGAAGAAGAAGACCAGGACCATGTCATGGTCATTATCACAGAATGGGATCAAGCCCATCAAAGAGAGACCTTGAGGTCTATATCAGATGAAGAATCATGGGCAGTGTACAAAGAAAAGTGGAGACCCACGTGGCAACTCCACAATACTAAAGTACTTGATGCAGACTTACAAAGTCATTTTGATATTTTACATCTTGTACCAGAAAGGAGAATACATCCAAAAGGAAGTAGATGGATACATGATATGATGTATTCCTCCAGCATGACAGCTTCACATGAAGCTGAAAGATCCTTGTCTGAAGATTTTTGTGATCTCACTGTTATTTGTACTAGCGACAGCGACAGAACAAAAATCTATTATAAATCATATGCTATCAACAGAACTCGGTATCCAGGATGGAACTGGACAGAAAGATTTTATATGTGGCCAGGAAATAATCCTGACTTGTTTTTTCTTGATATTGTGTATAAATTTGTAGGATATAAAAACCATTGGTGGAACCTGATGAATAAAGATGGGCGTAATGAGAACCATTACACCAACATAAAATTCAGTCCTACTTGGATAAATCAGAAGAGACAACAACCTCCATGGCTCCATAACTGGTGGTTTGATTATGGGTTAAGTGCTTACAATATGGATCCATATTACTATGAATCCTACTATCAAAGTCAATGTAATCAATTCTTACAAAGTAGCATAGGAGAATGTTTTCATACTCCTTGCCAATCCGTGAAAGACATAGGCCAGCTAGAATACAGGTTGATAAAATCTGTATTAGAATCCCACATGAAAATGCATCATCAATGGATGGTAATGACAAAAATAAAGCACCAGATTATTTTAAACAAACCTATGATTGTCTGCCAGATATATACAAAAGCTTGGGATGATCACATATATCCTAATCTTCATTTTCCTGGCATTAAGATTTTGGAAGATCCTGTAGAAGCCACAGCCAGTGGTTCATGAGGGCTCCACTAAAACAAAAGTTTCCTCTATGTAATAATACCTAGTCACGGGTTTATGGTGACAGGTATTTTCCCGAGGGCTTTTTACCTGTTCAGAAAAGAATCCTCTATGTACATAACAATCATGTTTCCTCGTGGGCCTTGTACATGAAAGGCATCCACTGTGTAAAGCACACACATTCACATGCGTCTGTCTGAAGGACGAAATCTCTACGCAGATGTCACTTCGGTGTTACCTGAAAGCAATGATTCCCCTTCTACGTGTCAATAATCCGACGAACCGATTGATTTGTTTGTCCCCCCTCTCAATCTATTTAAGGAGGGTAAGGCTCATTCATCAGGGAGTCGGATTTGCATTCGGAGAGTTAGAGTGTCCATAGTCTTTTGGTTTTGAGTCAAGTCTAAGTTCCCTGCTCTGCATCTGCGAGAATTCTCTCGATTTGCTTGCATCACAAAGCCTGGTCTCAAGTCTGTTAGGTGACTTGGCTAGCTTGCGCATCAAGACCTATGAGCCTGGTGAGAATCTAAAGTGGCGGGGTCATTAGATCGAGTCTGTAAGTAAGTCTACCTGTGTTGTATGTTCTGTAAAGAACTCTGAGATAGAGTCTGCAACTGGCTAGGAAGCCTCGAGTAATGCTCGCTTATCTATTGAGTAGCTAAAGTTTGGTAAAAGCCACTGTAGTCAATCTCTGGAAAGAGATCTTGATTCTGAGTCTTGTAATCTGATATCCCCTGTAATATGATTCTAAAAATCAATAAAGAGAGAATATTTTTGAGCATTCTGCATTCTTAAATACTGAAATTCTGTGCATTTTATTGTCTGCTAAGACACTATTTTTCACTCTCAAAGTCTTGAAAAGTTCGCTAGAAGTTCGCCAGAGGTTCGCCAAACCACCGAGGGACACCAAGGCCATAAAAAGGCGAGGGAAGCTGTAGAGAAAGTCCGTTAGTTGCATGAATGTGGGAGTAGGTTCGTGTATGGGTTCATCGCTGGGTTCACAATAAAGAATCTTTGAGAGTATAACACAAAGGAGAAACTTAGCAATGCCAAGTCCACCTGTGTGTGTAGTGCTAAGAAATCTTGTTAGAAGCCCCTGCTAGAAATTGGTATCATATAACAAGTTAGAAAAAAATATAGCAAGTATAATTAATAACATAGAACAATTTATAATGTTTTGCGGAAGGCTAACGTGGCTAAGAAAGTCCGATAACTTGGTGTGTAGAAAACCTCTAATGATCACGTTAAGGTGATTAGCTGTCAATAACAAGAAAAAGCAATTTCCAAATTAGCGAAGGCTTAGTCATCATTGGAACTCGATTGGAACTGGGTGGGGTTATGTTGTTGCAAATATATAGGAAATACGATCATTCCAAGTCATCACTTGGAAAAATTTCATTCATTTATATTGCATTTTTCTTTTTCTATCTTTTATGTGTCATATTGATTTTTTATTAGTATTCATTAAGTTTTTTTTTTTTTTTGGAGGGGGGGGGGTGGTAATGTAATATCTTTCTACTCCATCATAAACAATTTTTATGTTTATTTTCGATATAAATTAGAAAATAAAAATAAAATGATTATATTTTGTTTAATTTAAATATGAGTTTGTTTTTGTTTTATTTTATTCTTTTATATATTTACTCTTTCTACACTATATGTTTTAGAGATAGAATGTATTATGGGTTTTATCTTTTTTTTTAATGAGAGATATTTATATAATGTTTTAAAATAATAAATTATATTTTACAATATGTTATTTTTATTTTAGTGTTTTACTTTTTAGAGAGTTAGTGATAAAGAAATCCACCCATTTGTAGAAAGGAAGAGGAAGGGTAGAAATGGGCGGATGGAGTGGAAAATGGAAGGAGGAGGGAAAATGAGAGTAAAAGAGAGGGGTGTGAGGGAATGATGGGGAAAGAGAGAGATATAAGGAGAGGAAGGGGGGGAGTATAAGGAAAGGAAGGGAGGGAGTGAGAGTGGGGAATAGAAGGAGGAGGGAGGGTGAGAGGGAAGGAGGGAAGAAGGGAAAGAGTGAGGGATGATGTTGGAGAGGTAAGGGGGTGAGAGAATGGGATAGAGAAGAAGGGATAGGGTGAGGGAGAGGGTGGTGGAGAGCGCTGGTGGGAAGGGGGAGAGAAATATGGAGATTGAGGGAGGGAGGGAGATGTTGCAGTAGGTCGTTGTCGCAATAAGAGAGAGGGAGGGAGAGGGAGAGAGAGAGAGAGAGAGAGAGAGAGAGGGGCCAAGGGGGGGGGGTGGCGAGGAGCGAGGGAGGGAGAGAGAGGGAGAGAAAGAGAAAAAGGGAGAAAGACATGGAGAGAGAGGGAGGGAGAGGTAGAGGAGAGGCAGAGGGAGAGGGCAGGAGGCAGGGAGGGAGGGAGGGAGAGAGAGAGAGGGAGTGAGGGAAGGAGGGAAAGATAAAGAGAAATATAGGGATAAAGAGCGATAGAGAGAGAGATAGATAGAGAGAGAGGGATGGAGGGAGAGAGACAAAGAGAGAGGGGGATATTAGGGTGAGGGAAGGAGAGAGGGAAGGAGAGAGGGAAATAGAGAGAGAGAGAGAGAGAGAGAGAGAGAGAGAGAGAGAGAGAGAGAGAGGGTGGGTGGGATGGAGAGAGAGAGCAGGGGAGGGAGAGATAAGAAGGGAGAGAGAGAGAGGGATAGAGAGAGGGATAGAGAGAGACATGGATATAGAGAGAGAAACTAAGACAGGGAGGGAGGGAGAGTAAGAGAGGGAGGGGGAGAGATAGGGAGGGTGAGAGAGAGAGAGAGAGGGAGGGAAGGAAGGAGGTATGTAGGGCAGAGCTCAACCACAGTTCCCAGATTCAGCTCCCCGATTAGGGTGCAACGAAGAATATCATCCCTCCCATTAGTGTTAATGGTACTGGCCTTGGGGTTGAAGCCCACCACCTTCCACATGAGTAGCAAGGGCGACAAGCTGTACTGTCGCATGCAGCACGAGGAGAGGTAGTGGGACAGAGGCCCACACATGGAGCTCAAAACAGTGTGGAGGAAGGCGTGGGGGTTTTTTTATAACAGAAGACTTTGGTGCATGCATGACAATGGGATAAAAACCCTCTATTTCACTTCCACCATGGAGAAACGCATGTATGTGCTTGGTTTCCTCTCCCTTGTTCATGCCATGTTTATGTTTTATGATTTGGGCCAGTCTCTATGGGAGCCTAAGGGGATTAAGCTGGACTGGTATAGTCTTCTGCTGGGTAGGGGAGAGCGGAACAATTCCGACTCTGGTTGGGGGAAGGTTGGGGTTATTTTTTGTCTCTGCCTCTGTGTCGAAGTAGGAATTGGGAACAGCCTCAGCATGCACCCGAGTGCAAGTCCTATCATGTAAGGGAAGGCAACAAGAAGAAATTTTGAGGGGTTGGGCAATCCTGCCAGGGCATAGAGTAAAGGAGCAGTCCTGGGTTGTGTTTAGTTCAGAGGCTTTGTTAGTTTATACCACATTGAGCTACTTGGGATCGGTGCGCATGGGGAATGGGAGAGGGAATTCAACCCAAGGCTGAGCAATGGGCAGCGACACCTCCTCTATCAATTTCGAGCGTGGGAGGTATGATGAGAGAGAGGAAACCAAAAGTGAGGTCAAGAGATTGAAGGAAGGTGGAGCACTTTGGGTTATGGGGATAATTTTCGGGGTGTGTGCGATCATTAGTGACATGAGGTGGCAGAAATTAAGCAGGGTATGAGGGCGATGGGTTCACAAAGGGATGGGCAAGGGAGAAGTCCTTGGAAGAGGCCCCCAGGTCACCTTTCTTCTGATAAATGGGATGGATGGACCTTTGATCATTTTCATTATATGGAATTATGCCTCCGTTTGATTGTGTGGATAGGTCACCTACCTTGAAACCTAGTAAAATATTGTGGGATGGAACGTTACAAGAGTCCTACAACTCGCAACCATTCCAACAGCCCTGCAGCTTGAGGTCATGGCTAGAAAGATAAAGGGAAGGTGGTAGAAGCCCAACCTAGCTCACCCTCGAGCAAGCAGAGAGGATGGAGGCCTGCAATGGATGTGATCCAAGAGGTAGCGAAAGCATACCACGAGAACACATCAGAGGAAATTCAAAAGCTCATTAAAAAATGGGAAGTTGACAAATATAGACATGCATAGATAGAGATGGATACAAAATAATGGAGAGGTTTAATACCAGATCTGGGATAAACAGGAGACATACTAACATAATTCAAGTAGACACTGTATCTTTATTGGTCTATGAAGATCATCCTTGGCAAAGCCTTAGAGCATATCTCTACGAGCCTAGTGACATTAGCCGAAGACTTTCTAGACTACAAGAGCGAGTTCGATAAGATCAAGTTCCACATGAGGAAACAGGATGAGCGCCTTGAGCGTATTGAATACCACCTCCCATGTATTTTGAAGCCTTTTGAGCAGGCTGGTACCTTTGTTCAGGATTCGGCACCAGTGGAGTCGGCCTCAGTTCTAGACGAGGCTGAGTAGTTCATGACTATTTTAATCTGCCTTTTTACTTAGTATTTATATGCAACTAGAATTTAAATTTCAAGTGTCCACTAAATATGTTAGTAAATCTGTGAAAAACTATATATGTGTGACTATCGAGGCTTTGTTTGCTTGGTATGACAGACTCAAAACCTTAATTGTTTTTTATGGCATACCATGCCATCAGGTGGCCAACACAGTCTGTTCCCTGCTCAGGGTGGGTTGAGACCACCAAACTGGTAAATCTAGTTGTTTGTTGTTTATAAAATGAATGAAAAAGAAGTCCTACCAAGCTTACAAAAAGAACACGATAAAATGTATAAAATTAATAACAATAACAAATTCTAAAATTACATACATGCATATATCTAGTGAAATAATAAAAAATATACTAAGTATAATATAAAAATGAAAACCATACTATACCATGTGAAATACTATTGGATTCTCAATGCCATGAGCCCATAAAACACTATCATTAACTTGAAGCAAAATTTAATGGCACATGTACATATTATAACTCTATCAAGCTATGTGTCTCCATCAAGCTCCATAGCAGGATGGAGCTATGTAGTTTATTTGAGGGTTTTATTTAGTCTAGCTCCATAGTAGGATGGAGCTATGTAGTTTATTTGAGGGTTTTATTCAGTCCTAATGGACCTTTTAAAAGCTTGATGGAAGGCTTAAAATTTGAATTTGTTGTATTTATGGTGCAAACTTACATAAAAGAATTTTAGTTTTACATGTAAACATGACAAACAAATAAATGTTATAATATAAATATTTGTGAGTTTAGTTCTAATTTATATATTCATAATACAAATATTTGTAATTTGTTTATGGTTATGGTTGCAATTCACAAAAATAAATCCACTTGTACATGCCAACATGGCAAACACAAAGCTAACTACCCTTCTTTATAGAACTTGACAATATATCATACACCACTTCCTTAAATATATGGTGATATACTCCACTTCCAATAAGATCAATAAAAAATTACTCCACTTTAACAGTACAGAGTAAGAATGGTGCTAACTTGCCCATCAAATCTGATGATTATATACTTCATTTTTAATATCATATATAAACATTTACCTCACATTAACATCACATAACGTAAGTGGTGCTAACTTATGGTGATATACTACATTTTTAATATAATACATAAACATTTACACCACATTAACACTACACAATGTAAATGATGCTAACTTATAGTAATATACTTCTTTTTTAATATGATACAAAACATTAACACCACACAACATAAATATACTAACCTATAATACTAAAAGCATGTTTTTCTGGTTGCGATTTTATTTTTTTCCTAACGAATTTTCATTCAAATTGTTTGTCCATCTAAATATGTACTTTATTATACTTTATTTAAAATAGATGACCATGGCAGTTATACTATGATCCGTCCATGACATATCTAGTATTCGAATGCCGTAGAGCTCGTGCAACATTTATGGAAGATAAAGAAATTTTTGTGGAGACATGGTACAGATGGGGACGCCGTCATTAAGATATTCCATTTGCCTCCCGTGTGATGATCGAACTACTGAACATCGCCTTTGATGATTCAACGATTCAACATCTTCTAATTCTCTAACATATGATAACGGGGAGAGTGATAATAGTGTGCAGGAGAGAAATTATTCTAAAAGGGAACATTACTTTATCTTAATTTTTTATTATTATTAATGATAAATATATATATATATATATATTTAAAATAAATAACAAGATTTTTACCTAGAGAGTTTCTTCCCGAGTTTTAATTTAGAACAATATAGGTTAATAAGATAATCTATTAATATATTATTATAAAAAAACTACAATAAGTTTTATATCATAGTTTTATGAATTAATTAATTTAATTAAAAGACAAAAAAATACATAATTATTTTCAATATAATTTTTAACTTTCAGTTTGTGTAAGAATATTCTAAAATATTTTATCGAGGCTAAATCTATACCATTCATCTAATAATTATTAATAATTAAGTTAAAATTTTGGAAACCCTATTTCAAAATAGGCATGCCTATTTGCATAATTAGATGGATGGTAGGGATTTAGTCTCCACAATTTTTTTTGGAAGACAAACCTAACTGCATAATTAGGTGGAAGGTAGAGATTTAACCTCCACAAAATGTTCAAGAATATGCTTAGTAGTAATAACATATGAGAGGTTGATATTTATCTCAAAAAAAACTTATACCCTTTTGCCATTTTCAATAAATTGATTAATTGAAAAAATGTTATATGAAAAATTATTGTATCAATTTAGCTATGGTTTTTTGGGCATGTGGTATTGAGAATATTCTTAATAGTAATAACATATAAAGGTTCAAATTTATCTCAAAATCAACTGTATCTTTTTTCCCTTTTCAATAAATTGATTAATTAAAAAAATATGACATGGAGGCATTGATAATCTATGGCATTGAGTTATAGAATTATAACAAATTCTATTTAACTTGAGGTGAATGTCCATTATTAACAAAGGGAAAAATCTTATTACAATTTTTCTTAATATATATCTTTATCATATACATTAACTATTTTTATAATTAACATCAATAATTATAATAAAGTTATAATTTAATTAGTTTTCATGTTTTTTCTTTGTTTAAAAAGATGTAATATTTTATGAAATAAACCACTTATTGTAAAAACCATTTAATTTATATATGCTTTAGAGAATATTAAAACCATGACTCTATATGTTATATAAGTGTTTCCTAATTATTTTGATAACTGACTTTTATTTTTAAAATATAATTAATATAATATAGAAAAACGATTAGACAACCGTTTACTTTCCATTTTGAGAATTGATTTTTAAATTTTCAAATGTAATTAATTTGATATATAGAAATATATTCTTAAGAGATTAGATAATTGTTGGGTATCTCTTTCCAGATTTCATTTTCATTCTTTGAAATGTAATTGATTTAATATATATATATATATATATATATATATATGAAAAGACTTTTCGAGGAGGTTAAATGGGTCGGTGTGATGGATTTTACATTTTGAATTTGCAGAGAATTGTTAATTTCTTTTTTTTTAATACGATTTCTTTCCTTTTTAATACGGATTTCAATTACAACAATTTAACCGTTCGTTCTTTTCATTTACTTTCTTAAATCAGATTTCTGTGTTGTATTTTTATTATTTTTTAATCCTTAAGATCTAATTGGAATTGGCCAGTTGGTTTTCCACCTTTTTTTTTGCTTTCTCAAACCGGACTGCTTTGTTTTATTGCTTTTTATTTCTTAAGAGCTGATTGGAATTGAACCGTTGGCTTTTCGCCTTTTCAAAATAGATGGTTGGTTTCTTTCTGTTTTTTAATTTTTCAAAGCTGTTTCGGAATGGAACATTTGTTGTTTGCTTTTACGAACTTGTTTTCTATTGAAAATTGTAACGTTCGAACTTGCTTTTTTATCGAAAATTGTAACGGTTTTCTTGACCGTGTTTCAAAATAGAACGTTTCTTGTTTGCTTTTTTGAACTTGTTTTGAAAATTGTAAGGGTATTTTTGGCCATGTTTCCCTGTATAAGGCCATGTGATAGGGTTATTTGATGGCCATTTAAGGATTCCAAAGACCCTTAGTGGCATCCGATAATTGGGAAAGTATGGCAATCTGATGTTAATGTGAATGGGCACCGTAATGTTGATGCATGGTACCTCATTTGATGAGGAGCAACCTGATGTTATTGTCAATCGAAATACCAGAAGCTGCTGTGTCTCTATATACTTTCTTGGGTATCAGAGGAGAGACACGAAACCCTTTTTCATGCTAAATTCAATGAAGATGGTAATGTCGGTGGAGATGCTGCTGCGTCTCTATATTTTCTGGAGTACCAGAGTCGAGGTAGAAACCTCTTCTTCAATCCTTTTTAATGTTTGTTTCACATTGATTATTTACCATTGTGGTTTGGGATACAAGAAGTACCCTCTCTCGACGGTTTCTTGACGCATGGTAGCTCATTTGACGAGGAGCAACCTGATGTTAATGTCAATGGGTACCGTAATGTTGACGCATGGTAGCTCATTTGATGAGGAGCAACCTGATGTTATTGTCAATCGAAATAACAGAAGCTGTTGTGTCTCCATATACTTTCTTGGGTATCAGAGGAGAGCCACGAAACCCTTGTTCATGCTAAATTTAATGAAGATGGTAATGTCGGCGTCTCTATATTTTCTGGCGTACCAGAGTTGAGCTAGAAACCTCTGATTCAATCCTTTTTAATGTTTGTTTCAGATTGATTATTTACAATTGTGGTTTGGGATACAAGAAGTACCCTCTCTCGACGGTTTCTTGATATTCATATATCATAAATTGGTGATATATGGTAAAGAGTGACACAAAATCAATAGATATGTTTTCTATCAATTCGATATTCTAGGCGATAGTGAATCTCAGGTTCTAGACATTCATAATTTTTTTTATTTGTTTATCCTTTTTTATACACTACACTTGCAGGTGTATTGGGAGGAATTTCTTCCTCATTACGAAGTACATCTGAAGGAATTTAAGCTATCGTGGTTCCCTGTTAAGCAGATTTCATGGATTCCAGCAAATTGGGTAAGTCCATTTTATTTAATCTATCGTGGTTCCCTGTTAAGGATTGCCAGATTTCTTGGATTCCAGCAAACTGGGTAAGTCCATTTTATTTGGTAAAAAAGATATTCACGGCGCAATTTATTTAGTCAATTTTACAAGTAGAATTGATCTATCTCAGCTATACCCAAATATTAGTGCTGTGTTTCTTGAACTTCATTAGTCTTATCCCAGTTCTGTTTCTTGAGCCTCATGAATCTTATCTAAAATATCATTAATCTTATCCCAAATATCCTTGCGTTGTTTCTCGTAGTTGTGTATTGTGTGTTATATGTCGATATAATTACACCCAAGAATAAAATATTGAAATAACCAGAGGTGAATCTGTTAGACCAATAAAACGGTCACTAGGCTCGGTTATGTTAAATTTCAAAGTTATGTTAAATTTTCCAAAGTTATGCTAAGGAAAACAATTTCAAAGTTATGTTAAATTTTCCAAAGTTTTGTTAAATTTTCTCCGAGTAATGTCAGGATGACGCTTGTGAGATCTGAAATTTTTATACCTATTGCTATTTCCTCCTGGATTGGGAGTCGCGTGCTATTTTTTCACTAATACTAGGAGGCAGCGATAGCGTATGTAGGATTTGTTTTTGAATCAGATGATGTTGGTGCATTTTCCACTGTTTCATGAATGGTATTGGCGAGTCTAGAGGTAATGTATTGGGAAGTTTATAATCAAAAGAGAGAATTCCACTAAATTTATGTAATTTTGTTTTTTCATATATATTTTTTCTTTTTTAATAGGGTTTTCAGGTACCCCATTTTAGAGAATGTGTTGGTGTAACAAGATCTTCCAAATAGATTAATGTGAGTCAAATATGCAGAATATGCACAATTTCACTCAAATGGGTTTAATCAATATTGGTAAGGCATGAACAATCTTTTTATGTTATTCATTTTTTTACAAATCTAAATGACATTTTTGGTCCATTCAAGAAAATATTAATAAAACAACAATGTGATTGATAATTTTGTGAGTTAAGGAATTATTAAGAAAATTGAGAATTTAAAAAGTTATTTGTTATTTTAATGCACAGGATTATGGAAATAAATTTATTAAGTTAATTTAAATAACAACAATGATTATTTTGAAGTAAGAGATTAGCCAAAATAATTAGAGACAACTGAATAGATAAAATAGATAAGTCAACTAGTTTAAATAGTGAGAGATTGAGATTTCTTTTATTAATTTTATGGTAAATATTATTTAAATTTATAAAATATTATGGTAACATTTCATTTAAATTTTATAAAATAAAATTATTTAATTATATAATTTAACTAAAAAAAAAGAAAAAAGAATATATATATATATATATATATATATTACAATTTACATAAAACTAATTAAATATATATATTAAAATATTTTACAATTTACATAGAACTAATTAGAAGTATTATTTGTAAATTCAATATTACTATTAAAATTTGATAAATATATATGAAAATTATTATATCATTACCCAATATAGGTTAAAACTACATCTCAAGGTTTTTACTTAGAATGTCCAAAAACATCTTTGATTTCTTTCAAGTTTAAAAATAACAGCGCTTTGTTTACCATTTTGGGAATTGTTAGGATTCAACTTTGTCTGTGCGCTCCACCTTCCCTACTCTCTATCGATCGATTCACATTTAGATGAAAATGCCATCCAACCCTAATGGGCGAACACGGTTATCCTGACCGTTTTGGAATCTGAAAATATAACATTAATGGGCATCACACAAGTTTTTACCCTCTTAAATTCGATGTTCACTGATGTTGGTAAAGTTAAATTTGTAAAAACTGATTGGAGGTTATGGTGTATCCTGTCAGAAACTTAAAAACCACGAAATAAGTTTGTTGGAAGTGGTGGAAGTTACTGAATACCTCCACAAGTTTTCAAAATATTTCAACTATGATGTGGCAATGTTAATGATCGTATAATGTCTATGATATATACCTATGGACACGAAACTGATTAGTGAAAGTTACAAATGCTCATTTCACGTGCGAAACAAGCAAAAACCCCTTCTAGAATGATCGCGATCAGACACAATATAGCAAGTAGAATTAATAACATATAACAAGTTAGAACAAAATAAAGCAAGTAGAATTAATAACATAAAACAAGTTAGAATATTTTGAGGAAGGCAGACGTGGCTAAGAAAGTCCCATTAGAGTTATGGTGTGCAGAAAACCTCTAATGATTAGGTTAAGGTGATTAGCCGTCAATAACAACAGAAAACACATGACATACACATGACGTATTTTCATGTTGGAAAAAAATACTATCAAAGTTTCCAAATTAGCAATGGTTTAGTAATCATTGGAACTCGATTGGAAATGGGTGGGGTTATTTGGTTGGAAAAATATAGGAAATACTATCATAAAAAGTCACCACTAGGTAAAATTTAATTCATTTATATTGCAATTTTTTTTTTCTATGCTTTATGTGTCATATTGATTTTTTTTTTCATGTGTAGTATTCGTAAAGTTTTTTTTTTTTGGTAATGTATTATCCGTCTACTTTATCATAAATAATTTTTAGGTTTATTTTATATATATAACTAAAATGATTATATTTTATTTTATTTAAATTTGAATATGTTTTTGTTTTATTTTATTTTTCACATACTCTTTTTACATTATATGTTTTTATAGATAGTATTATGCATTTTATCTTTTTTTTTTTAAGAGGGCTATTTATATAATGTGTTAAAATAATAAATTATGTTCTATAACATGTTGGTGTTTTTTTTAATATTGTTTTACTTTTTAGATAGTGAGTGAGAAAGAAAGTCACTCATTTATAGAATGGAAGAGGAAGGGTAGAAATGGGAGGATGGAGTGGAAAATTGAAGGGGGAGAGGGAAAATGAGACTGAAGGAGAGGGGCATAGAGGGAATTATGGGGATGAGAGAGAGGAAAGAGAGAGAGCCATAAGGAGAGAAAGGGAGGGAGCGATAGTGGGGAATAGAGCGAGGGAAGGAGAGAGAAGGTAGGGTCAGTGTGAAGGAGGGAAGAAGGGGAGAGGAAGAGGGAGGGAGGTAGGGGGAGAGGGAGAGAGACAAAGACACAAGGAGAGAGAGGGATATTGGGAGAAGGAGAGAGAGATGTAGAGAGATGGAGAGAGAGAGAGAGAGAGAGAGAGAGAGAGAGATGGAGAAAGAAAGAGATAGGGAGGGAGAGAGAGAGCGAGTGATAGAGGGAAGAGGAGAGAGAGAGAGAGAGAGAGAGAGAGAGAGAGGGATGGAGGGAGGGAGTGATGGAGGAAGGGACAGAGAGCGAGGGAGGAGGAGAGTGAGGGAAGCAGGGAAGGAGGGATGGATGGAGTGAGGGAGAGAGAGGTAGGGATATGGGGGGAAGGAGTGAGGGAGGGAGGTATGGAGGGAGAGGGTGAGAGAGAGAGAGAGAGAGAGAGAGAGAGAGAGGGATGGAGAGAGGGAGAGAGAGAGAATCAAGGAAATCGATGGTGGAGGGAGAGGTGGGAGAGAGGGTGGGTGTGATGAATATGGAGGGATAGAGCGTGAGAGGGGGGGGGGGGGAGGGAGAGAGAGGAAGAGGAGGACGGGGGGAGAGAGAGAGACAGAGGGACGGAGGGATGGGGGGAGAGAGAGAGAGAGAGAGAGAGAGAGAGAGAGAGAGAGAGAGAGACGTGGGGGGGGGGGAGGGAGAGGGGGATAGGGGAAGGAAGAGAGGGACACAGAGAGAGAGAGATAGGGGGGGAGGGGGGGCAGAGGGAGGGAGAGAGAGAGAGAGAGAGAGAGACAGAGAGAGAGATAGAGAGAGAGGGACGGGGAGGAAGAGAGAGAGAGAGAGAGAGCGAGAGAGAGATAGAGAGAGACGGAGGGGGAGAGAGAGAGAGAGAGAGAGAGAGAGAGAGAGAGAGAGAGAGAGAGAGAGAGTGAGGGAGGGAGAGGGGGGAGGCAGAGGGTGGGAGGAAGGGAGAGGGGGGGAGGCAGAGGGTGGGAGGGATGGAGGCAGAGAGGAAAGGAGAGAGAGAGAGAGAGAGAGAGAGAGAGAGAGAGAGAGAGAGAGAGAGAGAGAGGTACAGAGAGAGAGAGAAGGGGGGGAGGGGGGAGGAAGGGAGGTAGAGAGAGAGCGAGAGTGAGCGATAAAGAGAGAGAGAGAGAGAGAGAGGGATGGAGGGAGAGGGGGAGGGAAGGCGGTGGAGGGGGGCACAGAGAGAGAGCAGGGGAGGGAGGGAGAGGGAGAGAGAGGGAGGGAGAGAGAGAAAGAGAGTGGCGGGGGGGAGAGAGAGTGGGGGGAGGGATATAGAGAGAGTGGGGGGAGAGAGAGAGAGAGAGAGGGAGAGAGGGAAAGAGAGTGAGAGAGAGATAAAGAGGGAGAGAGAGAGAGAGAGAGAGAGGGGGGGGGGAGAGGGGGGAAGGCAGAGAGTGAGATAGGGAGGGAGGGAGAGCGAAAGAGATAGAAGGAGAGAGAGGGAGAGAGAGAGAGGAACGGAGGGAGGGAGTGACAGAGGGAGGGGGAGGGGGAGGGAGCCAGGGAGATAGGGAGGGGGGGAGGGGGAGGGAGCAAGACAGGGAGGGGGAGCGGGAGGGAGGTAGGGGGAGGGAGAGAGAGGGAGGGAGGGAGGCAGGGAGAGAAAGGGAGAGGGAGAGAGATAGAGTGGGGGGAGGGATAGAGAGAGAGAGATGAGGGGAGGGAGAGAGAGAGGGAGAGGGAGGGGGGGATAGAGGGAGAGAGGGAGAGAGAGAGAGCGAGAGAGAAAGAGAGAGGGAGGGGGGAGGGAGAGAGAGGGAGGGGGGAGGGAGATGGAGAGGGAGGGGGGACGGAGGGAGGCGGAGGAGGGGAGGGTGGCAGGGAGGCAGAGAGAAGGGGGGGGAGAGAGAGAGAGAGCAGGGGGAGGGAGGGGGATGGAGCAGGAGAGAGGGAGAGAGGGAGGGAGAGATGGGGAGGGATGGGGGAGAGGGGATGGAGGGAGGGAGAGGGAGTGGGAAAAGGGAGGGAGGGAGGGAGAGGGGGAGGGGAAGGGAGGGGGAGGGATGGGCGGGAGGGGGCGGAGGGAGGGAAAGGGAGTGGGCGGAGGAAGGATGGAGGGAGAGAGAGAGAGAGAGAGAGAGAGAGAGAGAGATCGAGAGAGAGAGGGGGATGGAGGGAGTGAGTGAGGGATAGAGAGAGAGAGGGAGGGAGAGTGCGCGCGAGAGAGAGAGAGAGAGAGAGAGAGAGAGAGAGAGAGCAGGGGGAGGGAGGTGGGGGGATGGGGAGAGGGAGGGAGGGGGGGAATGGGGAGCAGGAGAGAGGGAGAGAGGGAGGGAGGGATGGGGAGGGATGGGGGAGAGGGGGAGGGGAAGGGAGGGGGAGGGATGGGCGGGAGGGGGCGGAGGGAGGGAAAGTGAGTGGGTGCAGGAAGGGATGGAGGGAGAGAGAGAGAGAGAGAGAGAGAGAGAGAGAGAGAGAGGGGGATGGAGGGAGTGAGTGAGGGAGAGAGAGAGAGAGAGAGGGAGAGCGCGCGCGCGAGAGAGAGAGAGAGAGAGCGAGAGAGGTATGGAGAGGGGGAGAGAGAGAGCGAGAGAGGTATGTAAAGGGAGAGAGAGAGAGCGAGAGAGGTATGTAAAGGGAGAGAGAGAGAGCGAGAGAGGTATGGAGAGGAAGAGAGAGAGAGAGAGCGAGATAGCGATGGAAGGATGGAGAGAGAGAGAGAGAGAGAGAGAGAGAGAGAGAGGAGTGGAGGGTGGGGGAGTAGGGGAGGGAAGAAGAGAGAGAGAGAGAGAGAGAGAGTAGGAAGGAGGGTGGGGGAGGAGAGAGAGAGAGAGAGAGAGAGGGAGGGGGAGGCGGAGGGAGAGAGGGAGCGAGAGAGGGATGGAGGGAGGGAGAGTGAGAGAGGGAGGGAGGGAGGGAGGCAGAGTGAGAGAGGGAGGGAGGGAGGGAGAGGAGATAGAGAGAGAGGGCGAGAGGGGGAGGTAAAGAGAGATGGAGAGAGGGGGGCGAGGGAGGGGGAGAGGGGAGGGAGAAAGAGAGGGAGAGAGAGGGGTGAGGATGGTGAGAGAGAGAGGGGGGGGAGGGTGAGTGTGAGAGAGAGAGAAAGAGAGAGAGAGAGGATTAGGAGGAGCAAGAGAGAGAGGGAGAGAGAGGGAGGGAGGGATAGAGGGAAGGATAGAGAGAGAGGGAGAGAGAGGGAGGGTGAGGTGGAGGGGGAGAGAGAAAGAGAGAGAGTGGGAGAGCGGTGGGGGGAGAGAGAGAGATAGAGAGAGGGGGGGGAGAGAGAGGGAGACAGGGGGAGGGGGAGGGAGGAGTAGGGGAAAGGAGAGCGGGAGGGGGAGGCGGAGGAAGGGTTAGGGTGTGGGACAACAGGAGAGGGATGGAGGGAGAGTGAGCAAGAGAGAGAGAGAGAGAGAGAGAGAGAGAGAGTGGGGCGGGGAGGGATAGAGAGAGAGTTGGGGGAGAAGAGAGAGAGAGAGAGAGTGGGGGGTAGGGAGTGTTGTGATTCTGGACACCACATATCTCCACAATGGTATGATATTGTCCACTTTGGGTCTAAGCCCTCATGGCTTTGCTTATGGGCTTTACCCCAAAAGGCCTCATACCAATGGAGATATTTGTCCATCCTTATATACCCATGATCCTCCCCACTTCTAGTCAATGTGGGACTTTGGTCGTATACCCAACAATCCTCCCCTCGAACAAAGGACCATCGAGCCTCCCCTCAAACGATTATCCATCCGTCCACTCTCTACCAGCCAGGATTCTCCGCTCCAATGCGTTGGAAGCACATGCCTTACATGGAGCACCACCTGCTGCCTCGAGAGCTTGCTCTATCCCAGGTCAACTCCTCTTCACCGTGTTGGGACCAGGACACGTCCATGAAGAATCCGGAGCATACCGCCTGTCTAACCGAGCTCATCCACGGATCCCATCGTGATATTACCGGGGCCCACCACCTTCGTTCGGCATTCGAGGATTCATCCACTTCAATAACTTCGAGGGGCATGGCTCTGATACCACTTGTTGTGATTCTAGACACCACATATCTCCACAATGGTATGATATTGTCCACTTTGGGTCTAAGCCCTCATGGCTTTGCTTATGGGCTTTACCCCAAAAGGCCTCATACCAATGGAGATATTTGTCCATCCTTATATACCCATGATCCTCCCCACTTCTAGTCAATGTGGGACTTTGGTCGTATACCCAACAGGGAGAGAGAGAGAGAGAGAGAGAGAGAGAGAGAGAGAGAGGTCTCATATAAGCGCATGATGGCTGACAAGAGGGTCTCTGAGATTCCAATATATCTGAGTCTCTATAATAATACATCTTTAGGGATCGAGTCAAAATCTTTTCAAATGTATACAAAACAACAATAGACTTTCAAAGAGTGATTTTCTTCCTCCTCAATGATGGCCCTATGTTTAAGGATGTGGTTAACTGTCTGGTGCTCAAGTCGAAATCTAGCCTATCCTCTAGCTCTAAGTTGTTTCCGCTCAAGCTCCTTGGATATTTGAAGGTGGAAGGATGTAGCATATAGTTTGGAGAATGTGTGGCCCCCCATGATAGTCCTATAATTGCTAGGATGTGAGTTGGGCCCCGATTTTTGTATCGGGTGAACAATGTGCTGAGACCATATCGATGGAAAACCTATACAGACCACATGGTTGAAGATATGAACCAAGTAGGAAACAAGAGAATGAAGACTGTGTTTAAAGGACTATTCCTGGAAACTTTCGTCATCTGCTGATTTGTTGTTGTTCATCACCCAAATAGCCTCTCTCATGTCATTATCATAGAATACGAAACCTGAAGAGGGAGGAGAGGTCACCTATATCTGGGGTTGCCCTGGGATGTCATAGAGGGTGGACACATGGGACAACATGGATTGGGGGTTAAGGTCGGAGGGCAGGGCAGAGTGGCGGGGGAGGATAGTATGCCATAAGTGTCTAGGGGAGTGAGCAAGAGAGGTACACAAGTCACGTCTTCTCTAGGAGACAAAAAGACGTTTCTTGCAATGGAGGAGGAAAAAATATGAGGCTTTGATGTTGGGGTAGGAGGGGTGAGTATGGATGAATGCATGTCAAAGTTGGTGGTGGAGAGATTTTCATTCCTCATCATACCATCGATTCATAGGGCAAGATTTGGGTTTATGTGAGGTGGAAGTGGGACGACAAAAGTGGGGGTAGAAGTTAAGGGCAGAATCCAAAATGATGGATGGGAGATAGTTGAACTTGGTCGATGCGGATTCAAATAGTGAGAATTGGTCCATGGCGGGGAGGATCTGGTGAAGGTGGGAAGAGAGGAGTTCTCAGTCACCCTCATCAAAATGAAAAGTAATTCGTTGTGAGCCCTTAGGGGGAAGTGGGGTGAGAATGGGGGGGTTTTCAGCCTGAAGAGAGAATGAAAGAAGAACATGGTTAGCTAAGGGGATGGGGGAAATAAAAAAATGATGAATGAAGCGGAGGAGGTTTTGGCTGAAGAGTATATAATCAGCAACACTTGCTCCTCCACCATTAGGCTGACATGTGAAAAAGTGGGAGTTTGGAAAACGCGCCATGCCATTAAGAATCAATATCTCCTAAGATTCGCCCAAGTGTAAAAGATGTCAACCATAGGCGGTAAGGGGCCCCAAAGCATCATCAAACATCCTGTGACATCTCACTGACTCTAGATCGATCTCCTAGATGCAGTACACTTCCTCAAAGTAATTGTGAATAGGGATATGGAGGGCTCTAGTGTGGGATTTGAAGTCACGTAGAGGAATAACCTCCCCAACTACTAAATACTAGGCTATGCCGACATACAAATCGACAAAGGGGTTCCTGTCAAGCCCATTGTGAATGCCATATGATGAAGAAGTAGGAGGGAAGTAACAAACAACAATGTAAATGTCACTGGGGAGAGGAGAGACCCCTCGAACTCGAACCCACATAAACCTTGCAAACTTATCTACAACCACCAAAGAAATCCGGCTCTGAAAGGAATCTCCATTGAAGCAAGAAACTCCCCGAGAACCTCTGATAGCACCAAAATTCCTCGTCTCCTGTCTACAAGGTGAGAACTTAATGTAACCTTTAATGTCTGGGAGAGGTTGAACAAGCTGTCGTGCATCTCGGAGATGAATAAGATATCCGAGTGTCGAATAGAATCATATAATAGACCCGGCGATGTGCAAAATGACCCATTCCCATTTCGACAACTGACAGAAATGGATGCCCCTTGTTGCCTCCCCCAATGAGCCTATCATTTCGAGGACCCGAACTGCGGCATCTACCTAGGTGGAAATGTATTCTGAATCACTGCTTTTAGGTTCATGATAACTACCCATTTCCTTGCCTAATGTGCTACTATAACGAACTCCCTAGAGAGTTTGAGCTGAGCAACCTGTGTTTTAGTGAGATCTTCATCAAGGAAGATCTTACTAGGAAGTGAGAATAGCTTTTTCTTAGCTCTAAGAGCCCGAAGGCAATTAGTCGCTGACTTGAACCAGAGAAAGAGAGTGGAATCGTAACCAGGCCAAGCTCTATCAAGGGTCACATCTTGGAGATCTAGTTTTTCATTGAGGAACAGGGTCCCAACCACCATGGGGTTTAAGGATGAGAGAGGCAAAGGAAGCCCTCTCACTTTGAGGTTCAATTCTCACGCTTGTATAGTGTGTTCTTTCATTAGTTTAGATTGTACCACCTCCTCAACTGCGGCTATAGGGGGAGCGAGGGGGTATCCCTCCCTATAACCTGTGCCCATGATTTGATGTGTGTTTCCATTTCTTGTTTAAAGGCCGCTTGCTGAGCTTTGATCTCCTCCTGTTTGTTTTTCAGATCAAGAAGTTCAGCATGTAGAGTGTCATTAGAGGGTTGGTGGTGAACTGCTTGCTCCTTGTTGTCCCTCAATAGCTGCATCAATGAACCATTCTTGCCTTCCATTACACCTACTCTGATCCTGAGTTCACTGACCTCTATTTTTAGTGTCTGGTTATAGGATTCAAGGGTTTCCAATCTCCTAATAGTTCCTGGAAGGCCCTATTGTGGCATCAAAATCCATAATTGGGCAAAGGTGATGGTTCCGACAAGGTTTGAAATAAGTCTCCGACACCTATGTCTATGTCGATAGGAGGTCTCGACGACGTCGTCACCTGTGGTTGATCTTGTTGATGCGGTTGGTTGCTCAGGGATCCATGCATCATGGTGTTGACATCATTAGGCATTGTCAAGGTATGGCTATTGTCAACTACTTCTTGTGAAACACTCATGGTGAAAGCTAAAATTAGAAGACGCGACCCAATAATTGATTTTGATGCAGAAGAGCATTGAACATGCAAGTGTGGTATTTGAAGTTGGTGATGATCAGTTAATTACCTCGAGTGCAGTCTTGCCTCCTTGAATTATTTCTTGCAAACCAGAGAGAAATTCTTGAATTCTTAAAGTAATAGAAGAAATAGGACTAAAGCAGAAGAATATTTTCAAACCCAGAACCTCTCGAAACATCGGCTAAAGTAGATTGAATAACTTCAATCATTCGCGCCTGTTGCTCTGCATCAAGAGCCTCATGCTTCTGCCGAGCTTTCTCCACTTCTTTTCTTTCTTGTTCGATCTTAATTCTTGAATTCTTTCCTGAAAACGAGAGATAAATTCTTGAATTGTTGAAGTAATAGAAGAAATTGGACTTAAGCAGAAGAGGATTTTCGAACCCAGAACCTCTCGAAACATCGGCCAAAGCAGACTGAGTAGCTTCAATCCTTGGTGCCTGTCGTTATGTATCAAGAGCCTCTTGCTGCCACCAGGATTCCTCTCGTGCTTTTCTTTCTCGTTCGATCTTAATTCTTGAATTCTATCTTGAAAAACAAAGATAAATTCTTAATTCTTAAATTCTTGAAGTAGCAGTTTAGGATTTTCAGACACAGAACCTCTCGAAACATCGACTAAAGCAGATTGAATAGCTTCAATCCTTCGCACCTGTCATTTTGTATCAAGAACCTCTTACTTCCGCGAAGATTCAACCGTGCTTTTCTTTCTCATTCGATACATCTTCTACGAGAGAGAGAGAGCCTCGTACTATAAAGATATTCAAATGAAATAAAGATCCAGTTTAACCTCTGCTATGAGAGAGGGAGAGCATCGCTCTGTAAGGATATTCAAAGGAAATAAAGATCTGGTTGAATGTTTACTACGAGAGAGGGAGAGGCTCATCCTGTGACTATATTAAAATGAAATAAAGATCTAGTTGAACGTCTGCTACAAGAGATGGAGAGCCTCGTCCTGTAAAGATATTAAAGTGAAATAAAGATCTAGTTGAACGTCTACTACGACAGAAGAGAGCCTCATCCTGTAAAGATATTCAAATGAAATAAAGGTCCAGTTGAACGTCTGATCACAATGCTCATTTGTATAATTTTTGTCTCTCTCAGAAGTCAAGTGCTATTCAGAGTCTCGATCGTCAGATTCTTTCAAAGAATATGCTGTAAATTATTCAAAGGTTTGAATCTAAGGCCCCTCGATGAAATCCTCTTGACAAGAAAGGCTTTGGAGAACTACAAAATGCAAATTGATGGGAAAAACTTTGGAGAAATTGTGATAATGTGAACTTTTCCCCCGGATTTACTGATAAACTTCTTCACAAAACCATACAAAATGCAAATTGATAGGAAAGGCTTTGAAGAATTACAAAATGAAAATTGATAGGAAAGGATTTGGAGAAATTGTGATAGTGTGTACCTTTTTATTGTGATAGTGTGAAATTTTTGCTGGATTTACTAATGAGCTTCTTCACGAACATGTTTAATTTGGTTTCAGCTCCCTCGTATCTTGGATGGATGTGATTATGAATTGAACTACTGAATCGAAGGCTGCGATCGTTCTCCCTGTGTTTTGAACTTGCGACGTGATTCACTTCGCTGCTCTCACCTTCTGTTACTCTAGTAGGTATGCGAAAAAGGCTCCAGAAGTGGCTAGATCACCAGTTTCTCCTAACCATGTTGTATCGAGGGCCATCCTTCTCAGGCTGTTGAGCATTTTGACCAGAGAACATGTGTGGAAAAGGATCCAAAATTGTACCTGGGTGTCATTTAGATTTGTTAAGATTCCAAAGTAGAGTCGATTTAGATTCATGTGAATGTGAGGAGAAGTTTCAGTAAAGTATCCGTAGCAAGTTGAGTGATGGAGAAGAATGAGTTTTCATCCCAATCTTCATACTTTGACAGAGGAACAACTCTGAGTGTTTGATTTCTATTTCTTCGAGTATTTAATTTCTATTTCTGTGGAAATAGAATTTGGATTTTTGAATTAAATCCCTATAGCAGCCTACCAGTGCTAGGTTCCATAGTTTTTATAATATTCTTGATGATTAAAGAATCTCTTTCTTTTTGGTGTGGTAATAGAACCCACGAGGATGAGAAATTGGAGCCGAACTCTTAATATTTTTCCTTTTTAAACACGATTTTTTCCCTTTTTAGTACGGATTTCAACTACAAAAACTGAACCATTTGCTCTTTTGATTTACTTTCTTAAATCAGATTTCTGTGTTTTGTTTATTTTTAATTATTAAGAGCTAATTGGAATTGACTAGTTGGTTTTCCACATGTTTTTTTCTTTCTCAAACCAGACTGTTTTTTTTTATTGCTTTTTATTTGTTAAGAGCTGATTGGAATTGAACAACTGGCTTTTCCCTTTTTCAAAATAAATTGCAAATTGGTGATATATGGTAAAGAGTGACACAAAATTAATAGATACTAGGAGGCAGCGATAGCCTATGTAGGATTTGTTTATGAATCAGATGACGTTGGTGAATTTTCCACTGCTTGATGAAGGGTATTGGCGACACTGAGGAAATGTATTTGCGAGTTTAGATATAATGTATCGAGGAGTTTATAACCAAAAGAGTGTTCCACTAAATTTCTGTAATTTCATTTTTTTCATATATATATTTTTTATTCTTATCTTTCTAATATGGATTTCAGGTACCCCATTTTAGAGAATGTGTTGTTGTAACAAGATCGTACAAATGGATTAATATTAATCAGGTATGCACAATTTCTAGCAAATGGGTTTAATCAATATTAGTAAGGTATGTGCAATTTTTTTTTTAATGTTAATATTTTTTTTCTTTTTTATAGATTTAATTGATTTTTTTGGTCCGTTTAAGAAAATATTAATTAAACAAGAATGTCATTGATATTTTTTCTAGTTAAGTAATTATTAAGAAAATTGAGAATTTAAAGTGTTATTCGTTATTTTAATCCACAAATATAACAGGATTTTGGAAATAAATTTATTAGGTTAATTTAAATAATAATAATGATGATTATTTTGAAGTAAGAGATTAGCCAAAATAACTAGAGATTATGCAACAGATTAAATAAATAAGTCAACTAGTTTAAATAGTAGCAGATTGAGATTTCTTTTATAAATTTTATAGTAAATATTATTTAAATTTATAAATTATTACGGTAAATTTTGATTTAATTTTATAAAATAAAATTATTTAATTTTATAGTTTAACCCAAAAAAAGAACCATAAATATAAATATATATAATATTTGAAAATTTATGTTAAAATATTTTACAATTTACATAAAACTAATTAAAAGTATTATATGTGATAGGGGGGAGGGAGGTGGGACGAGGGAGAGAGAGGGAGGGAGTGGAGAGTGAGAGAGAGAGTGAGAGAGAGGGAGGGAGGGAGGGAGGAGGGATGGGGGGAGAGCGAGAGAGAGCGCCGGGGGGGGGGGGGGAGGCAGGGAGGGACGAAGAGAGAGAGAGAGCGCGGGGGGAGGGAGGGAGCAACGGAGAGAGAGAGAGAGAGGGGGGGGAGCGGGGAGGGAAGAAGAGAGAGAGAGAGAGAGAGAGAGAGAGAGAGAGGGAGGGATAGAGCGAGAGCAAGAGAGAGAGAGATAGAGAGAGAGGGAGAGAGAGAGGTGGGGGAGGGAGAGAGAAAGAGAGAGAGATAGGGAGGGGGAGGGAGAGAGAGAGAGAGAGTGAGGGGGAGGGAGATAGAGTGAAAGGGAGGGAGGGAGAGAGAGAGAGAGAGAGAGAGAGAGAGAGAGAGAGCGAGAGAGAGGGGGAGGGAGGGAGCGAAGTAGGGCGAGAGAGAGGGGGAGGGAAGTAGGGAGGGAGAATGATGGAGGGAGAAGGAGAGAGGGAGAGAGAGAGAGAGAGGGAGAGGGGGGGGGCAGAGAGGGAGAGAGAGAGAGAGGGGGCGCAGAGAGGGAGAGAGAGAGGGTGGCAGAGGGAGAGAGGTAGGAGGAGAAGGTTGGGAGAGGGAGAGAGAGAAAGGTAGTGGAAGGGAGAGTGGGGGGGAGGGAGAGTGAGAGAGAGAAAATGGGAGAGAGAGAGAGAGAGAGAGAGAGAGAGAGTATAGGATGGGGAGGGAGGGAGAGAGGGAGGTGGAGAGAGAGAGAGATTGATAGAGGGATGGAGGGAGGGAGGGAGTGAGAGAGGAAGAGAGAGAGGGAGAGTGAGAGGGGGAGGGGGAGGGGGAGGGGAAGGGAGAGAAGGGAGGGGGAGGGGGATGTATTTGGATGGAGAAAAGAGGGGATTTAGAAAGAGTAACTATGAAAGGGAGCTGGGGGGAGAGACTGAGAGAGAAGAGGAGAGGGAGAGATAGGCTGGAGGGGGAGGGTAAGAGGATGGAGAGATAGGTAGGGAAATCAAGTAAGAGGGATAATTATACAGAGAGTTAGACGTACAAAGAGGGAGATAGGGAGGGAGAGAGAAACAGAGAGAGAGCGATAGAGGGAGAGATAGAGGGAGGGAGAGGGATGGAGGGAGGAAGAGGGAGGGACGGAGGGAAGGATAGCGAGAGTGAGAGAGAGATAGAGAGGGAGGGAGAGAGGGAGGGAAAGAGAGAAAGAGGAAGGGAGAGAGGGAGAGAGGGAGGGAGAGAGAGCGAGAGAGAGGGAGGGAGGTAGAGAGGGAGAGAGAGAGAGAGAGAGAGGGGAGGGATGGAGGGAGAGAGAGTGAGAGAGAGAGAGAGTGAGAGGAGGGAGGGTGGGAGGGAGCGAGGGGAGGGATGGAGGGAGAGAGAGTGAGTGAGGGAGGGAGGTAGAGCGAGAGAGCAAAGGAGGGAGGGAGGGAGAGGGAGAGAGAGAGAGAGAGAGAGAGAGAGAGAGAGAGAGAGAGAGAGGGAGGGAGGGAAGGAAGGAGGGACGGAGAGAGAGAGAGGGGGAGAGAGATGGAGAGAGAGAGAGAGGGATGGAGGGTGGGAGGGATGGAGGGAGGGAGGAAGGGAGAGCCAGATTGGGAGGGAGGGAGAGAGAGGGAGGGAGGGTGGCAGGGTGGGATAGTGAGAGATGGAGAGAGAGAGGGAGGGAGGGTGAGATAGCGAGAGAGGGATGGGTAGGGGGTGAGGGAGAGAGAGCGAGAGAGGGATGGATAGAGAGAGAAAGGGAGGGAGGGATAGAGAGAGAGAGAGAGTGAGAGAGAGTTTGTATGTGAGGGAGGGAGAGGGAGGCAGTGAGGTAGAGCAAGGGAGGGAGGGAGGGGGAGAGAGGGAGGGAGGGAGGTAGGGTGAGAGAGGGAGAGAGGGAGAGAGAGAGAGAGAGAGAGAGAGAGGGAGGGAGGTAGAGAGAGAGAGAGAGAGAGAGAGAGAGAGAGAGAGAGAGAGAGAGGGAGGAGTGTAGAGAGAGAGAGAGAGGGAGGGAGGTAGGGTGGTAGAGAGAGAGAGAGAGAGGGAGGGAGGTAGAGCAAGAGAGCGATAGAGAGAGAGAGAGAGAGAGAGAGAGGGAGAGAGGGAGGGAGGGATGGAGTGAGAGAGAAGGAGGGAGGGATGGAGGGAGAGGGAGGGAGAGAGAGAGATTGAGAGAGGGAGATAGTGTGTGAGAGGAGGAGAGTGGGGAGAGAGAGAGGATGAGAGAGAGGTTTTGGGAGAGAGATATAGGTGGGGAGAGACTGAGATAGGGAGAGAGTGAGTGAGAGTGGGGAGGAGGGAGAGAGATTGAGATATAGATCTATGTGTGTGCATGTGGATGAGATACAGGTATATAGATACATTTAGATATAGATAAATGAAGTGACAAAAGAGATAGAGAGAGATAGAGACATATATAGAGAGAGAGACATAGATAGAGATAAATACAGTGGGATAAAGAGAGGGAGAATCAGAGAGGGAGAGAAATGGGGAAGGGTAGGGAGGGTGGACGAGTGAGAAATAGGGAGTGAAATAGAAATATAATAGAGATAATGGGATGGGATAGAGAGTTGGGAGGTTGGAAGAGGGAAAGAGAGGGATATAGAGAATGAGCAGGGATGCAGAGAGGGAGATAGAGAGGAATGAATTGAGATTGGTGGGGTGAGGGATGGATTTGGAGGGAGAAAATGGGGGATGGAGAAAGAGTGATGACAAAAGGGAGATGGGGAGAGAGATTGAGATAGATGAGAGTGAGATACAGGGTGGAGGATGAGGGTAATAGGATGGAGAGATAGGTAGTGAAATCGAGTAAGAGGGATAGTTATAGAGAGAGTTAGACATAGAAAGAGGGAGACAGAGAGGGAGAGAGTGAGGGACAGAGAGAGAGAGAGAGAGAACGAGAGAGGGATAGTGAGAGAGGGAGAGTGAGAGAGTGATAGGGAGAGAGCGAGAGAGGGAGAGTGAGAGGGAGAGGGAGAGGGAGAGAGAGATATATAGAAAGGGAGGGAGGGAGGGACAGAGGGAGGAAGGGATAGAGAGAGAGAGAGATCGAGAGAGGGAGGGAGGGAGAGAGAGAGAAAAGGAGAGTGAGAGAGAGGGAAAAAAATTGTCCCGTGGTGCGTTCAAGCCATTCGGCTCTCACAGGTTCACGGTGCTTCCTGTAAATTTACAGGTTGCATAGAAGCCGGTGGTAACGGTATCCGCACCTGTTCCAAGGCAATACCGAAGGTGCACCATGTTATTTAAAATTTTTAAGAAAGCACAGTGCAATCAGTTTCCTGGCCGCACTGGTGACCAAGTGAAATTATGACAACGTGGTGCATTGACACAAATATCCGCCCCGTGGTGGGTATTTTTGTTAGCACACCACATTCCACATTTCGATAACGTCAACAGTGCGGCCTGGTAAAATATCGCACCATTGACTATGTAATGATGTCAGGAGGTTGGTGCGTTGATCGAACTATACGCCCCAGGGCGAAAATCTTAGTCAGCGCACCACACTCCTGACACCGTACATAGTCAACGGTGCGCTGAAATTTTCAAGTGCATCGCTACCGGTGCATTTAATATCATCTGGTGCACCGCCGCCGATGCTCGACAAAAATAGATGCACCGGAATCGATGCGTGGCTATTTTTTGTGGTGCATCGACTATTTTTTTTTTCCCAAAAAAAATTATATATGTATAATCCTAAATACATGTCTTATTTAATAAAAAATTGTATTTAATATGTCAATCATTCAGAGACAAGAGGGGGAACAAAAAAACAACAGGCAAAGTAGTATGACATGGTTCACCTATGGGAGGCATGAGAGGGGGAGAGAGATGCGTAGCCTCACCCTATTACAACAGCTAACCGGGGGCTCCTAAGGTAGGTAGGCCTCAAGTTCTAGGAGGAGGCTACTTCGCTAAAGGGCCATGGTGTGTTTTTGAGACATCTTATCCGTAGGTGGAATGCCCACCGATAGTATTTTCGGGTTGGTCCTAGCCAGTGGTACACGCCCACTGAGGAGGAAATATATTTCATTACAGGACTATTGAGGAGAGGAGTGAATTTTCCCTCGTTCCCAGAGGTTCCAGCTGGCTATTCAACAGGGAGTTAGTTGGTGTACTCCCAAAGATACATTAGCATATATATACAGTCTCCTTCAGATTTTCAGGTCTCCACAGGGTAGTTACGTATTGGTGCATTTGGTAGTCAGGAGGTGAGGTGCCTCTGACTTCTGATTTCTACCATTTCACACAAAACCAGTGACTAGAAACGCATTAGTTTCTTGATTCTATATTAAGTTTATTCTTTAGTACATGAGCCACGACTTGTCAGGTGGTTTTCCATTTTTTTGCAGCAGTTTTGTACAGCCTTAGATAGATTTCATGCTCATGCAAAAGGGAGGGTCAACTTCCCTTTTTCTTCAGAGATTTTTTGTTTATTTTTTTATAGGTTTCTAGAGACGAGGCCTACTTTTTTTTTACAGCCTCGTAGGCCGATGTTCGAGGCATGAATGCACATGTGGGGGAAGAGGATGCCCAAGAGGGGCGAGACTGTGTTTCCAACGAGGATATCACATGATGCACTGGAGTTGCTAGCCAGTGTTGACTAGTTTCATCCCTTCATTATGGTCCCCTACCCTTACGCTGGTTTGGATTGGCGAGGATGTGCCAACATCCTCTTCATAGATGATGAGCCACAGGATGATAGAGGTAATATTACTATTTTATTTAAATTTATTCTAACATGTTATTTAACTTGTTTGTATTAAATTGTGTAATGAAATTGTCTAATTATTGTTGTGTACTTGTATATATTTTGCATACATTGGGTCTTTTCATGGCGAGGACATGCTAACACTACCACATGATCCAGGTGTGGATCCTTATGACGATCAGAGCATGCTAGATGACGAGGATCATCAGGAGGCCAGTGCAGAGAGACCTGCTCCTACTGGTGCACCGGTACTTCCTTTTTCTAGGCGCGATCGGCTTGATAGCAGATACATGATGGAGTTGGGCGATCAACTCACTGCATTGATTATTGAGGCAAGCATTAGGCCCGCTAATATGAGATACATACAGGCCGATGGTAGGCTTCTACATCTGTGCAAAGGCATGTCGCATAACATGTAAAGCCTAATGCGGCATGTTGTAGGAGCTACGAACTTAGTTACGCGACTGAGGAGGACCGTTGCACGTTATAGGCATGGTCGAGATGCAACACGTGATCGAAAATCTATGAGCAATGACTCATCATCTGATGATCGTTCACCTCCCGCCGTGCTAGATGAGCATCCTCCACTAGCATCTAGCAGCAGTCATCATGGAGGACATGCTGGACCATCGGCCATGTCCAGTTAGCAGCTTGCAGCATCCAACAGTACTCATGACCATCGACCGTCAAGGCTGCACCATTGACTGAGCATGCCTCGAATAGTAATGCTATTGATGTTGTACCACCAGCTGATCCATGATATTTATATTAGAGTTGTATATTCTTTACATTATTCAGTTATATATATATATATATATATATATATATATACATATGGTCCATGTATTTTATGTTCATGTTGCAGTTGTACTTAATTTACATGTTGGTGATCATCGTGATGTGTATATTGTTAGGTAATGTTAGATATGTTCATTTTTCCTAGTAGAAATATGACTGAATCTTGTAGCTATGCATTTAACAAGGAACCCATATAATTTGAGAATATGATTGAAGACCGTTGTCATATACTTGAGTATTATTCCATTTCTTCACCATATTAGCACGAAATAGAAAGAATAATTTCTTTCACCATAATAACACACAACTTTCAAAAGATAAAACACTCATTTTTGTGTTTCAAGGCATTTTATGCCAATTATGGGCATTTCTATGGAGTTTTATCCATATTCTGCAATTTAATGAGCGTTGGAGGGAGCTTACAATCCTGTATATGTTATTAACTGCACCCTTCAGTAGAACCAAAGAAAGTTCAGGTAGATTCCTCAGTGAAGTAGATTGGCCATAATCAATTCCTTCAAGACCTCAACAGAAGAAATATGGAATATATATGCATGTCAGAAATAGATATGCATGGAAGAGGCTCTTGTTTGAACCTTTTCTTGCTGCAGGTTGTGGAAAGGTTCAAGTTTATTTTTCTTAAAGAAGAACAAGTGTAGTTTTGAAAAGAAATAGCTCAAATATTTTCACAGAAAAATGTACATTTCCAACATGTCTAAAAACTAAAATATCTCCAACTTCAATAAACTACTCGGAAACAAAAATTTCCCAACCATTTGTGAAGGATTCCAACATATTAGCATAGCACAGGTTCACATGCCATAATTTCCCACTTGGGCCCTGTATTATTGCATCTTCACACGCCCCACATTGCATTCTCTCCATATAATCAATGGGGACCTCCTGCAATAAACAAAATGGATTTTAAGAATAGTTATTTCCATCAAGAATTTATCCAATTCTAATTCTGATTCTCAAGAATAAACAAAATTCTAATTCTAATTGCATATTTCCATCAAGAATAAACATAATTCTAATTCTCAATTTCTATGGTTGGAGTTCACTAAATTTTGGTGTACACAGGTAAAAGTAATTTCGATGCCATAAAAATGGACTTCTTGTAATCGGTGCTAATGTACAGATAACTGAACCGGTGCATTTTAGTTACTGTGCACTGGTGCCACTTTATCAATAGATGCATCGGTGACGAATAACCACAAATAAAAAAAAAAACGTAACTCTATTTTCATTAAGTGAAAAAAAAAACTGTAAATTGAAAAATGGGCGGAAAAATATTTTTGAAGCATAATTTCATAAAAAATTCTTTAAATACTAAACACTTTTCATTATTTCACTATTTTTGCTAAAAGTTTCAGCCATAGATTTGCAGGAGACATACCTAGAGCAAGAGAGCACGAGACCACTATGGAGTAGTGAAATACATCCGATCATAAGTATTCAGACAACCAAAATTCCAAATCTCCGGTGATTCAAACCCTATAGCATAGAATTTCAAATGATCTTGTGATTAAATTTGATTATTTCTTTTACTTTTTCTACAGTTTTTTTATGAAGTAAGAAAAAAATTTCATTTTTTTTCATTTTTAGAAACAAAAAAAAACCCATTTTTACCCTAAACCCTTCATTCTTTTTGTTTCTACCCTTTCTTCTTCCTGTTTCTGTGATTTTAGAATTAAGGCTTTTCATTTTAGATTGACATCCAACCTTGGGATGAATTGCATAGTCGCATCCCAATCCATGTCGGCCGTTGCGTGACATTTTGAAAAAAATGATTTTTTTTATCAGTGTGCCCTGCGTAACCTAGAGCACCAGTGCGTTGTATTATCCTAGTGCATCGCGCAAGTATTGTGTAGTAAAAAAATTGAAAACAATGTTTTTTTAATCAGTGCGCCATATCTAAATTAGGGCACCGATGCGCTAGGTTACGAGGTGCGCACCGATAACGTGCTATTTCATTATGGCACACCGCGAACATGCTCTTTCGAAAAAAATGTTTTATTATGTTTATCGATGCACCATGTAACATATAACGCACCGTACTGGGTCTCCTAGTTAACAGAAAGCAACATATGGTGGTCCCTTGTTTGCACATGGCGTTTATGCTAAAAAAACTAATAGTGGACGATTTTTAATATTTTCTTTGTGTTAATAAATGCGGTGGTTAACATGTAGTGCACCAGTGTTCCTTGTTAACATAGAGCACCATACAATCTATTATACTATTTGTGCGGTGCATTTATAAGAGCCCCACGCACCGACGTCGGTGCGAAAATCATGAAAGGCACACCAGTTTCTTGAGATTTATTTTCTACCTGAAAAGTTGACAATTTATTTATAAATATATTAATGAATGATATGGTACATGTTTCATATTGATAAAGAAATGACTGATAAGAGATCAAGTAACAAAAATACTGATAACACATCAAGAAAAGAAAAAAAGTCAAGTTCTTTGTAAATTATTTTACACATAATATTATTTTTGAACTATATGTAAGTTTAACTAATATGTATTGTTTAGTGTGTATCATGCAGAGCCACAAAATGACGAAACTAGATAAGATTATTTCTGATCTAGGACCAGAAGAACGTAAAATCTTGATGGAAAATTTGCTAAAGGATGAATCATGTGAATGAAAAAATACTTTCGATCCAATATGAGTTTCTTTTTTTTAATTTTAGTTAATAATATACTTAAAATTAATAGATAACATGTGTAGAACAGTTTATCAATTCACATCTGTTTAATGTTCTATAGGGACCAACAAATCAGAAAACGAATGTTGTTATAAGAAAAGAAAAAAATAGAACATGCAAATGAAAATGAATTGCTCCTTAGCTCATCTAGAGTGGTGTTGGAGGTTAACGAAAGGGAGAAAGCTTTTAAAAAAGTTTGACGGATCTAGTGGAACAAATGTGTAGACGTTCTTTCCACTTACAATACAAAAATCAATCCAAATATTCCAAGACCCAAATTTTATCTAAACTACAGGAAGAGTTTCTAGAGAATTGGTCAGTGTGATATGTCATACTTTTAATAGAAAAAACACACAATAACAAGAAATAAAGAATGAAAAAGTAATATTCCTTTAAATTTTTGTCTAGAATTATTTATAAATATTACTTTTGTTATATTTATCTTTTATATAACAATATAAAAATTAAATAGTTTATTTTCATGTTACATTTTCAGGAAGATTATGAAAATCTGAAAAGTGAACGAGCTGATATCAGAAATATGCCAATAGGAATGTCCAAAAAGGTGTACAAGGAGATGGTCAAAGAAATGGACAAAATTGCATTGCGGGAGGAGACATCTTAAGAACAACATGTTTCAAATGTAATATGTAATCATTGAATTTTTCGATCATTAGGTACAATAAATAAATAATTTAGCATTAAATATTAATTTTCAAGTATTTTCTTGCATAAAAGAAAAGAAAATGGAACCCATACAACACATAAAACATAACGACAAGGAAGAAAATTGTTGATATCTAAGTTTGTGAGTAATTGTTACTTCCTTATAACAACTTAACTAGATTTCATTTTTTTTATTTTTTAAGTTGTTTTACAAAAATCATCATTGAATATCTTCAAATAGGTGCTAACATGCAAAGAATAACCATTAGACAAATTGATTGAAATTGGATTAAATATGGGTTGTGAGTATATGTTGACATATCAAAAATTAATTGTGGAATTTGTAAGCATCTATCAATCTTGTTTTACTTCGCTCCGTCTATAATTAATAGAACAAAAAAATCTTTTATATTAAATATATTATTTTTTGTGGGGTATAAAACTTACAGGAAACAAATTATGGAACCGTGCCAACTGATGAAATTTTGAAAGATGGCATGGTACATAGTTTTGAAAGAATGTGTATAGTTTATGAGTCAATTGTTGCTATGGTACATCATTTATTTTTTATTTACATTGATGTATATTATTTAATATTTCAATTTTCAGTATTCCCACCAATGTATATACACTCATTACAGTTTATTTTTATGTTTTCATATGGAAGGTGAAGAAGAAGAAAACAATCAACACTATGAACAAAACATTTCTAAAAATAACCGAAGTCATAGAAATAGCTCTAGCAGTGACGACAGTTCAAGTGACGAATGATGATCACTATGTTTGCATATCAAAGCAAGGCATTGTATTTTTTGAAATATTTTTCTGTGAAATCAGACATTTTGTTTAATATAATGGACATAGTGTCCCAATTGAAAGACAAAGGGATAGCAATAAATGTCGCATTTTGTATGACAAAAATTGTCTTATATATATATATATGTGTGTGTGTGTGTGTGTGTGTTTTTAATTTATTCTATTGCGTTCTTCATTGTCACTATTGTGTACTCCATTGTCGTTCTAAAATGCACTAATAAAAATTTAATTCATATGAATATTGTTATAAGATATATATGTGTCGACTTTTGATGAATAATGAATTTTAAATAATCACAATAATTATGATATGATATAAAAAATTTAATCCAAACATCACATTCAAATGCATTAATAAAAATTTTATTAATTTGATTATTGTTATAAGATGTGTAGACTTTTGATGAATAATGAATTTAGAAAATTCACAATAATTACACTGTCACAGGTCGATGTTTCTAAAAAATACAAAATGAACACCAGTGCATGTCAATTACTGTACACCGGTGCGTTTGTATGCTTCAGCACACCGGTGTGTTTTTACGACCCGTGGGCAGCACACAAATACTAAAACCAAGTAAAAATCTTGGTGCGTTTGTGAGATATTGCGCACTGGTGCGTTTATGTGAGACTACACACTAGTGCATTTGTACGATGTATGGGCATCGTAAAAATACGAATACCAATTATAAATATTGATGTGTTTGTCTGATACGGCGCACTGGCGCTATTGTAGAGGTAAATCCCTTCTGTGGACAGAGGCGATCCCTACTAGCCCATAACGAGTCTAGCAACAATCGTAACATGCTATGGCGCAAATTCCTAATTGCAATAGACCAAATTGTGAAGAAGGCCTACCTCAAGTCCAACACTGTCATTTGTAGAGAAGATGAAGCTCTCGTTTCCTTGCTCCAGCAGATCTTAATCCTTTCGCTCACCGCGATCGAACACCTACACACAGAAGAAACATGGAAAACACAAGCGTAAAACCTGATATATGCAATTATGTAGCAGTAAGAGGAGACACAACTCATGATCATAATGAACAATACGAGTGGAACCATAACCAATAGTCGCTTATCATTAATTTATACGAAGGAAAATACAACCTGGCTCTGACGCTGAACCTTCCTTTGGTGGGTCGTCAGCGGAATATGTCTCGGTAAAGCTTGTCAGGAATGGGGACAAGCCTCTCTCTTCGATCATCAATTTCCTTGCTATGGATTTGGCACTATGAGGACTATCAAAGCTCTTGTAGCATTCTTTTGGCTATGAAGGCTCTTGGAGATTTCTTGGAGACTCTTGGAGACTAGCTTGCAAAGGGAAATGGCAAGCTTATATAGATGGTTGAAGGGGAGTTGGGATCCCTATAATCATGGGATTAGCCCTATCCTCAAGGAAGCTTCCATGAGAGGTGGCAAACTACTTCCTCTACATGGAAATCCGGAGCCAAACGTCCCAACTCAGTTTAGAGACCAGTTTAGGAATTGGTTGGAGTCAATATTCCGCCATTTATTTTTAAAAGACACCCTTTATTAAGCCTGGTGCGGGTGCGGCTTTGAGACAGAGCGCCAATTGGAGCGCCATCTTTGGAGGATTTTCCCCCTTGGCGCGAGGGCTGAACTGTGTACCCGCGCCAATGAAAAAAAGGCTATTTTTAGTGTTTTTCACAAGGAGTTGTCTTCAAGGCACTGAAAGTACATGTTCAGGGGAACGCCATGAAAGTGTTTTCAAGTTATGTCACTGCTCACAGGTCACGGAAAGAGCCCTCCAATGTGCGGGATGGGGAATTGCAGGGACGGTGACAAATTTCTGTGTAACAGATGCCCCCTAAAGCATGAGGCCCGAAAGAGAGAGAAGGGTGAAATGCTTTACGAGAATTTGTCCAACTGAAAACACTACCATCGGAAGACCTGCGTAGATAAGTACAACTGATATCTCAAATACATGATATATGTGGTATGGGCGCAGCCATCCATAACAGAATATACAATAATCCGGATCCAAGGTATGGACGCAGCCATCCAGTGAGGATCGATAAATAGACTCAGGTATGGTCGCAGCCATCCAGTGAGGATCGATAAATAGACTCAGGTATGGTCGCAGCCATCCAGTGAGGATCGATAAATAGACTCAGGTATGGTCGCAGCCATCCAATGAATGAGCCATGTAATCAATCACAATAATCCACAAAATCACAGCCTGGATTCTAACAGACAAGATCCAGGGACTTGCACTCCATCTCGACCCGAACAAAGTACAAGTTCAAGCATGCGAATAAGTGAGCTCAAGTCGAACATGCAAGAACATCGCCTGATTACCAGCCAATGATGAAAGCTGTTAACAGATGCGAGAGGTACCACCAATAATGAAAATGGCCCTCAAGGTACTATAGGTACAGTCTACGGCATGTGAATTAGTGAGCTGGCCTCGAACACCCGTAGAATCACTCGATCGGAGGCCAATGATGAAAATCTCACGTCGAACGCGAAGAACCTACCATTGAGGCATGTAGGCTCCAAGGTACCATAAAGGAGTCTCTAGATCAACTTCCTGGATAATGAGCTGAAGTCGACAGGAAGTGACATTAATCGAAGGTGGGCCATAGTGTTTCCTACATCATTGACACGAGACAAAGGAACATAATTTCTTTGTGAATCAAAATCATATGAGAATCAGAGGAAGGTTGATACTTGCAAAGGTCAACTTCTCTTGAACATATTGGTGGCACGACAGTGGATTTGGCAGTATTTGACATTAACAGATCAGGGGTCATGATGACGAGGCAAAGAGTAGATGAGAGGTCAAAAGGGATCACCCAAACCCATGGAGGCAAGTGAAAAATGAGATGAGATGTCCCCAACCCGACACGAATGGTGACAAGTGCCATGTTCAAGAGCGACATACTGCCAACATGACAATGATGCTGGTTCCATTTTTCCCCACCATTTATGGTGAGTACCTCTTTATTTTCACACAAGCTTGAAGAGGATACCATATGCTTGTCATATAAGTCCATCCTAGTACATTTAATGAGCCCTAGGAAGGAGAAACTCGAATAATGTCATGATTGACAATTTCCGATGTCATTTAGGTTTAACGAGCCTGACAAAGGAATAACTCGGTGTCTTTTCATATTTAGAGAGTTTGAAAAGATAGCGGAAAAGTAAACTCCAATGATCCCTTTTCGTAAATAGTTCCTCAGACTCGAAAAGGTAGAAAACTATTCCTGAGAAAGCCTCCTAGTCGCGATAGGCTAGGGTATTCCTTTTTCGTAAATAATCTATCCCAGCCTGAAAAAGGGGTAAACGTATACTGGGTAGATGTTGTTTCGTGGCCACTTTAATGAGATCGAAATGAAAAGGGACTTGGCAATCTTTTCATGTTTAGAGAGTCAGAAAAGAGCTGAAAGATGACTCCTCCTAAAGGAATGATTCGTATAAAGGGTAGCAACTAGTTTCGGTAATGATGGAACTGCTCTGAACAAATAAAGGTTAAGAGTCTGGCTAACAAGACCACTCATCGCAGCAGTTCCTCAGGAATGGGTGAAACAACCAAGTGAAGGCATATGATCGGCCAAGCAGATAGTGACGATGGAGTGAGAAAACCAAGGCTCATCTGACAAAAATAGGCTGATAAAATGGCAATCACAAGGGGTAAAATGGGAAATGTTTCATTTTTACACAAGCTTGAAATCTGGAAACTCTGCTTGAAGTTGCTTTAATTTTTACACAAGCTTGAAACAAAGATAAACTATGCTTGAAACCGGTTTCATTTTTACACAAGCTTGAAACGGAAACAAGCTATGCTTGAAAATTTTAAGCATGCCCCCAGCATGGTGACTCAATTTGAGGTACATGCCCCCCAAGCTTCAATCCATATGAAAGGGAGATGGAGTGAAGGTTCCAGTTACGAGATCAAGAGAAAGACTCGGCTGGGATTTTACGAGATCTTATCAAAGGCTCGAATTGAACAGGAACGTGTTTCATTATTTTAACAAGGTTGACACATTAAAATAACTATCCTCATATGACCTTGTTTCATGTTTTAAGGAGCTTGGCACAAGACAAGGAACTCTTCTCTGACAACCTTGTTTCATTTTTCAAGGAGCTTGACACAAGACAAGGAACACTGCTCCAACAGACCTTGTTTCATTTTTTAAGGATCTTGACACAAGACAAGGAACGCTGCTCCACAACCTTGTTTCATTTTTTAAGTAGCTTGACACAAGACAAGGAACTTTGCTCTAAAGAGATTGTTTCATTTTTTAAGGAGTTTGACACAAGAAAAAGAACTCTGCTCCAACAACCTTGTTTCATTTTTTAAGGAGCTTGACACAAGACAAGGAACTCTGCTCCGACAATCTTGTTTCATTTATAAGGAGCTTGACACAAGACAAGGAACTCTGCTCCAACAGACCTTGTTTCATTTTTTAAGGAGCTTGACATAGGAAAAGAACCATGCTCCAACCGACCTCATCATAATGAACAAGAAGTCATCGCTTCCAAGAGTTCGACTCCAGATGGAAGGAAAACATCCTGGAAGTCAGGACCCAATGCCCCCAACACCTGATGCACAACGGCACTATCATTGAGTACAGGCATGGGGTAGGTAGCTACATAGTTGACCTGCGGTGGGGTAGATACAACAGGTGGACAAAAACCAGGAAGGGATGATGGCGGTCCAGTTTCCATATCAGGACCAAAGAATGAAAGTTGATCAATGGTCAAGATCCGTCCTTCATGTGGAAAACATACCACAAGAAAAAGGGAGGAGATAAGTGCTCCCATGGCATAGGTGTAATCGCTCCCCAAAAGCATATTGAAATCCAAGGGGCCTGGAACAACCATCACATCCATATGGACAGTTTTACCTCCCAAAGTAACAGGTAACCTTGGAAGGATCCCTAACGGTTGACTAGTTCTTCTGTTAAATGCCAACAGATTCTGTGTAACAGGCGCAAGCGGTGGTGAGCCCAAAGATTGCCAAGTAGTTGAGGATAAAATACTAACAGATGCACCTTCATCTATAATGGTGCTGGGTACGACCAAACCAAAATCCTGTACCGTGATCTCGAAGGGCACATAAGATGGAAGGCGATATCCTGCAAATCGATTCCAATCAAAGGAAGTGACCAAACTACTCGGAGGGGATACCATAAAACCGAGATGGTCTTCCCCTGGGGTTATAGAAGAAGAAGGAGCATCCTCCACGACCTCCATCTCAAAGGTGGGAGGAGTATCCTCCGAGACCTCCATCATGGGAGGCAGAGGAGCAGCTTCTTGAGATATAGGGGCAGGAGAATCTTTCTCCAAATATGAGGAATCTGAAGAAACAAGAATAACCTGAGGGGGATGAGATCCACTCTTGACGGAAAAGACTTGGTGCACCATAGAAGGGACCAGTTCAACCGATCCCATGACCAATCATTGGTCGGGGATGGATTCCTGAATCTGAATTTCTGGGGGAGCGGGATCGACCAAGGATTACTCTTGACAAATCATAGGATCAACTAGTGGAAGACTCAAAGAAAGATGTTTGTAACCAGCTGGAAGGCATGGTGTATAAATATTTGATTTTTCCAACACTCGCTTGGCTTCATCCATATACGGACAAAGGTGAATGGCATGGTGCCCTTCACACAACTTACAGGGATTGGAGATCTTACCCTACTTCTTAGGAGCCTTGTCAACACCAGTCGAAGACGTGCCCCAACCTGACTCCCGGAAGCCAAAGGCAACGACAGACGACCATTGGACCATTCTTCAAGTACCTTGGGAATGCCAGGGTAGTCTCGAAGAATATGGTCTCTCGTGCACAATATGCAAGGGAACTTGACTTTTCGAGGAGGGTTGGAAGGCTTATCAAGAGGAGGTGCTTCGGAAGCAGTAGCTGCAACTTTAAACTCTCTCTTATCAGACTTCTTCTTCTTTTTCTTCTTCTTCTTCTTCTTAGCCACCCGGTTACTCGAATCCAGACTTTCACTAGGCGAAGTAGAAGAGGAGGACGCCGAAATAGGCGAAGAAGGGTAGAGGTCAACCTTAGAATCAACATGACGTTGTTCAGGCGGAGGAACTGATTGAACAGTAGCTAAGACATTCGGGACCACAGAGGTTGAAAACAACCAAATAGGCAACCCAACATTTAACCCAGGAAGGGACAACGTTGCCATATAAGGAGCACCAACATTTCCAAAAGGAGGAAAATGACCAGGATTCCCATCAGAGGGGATCCCTTGGTTGGTGAACTCTGGAAAAGTTGCGATCAACAACTCAAAACCGTACACGAGCTAAAAACTAAGGCACACAATCAAACAGCCAACAAGCAAACTCTAAAAGGGCATGTGATTGCGAGTGATTTATTTTACCACATCGAAACTTAGAAACTTCACCGTTTCATGTTTTAAGAGTCAAGAAATAGATGAAAGGTTACTCTATCTCTTTCAGTTTTGAAGCAAGCGTGAAAGGACAAGTGCTTGATGATCTTTTCAAATTTAAGGAGTCAGAAAAGATCAAAATGACTACTCTGGAATTCTAGGAAAAGGGTGTACCAAATAACCGTGAACTGCAATATACACCTTGGTTTCAAAATCAAAGAGAAATCAACCAAGGACTTGACGTACGTGCAGGCAATCTCCCTCAATGTTGTGTCCGGTGTATCACGGGTATAAGGCAGCAGACTCGGCTTCCTATGGATAAATGATAGCAACCTAGTGGGGTCTCCCTTTATATACGCGACGGTATGGGGAGCACAAGTCCGTACTAGCGTTGTCTAAAGCCAAGAGGCGAACGACAACTACTAGGTTTAAAGACGCCGGAACACGTCTCTAGCCTAGACCTCTAAATATTTCGTTAATGTTTCAATGCTGCCTTAGTGTAAATTGAACAAATTTTAATGTTTATCTTCAATTATGTTTCAGTTTTCAGGCCCTAGCAAGTGTTATGTCTCAAAATCTCCTAAATGCAGCTATATGAGAAAAGAAATCTTTCAATCCTAGCACCATTATAGATAAGGTGCATCTATTAGTATTTTATCCTCAACTACTTGGCAAGCTTTTGGCTCGCCGCCGCTTGCGCCTGTTACATAGAATCTATTGGCATTTAACAAAAGAACTAGTCAACTGTTAGGGATCCTTCCAAGGTTACCTGTTACTTTGGTTGGAAAAACCGTCCATATGGATGTGATGGTTGTTCGAGGCCCCTTGGATTTCAATCTACTTTTGCGGCACGATTACACCAATGCCATGGGAGCATTTGTCTCCTCCCTTTTTCATGTGGTCTGTTTTCCACATGAAGGACGGATCGTGACCATTGATCAGCTTTCGTTCTTTGGTCCTGATATGGCAACTGGACCACCATCATCCCTTCCTTGTTTTTATCCACCTGTTGTATCTTCCCCACCGCAGGTCAACTATGTGGCTACCTACCCCATGCCTGTACTCAGTGATAGTGCCGTCGTGCATCAGGTATTGGGGGAATTGGGTCTTGACTTCCAGGATGTTTTCCTTCCATCGGGAGTCAAACTCTTGGAAGCGATGACTTCTTGTTCATTATGATGAGGTTAGTCGGAGCATGGTTCTTTTCCTGTGTCAAGCTCAAAAAATGAAACAAGGTCTGTTGGAGAAGAGTTCCTTGTCTTTGTGTCAAGCTCCTTATAAATGAAACAAGATTTTCAGAGCAGAGTTCCTTGTCTTGTGTCAAGCTCCTTAAAAAATGAAACAAGGTTGTTGGAGCAGAGTTTGTTTTCTTGTGTCAAGCTCCTTGAAAAATGAAACAAGCTCTTTGGAGCAGAGTTCCTTGTCTTGTGTCAAGCTCCTTAAAAAATGAAACAAGGTCTGTTGGAGCAGCATTCCTTGTCTTGTGTAAAGCTCCTTAAAAAATGAAACAAGGTTGTCAGAGCAGAGTTCCTTGTCTTGTGCCAAGCTCCTTAAAACATGAGACAAGGTCATATGAGGATAGTTCTTTTAATGTGTCAACCTCGTTAAAATAATGAAACACGTTCCTGTTCAATTCGAACCTTTGATAAGATCTTGTAAAATCCTAGTCGATTCTTTCTCTTGATCTCGTAACTTGAACCTTCACTCCATCTGCCTTTCATATGGATTGAAGCTTGGGGGGCATGTACCTAGAATTGATTCACCATGCTGGGGGCATGCTTAAACTTTTCAAGCATAGTTTGTTTCCATTTCAAGCTTGTGCAAAAATGAAACCGGTTTCAAGCATAGTTTATCTTTGTTTCAAGCTTGTGTAAAAATGAAACCAACTTCAAGCAAAGTTTCCGGATTTCAAGCTTGTGTAAAAATGAAACCTTTCCCATTTTACCCCTTGTGATTGCCATTTTATCAGCCTGTTTTTGTTAGATGAGCATTGGTTTTCTCACTCCATCGTCACTATCTTCTTGGCCGATCATATGCCTTCACTTGGTTGTTTCACCCATTCCTGAGGAACCGCTGCAATGAGTGGTCTTGTTAGCCAAACTCTTAACCTTTATTTGTTTAGAGCAATTCCATCATTACCGGAACCAGTTGCTACCCTTTATACCACTCATTCCTTCAGGAGGAGTCATCTTTTAGCTCTTTTCTGACTCTCTAAACATGAAAATATTGCCAAGTCCCTTGTTGTTTCGATCTCGTTAAAGTGGCCACGAAACGACATCTACCCAGTATACGTTTACCCCTTTTTCGCGCTGGGATAGATTATTTACGAAAAAGGAATACCCTAGCCTATTGCAACTAGGAGGCTTTCTCAGGCATAGTTTTCTACCTTTTCGGGTATGAGGAACTATTTACGAAAAGGGACCATTGGAGTTTACTTTTCCGTTGTCTTTTCAAACTCTCTAAACATGAAAAGATGCTGAGTTCTTCCTTTTTCATGCTCTTTAAACCTAAATGACATCGAAAATTGTCAATCGTGACATTATTTGAGTTTCTCCTTCCTAGGGCTCGTTAAATGTACTAGGATGGACTTATATGACAAGCATATGGTATCCTCTTCAAGCTTGTGTAAAAATAAAGAGGTACTCGCCAGAAATCTTGGGGAAAAATGGAACCAGCATCATTGTCATGTCGGAAGTATGTCGCTCTTGAAAATGGCACTTGTCTGCATTCGTGTTGGGTTGGGGACATCTCATCTCATTTTTCACTTGCCTCCGTGGGTTTTGGTGATCCCTTTTGAGCTCTCATCTACTCTTTGCCTCATCATCATGACCCCTGATCTGTTGATGTCAAATACTTCCAAATCCACTATCGTGCTGCCAATATGTTCAAGAGAAGTTGACCTCTGCAAGTATCAACCTTCCTCTAATTCTCATTTGATTTTGATTCAGAAAGACATTATGTTCCTCTATCTCGTGTCGATGATGTGGGAAACACTATGGCCCACCTTCGATCAAGGTCAATTCCTATCGACTTCAGCTCATTATCCAGGAAGTTGATCTAGAGACTCCCTTACGGTACCTTGGAGCCTGCATGCCTCAATGGCAGGTTCTTCGCGTTCGACATGAGGTTTTCATCATTGGCCTTCGATCAAGTGATTCTACAGGTGTTTGACGCCATCTCACTGATTCACATGCTGTAGACTGTACCTATAGTACCTTGAGGGCCATTGTCATTATTGGTGGTACCTCTCACGTTTGTTAACAGCTTTCATCATTGGCTGGTAATCAGGCAATGTTCTTGCATGTTCGAATTCAGCTCACTTATTCGCATGCTTGAACTTGTACTTTGTTTGGGTCGAGATGGAGCGCAAGACCCTGGATTTTGTTTGTTAGAATCCAGGCTGCAATTTTGTGGATTATTTTGATTGATTACATGGCTCATTCATTGGATGGTTGTGACCATACCTGAGTCTATTTATCGATACTCACTAGATGGCTGCATCCATACCTTGGATCCGGATTATTGTATATTTTGTTATGGATGGTTGCGCCCATACCACATATATCATGTATTTGAGATATCAGTTGTACTTCTCTATGCAGGTCTTCTGACATCAGTGTTTTCAGTTGGACACATTCTCGTAAAGCATTTCACCCCTCTTTCTCTTTCAGGCCTCATGCTTTAGGGGGCATATGTTACATAGCAATTTGTCACCGTCCCTGCAATTCCCCATCCCGCACATTGGAGGGCTCTTTCCGTGACCTGTGATTAGTGACATAACTTGAAAAAACTTTCATGTCGTTCCCCTGAACATGTACTTTCAGTGCCTTGAAGAAAACTCCTTGTGAAAAACCCTAAAAATAGCCTTTTTTGCATTGGCGCGGTTCGATCCCCAGCGGAGTCGCCAATTTGTTGTAGAGGTAGATCCCCTCTGCAGACAGAGGCGATCCATACTAGCCCAGAACGGGTCTAGCAACAATCATAACACGCTATGGGGCAAATTCCTAATTGCAATAGACCAAATTGCGAAGAAGGCCTACGTCAAGTCCAACACTGTCATTTGTAGAGAAGATGGCACTCCCATTTCCTTGCTCCAGCAAATCACAATCCTTTCGCTCACCGCGATCAAACACGTGCACACACAAGAAACATGACAAACACAAGCATAAAACCCGATATATGCAATTATGTATCAGTCAGAGAAGACACAACTCATGATCATAATGAACAATACGAGTGGAACCATAACTAATAGTCGGTTATCATTAATTTATACAAAGGAAAATACAACCTGGCTCTGATGCTGAAATTTCCTTTGGCGGGTCGTCAGTGGAATATGTCTCAGTAAAGCTTGTTGGGAATGGGTACAAGCCTCTCTCTTCGATCTTCAATCTCCTTGCTATGGATTTGGCACTATGAGGACTATCAAAGCTCTTGTAGCATTATTTTGGCTATGAAGGTTGTTGAAGATTTCTTGGAGATTCTTGGAGACTCTTGGAGACTCTTGGAGACTAGCTTGCAAAGGGAAATGGCAAGATTATATAGATGGTGGAAGGGGAGTTGGGATCCCTATAATCATGGGATTAGCCCTATCCTCAAGGAAGCTTCCATGAGAGGTGGCAAACTACTTCCTCTACATGGAAATCCGGAGCCAAACGTCCCAACTCAATTTAGAGACCAGTTTAGGAATTGGTTGGAGTCCATCTTCCACCATTTATTTTTAAAAAACACCCTTTATTAAGCCTGGCGCGGGTGCGGCTCTGAGACAGAGTGTCAATTGGCGTGCCCTCTTTGGAGGATTTTTCCCCTTGGCGCGAGGGCTAAACTGTGTACCTGCACCAATGCAAAAAAATATATTTTTAGGGTTTTTCACAAGGAGTTGTCTTCAAGGCATTGAAATTACATGTTCAGGGGAACGCCATGAAAGTGTTTTCAAGTTATGTCACTGCTCACAGGTCATGGAAAGAGCCGTCCAATGTGCGGGACGGGGAATTGCAGGGACGGTGGCAAATTGCTGTGTAACAGACACGTTTCTAAAAATCCACGTATCGGTGCATTGAGACAACCTATAGGCACTACACAAACCCCAAGACCAATTAGAATGGTCTCATGTGTTGTATTGCCAACACTATGCCCGGTGCGGTTTTATACCTTAACGGTTCGGTGCAGGAACCTTCGACGTCCCCGAGGCCACTGTCTAGATGACACACACCGGTGCATTGAAACCTTAGTAGTGCATCGATGGAAAAAACATCAGTAATAACCTCTGGCCTCCCATTTTTTTTAGTTGTGTTGAATTTTCGTTAAAATCTCCTCCAAAACCTCTGTGACCATAAACGGATGTTGTAGAAAATGTTTTTTTCACAATTTTGGCCAATTTTATAACACTAAAAACCTCCTTTATAACCTCTGCTAGAGGGTCTTTTCCTTGTAGTGATTATTGTCTTTCAATATTTTTATTTTGGTAAGTTTGGCAATACTATAACTTCATCATGTCTAATATATCATCCCTATCGGGACAGGGAATTGAACCAGTAACTTCATGACATCAAGTAGTGCCTTCAAGTAGTACCTTTAAAAGCATATGATCATTTTCTATCCAAGACCCCATAGACTATTGTCTTTCAATTTTATTATAAATAACATTTTTGTTTATATATTTTTGGTATTATAATTTGACTAGTTACCAATCACCACAAAATACGACTATAAAAATATAGACAAATAACTGGATTTTGTGACCTTTCAACATATTTTTAAAGGTCATGCCTACATTATCTAAATAACATATTATGTTTTATTTAAAAATGAATTTTTTTTTCTAAATTTGAGTAGAATTTGGTTAAGAAAAATTTGCAAAATCATGATTATAAACATTTTACTAGATTTCTTCTATTATTTTTTATGTGCTATTTTAATATATTTTTTCATTAAATTATTAATTCATATTTCAAGAAGATTCAAAATCACAAAACACTTTTAGGATAACAGTAACTGTGTGGAGAAAACCAAAATAAAATAAAACAAATGAAAAAATGCCACAAAACTGCTGAACTTATCATTATCAAAAGCACTCAAGCATGTGTGGCTGCACTCACGATCTGCAAAGCTATGTCAACCGATCTTGTTGTTATCTTCTCTCGCCCTTCTATTACAGGAATTTTTCAAACCAATTTATTCACAACTACCAGATAGCTTGCCAAACCCATTTAATCACGATTTGCAAAAACCCATCGGCTCATCTCGCTGTTATGTCCTCTTACATTGCCCGAACTTTATGCTCCCTTTAATGTTGGGTTGAACACACACTCTGACACATAAATTTAAACAACACTCAACAACCATGGATGCATCCCTAGATTTAACTACTCTGATATGCAAGTTATTTTCTTCAATATGTGAATCATCAATGAATATATGATTATCCGTGGATATGCGAGTTTACACTGGATGTGTGAGTTCCTGCAGGTGAATATGAAGATTATCGTTGCTGAGTATGCAAGTTAACCACCCAGGATACATGAATTATCACCACTGAATATGTGATTATTAGCCAATACGTGAGAATTCACTAGATATGCGATATTATATTCGATACACTGATTATAACCACTAGATAGGCCTCCCATTATGCTGATACACAAGGTCTGTGTTGTTTACGCGAGTGCTTTCAGACAGATATAAGATAAAGCACTATTCAGTATGTGGTAAACTCCCAGATAATTGGGGATATCACCTATGCTACACGAGTTATAATAGGCAATACATGAATTATCATTAAATTATAGGCGACATATCACAGAATACACGACCTATCACCTCACATGTGAATTATCATTAAATATGTGAATTATCACAATCTGATATGCTTATTACAGTGAAAATACGAATTATGCATAACAACCTCAACCACACCGTGACCTTATGCAAAACAACCTTAACCACACATTGTGACCTTATGCATAAAAACCTCAACCACACCAATGAAAATGTGACCAGATGTACACACCTGACATGTATAACCCATCATATGCAAATGAAAACACATTTACAGCAACATCATAAACCATTCCATGGCAACATCACTTCCACCATGACGAACAACATGGGGATGCAATAAGTACATAGATCATAACAAGAGGAACACACACACAACTGACATGAATACATGATGACGACAACTTTGAAAACATCAGACTTTTCCCAAGGAAAGTGCAACCATGCTCTGATACAACTTGTAATGTCCACCTCCTCTCACACCTACCCAATCAATCGGCCAACCAAGGTAAACATGATATGAGGGTACATTAAGAGAGAATAAACTTCCTTGGTGACTTTAAGGAAGTGGAATCGAAGCTGAAAACCATAACACATACCTCTACCACCTACTACACAACCTCCAGAGGCTATCCCAGTCATGCACAAGACCTACCCCTGGTTCCCACTAAGATTTTGTGAAGAAAATCGCTTGGACGCACCCACAAGCCTGCATCCATGTGAGTTGGAGGCTATGTATCCATGTAGAAGCCTGCATGGCTGCATTTAGAAAAAATATTGCTGAGACCTGTGCTTGCATCTGTGGGACTTAACGAAATTTTTAAGCCCAGAATCCCAGATAGTGCCCAAAACTTCCTGTAGCTATCGTGAATCATTAAAAACATAATGAGGATCCCAAATAACCAAAAACTTACTCCAGGACTAAGCTTGACCATCCCTAATCAAGACTGAAATTTTATCAAACACTTGGCATGAATGAAATCTATAGGTATAGGATACAAGACAGAGCATGAATGACTGAAAAATATTATGAAAATTTATGAGAAGGATCATCACTCTCTTCTTTAACGAAATATGACATCAATTGGGTCCTGCATTAGTCATTTTAAAAATTACAAGTAAATACATGAAATAACCATGAAGTGAACCAGCTATTTAAACAAGCTTATAACCAACATACAACCATGGATATCACAGGGATATAATAACCATTAAATCCACACATTAATAGGTACAAAATAAATATAACTTAGCTTACATTAACCATAGGAAAATACTGACCAGGTTCGGGACTTCCACGTTCCACTCGACCATAGACATGGTTGAGCAAATCTCTCTTTAGCTGGTCACCCCTATGCCATATTCCAAGCATGAATGTGGGATCTCATGGATAAAGCAATCCAAAACACAACCAAGGGAATCAAAAGGTTAAACCGCTAGCACCCTCACTATATCGTGATCACACCGAACTGTTGCTCCAATCACTAAATTGAGTAAAACTTAGATATTCCATCGAGAATATATGAATATCCTTGAGGAAATTTTTGTCTCCATGTATCTCAAGCTTTACCGCAATCCAATCTTGGATCACTAGTCCCTACAACGAGACACCTCCCTAAGGGTTTACCTTGTATCCCACCAAAACCAGTCAAGGGATTCCGAGGCATTTGGGAATGAAACTTGATACCATCTCCAGCCCGAGTTTCAAAATTCTTCCGGAATATACAAAACTAAAAAACAAAGATCAAAATCCCAACGAACCATGGCATATGGAAAAAGGAAAGACAAGGATGAAAAGAACTGTCAAACTTGAAAAAACCATGCCACCAACAGCAAGATAACAAAATACCAACATGCATAAGTGATGCATGTCCAAACCATCTAGGAAATCACACATGCAATATCTTACATGTAAGTATTATTGTTGAAGCTGCTACACCTTGCTCTTCCTTTCTTGATCGTTGCTTTCATGTCCTTTCTTGTGCTTCTTTTTCTTGTTTTCTACTCCTTTCCTCAATGTTGAAATCCTCCAAGAAAACTCTAAGTATCCAAGAGTGAGAGGGAGAGAGAGAATAATGGGAAAGCTCCAAAATTGAGTTGACAAAAGGTTACACTAACAAAAAGGTACCAACTCATCTTGAGAAGACTTTTTATTAATGAGGCCTCTATTTTATTTAATTTCCATTATTTTCTTTCATTTCCCTCATCACATGTAACATGTGACCTTTCACCTCCCTTTTCTCCTATTTTTCTTTATTTTCATAAATAAATGTGCATAAAATACATTTTGCCTCTTTAATGTCTTTTCCATTTCCTTTGCCAATTTCCCTTACCCATAAATACATATCTAGTGATTCACACTAGGATATTTTCTCAACATTCAGCTTGGAATAACTCTCCCTTAACCGTGGTCTTATTTTTTCCTTTTATCAACTTTTATTACATGAATATTTTTCACGGTCAGTCACTTAAGAGAATTGAAGAATTAAGATACTACAAGGTCAATTTTTCTACAGCTTTATTTATGATATGTTTCAGACTATGAAATTTTGGTGAGACAGAGAAGAGATCTCAAGGTGTCTCTTGTAGGTTGGGGCCTACAAAACAATAAAGGGGATTGGTGTCTCCTATAGGTTGGTGCCTACAAAGTAGAAGAAGGGATTAGTGTAATAGTAGGTTGGTGGCTACAATATGTTTTAGGTAAAGAAGGTAAAGAAGTATAGAGGAAAATCCATTCCAAGGTACGGTAGTTTTGTGCTTTTGATGATTACAACTCGGATAACAACATGTGGGAAATAGTGCATCCTTCATTGCACACTCCAGTTTACACTTTGAGAGTCCCTAGGGATGGGAATATTGGAGATGAGACACATAAGTAAGGATTTGACTTTAAAAAATGTTGATTCTGATTTGTATGAGCTTATTAGCATTACTGGATATTATGAGGTCCTTTTCCTTCACACTGGAGTTTCAGCATATATTTTTTTGTTTGCCTCTCAATTTTCTTGTTATAATAAAAAATGACGTTATTGGGAATACTCAACAAAGAACCCCACCTGAAAACAAATTTAACGTTGAGAACAAGTCTTTGTACAACATGCCACCTTACTTTGCAATCTATATTTTGGCTTGTTGTTTGAAGATCTCGTTACACAACAAGGATTCAGCGAAATAGAGGCAAGCTAGGCATTATTGCAGGGCCACTGACTGTGCCTCCAAATGTTGTAAAAAATGCTTAGCAAGAGCATGATCATAATGGAGATGAGCCACAAAGGTAAGGAGTTCACTTCTGTTAGACAAAAGGCTGAGTTCGATCTCTAGGAGCTTCTTAGCATGCCTGTAAATAACAAATATACTCTCGTAATATACAAAAGAACATCAAACGGGTACAAATATTGTCTGCCCATTTACCCCGTTGGAAGATAAAAGTACATATAACGTAAACCTGTGCATGACTATGGTTCTCAATATCACTACAGATAACGATATTGTATAAGTTTCAGTCCGGAGTTAAGTTTTTAACTTAGGGGAATTCAAATATTTTTAATATATGTGCATATTTTTAATATTTTTGGGAGTTGTATGTGACTCCAAGGCAATTTTGATTCGTTTAAACCATTATCGCCAACTCGATGATGTCTTCCTTTAACCCATTATCACCAACGAATAGTCTTTGAATCCTCCTTCTCGCTTTGCTTATTTATTGGACAAACCTCCATCCAAATAATTATCAATACGTGTACTTGCTCCGGATATTTCATCAATGAAAAGCCTTCGTTCAACGTCTATCTTGTCCTTCTTGCCACAGTCCTAGTGTGCTTATGTCAATTTCCACCAATTGCATCCCCGAGACCCCTGAGTTCCCTCATCACACCGATCAACTTAGATTCACAACAGTTGAGTTACATGGTGAAGATGCGCCAGTGAACCCCTATGCAGGTCCTCCAACTAATGTTAGACATCGAGAAATATTACACGTTGATAGTATTCTACAACAATACATACATATCCTCCACTTATCGCTCGTTAGACTGCAGTACGCAACTGTGTAGGTCCTATGACTATTCGGTGTGCTTCAACTGGCTTGGTCCCCTTGCCTCGAGGTGTAACAACCACAGCTGGTACGTGCCAAACCTAGGCGAGTCTGACGTACACGACGAACTCGAGAAGGACGTGGCAATGCTTCTCCTTAGACACAGTAAAAAATACGCGGCAATGGTTGGAACGAATTTTATGGACGAGGACGAAATTGAGCCTTTGCAATTGGCTAAATTTGGTCAGCAAAATCCATAGGAACACTTTCAATGTAAATATTATAGTGTTTATAAAATGAAGCAATAAATAAAATTAATCACAATAAACCATAATAATAGCTAAATCAAGGAGTGAGAAAAAAAAACTGAAATGTAATAAAGTTAATAAATATATTCAATTAACTCATTACACCTTAATTTTTTATATTAATAATGTATTTTTTTGAGAATTTTTGTATTGGGTCAAAATCCACTCATGGTTTGTAGTAAGAACATGAAGAAATACGTCATTACAAGTCTAAGCCTTTCATAATGATCTTTCCTATCCAAAATAAAAAAAATCTATATCCAGGTACATTATCCACCTAGATGAGGGCAACTTTTTAGGAGGTGAATACCTTCCATTGGATCCTCAAAATAAAGAAAATTTGTAATCCATACACTCCTATTTTACGATGTAACTTGATGTTGCATGACTTGTCATTATAGCTATTAATAAGCAATGAAGGATGGACTTTGCATTCCATATTAGGAAATTCATTTGCTTTATTATTTGTATCCCATATTATGTTCTCATAACTCATAATAAAGACATATTTTGTTTCCTTCTTGATAATTTTAAGAGATTACCCAACAAGAGGTTTGGGGTCTGATCAGTGTACAGAACAAGAGGCTACAATACATACCATCTCCTCTCCTTAATTCTCTCTCTCCGCATCCCTTTCTCTTCTAGACATAATTTCCTACCTATCCGTATCCCCACTCTCTATCTCTCATTTTTAATCCCTTTGTATCACATTATCTGCATGTTCTACTCTTTCTTTCCCTCCTCTCTCTTCCCCTTCCTCTCTGTAAGCATTCCTAAATCTCCCTTTATCTCTTTTTCCCTCATCCTCCCTCCCCCACTAACACCCGCTACTTTCGATCTCTCCCCTACCACTATCACCTCCATCTTATTTCTCTCACTGACCTTCACTCTCCTTCCCCTTTCTCTCCCCCCTATTTCACCATTGATGTTTGTCTCACACTTTCCCTAAACCTCTCTCTCTCTAATCATAACTCCCTTCCCCCCTATGTCTCTTTCCTACTCTATCTCCCACTTTCATTTATCTCTCCCTCTTCCACTATTTCCAATAACCCTCTCTCTCTCTCTCCCTCTTCCACTATCTCCCACACTGCTTGTCCCCATTCTCCCACAATCCCCTATGCCTATCTCTATTTACCTCTCTTTCAATCCCCTCTCTATGTCCCCACCCAAATTGCTAACAAAAACTCTCTCCCTCTCTTTTTCCCACTATCACTCTTCCCCAAATTTATCTCTCTCTCTCCCTCCCTTCCCCCATTTCCAAGGTCAAATTTTCATTCCTTGAGTGTATGCACAATTTTGAGTGCATGCACATTGTTTTCATGCACATGTATTTGTAGAGAGCATTCACATTCTATTAAATTATATATTTTTAGGTGGGGAGAATATGTGCTTTGTTAGTCATCAGCAATTTTTTGCCTTGTTGATGACTAAATACTTTTCCCAAGATTTCTAGAAACAAGTTCCTAAACATTGTGAGTTCTAGAAATCTCACTGCGTTCATTATCCTTAGGATAAAATTTTCACTATCTTATCATTCTGTCTAGTCATGCCTAGCCTATCATCCCCAAAAAACCCATTAGGGGCTCATGCTATTCATTATTCACCATGTCTTGTCACCTTTGGCCCAAATCCTCTATTTTTTTTTTCCTAAAAACCCCCCACTGCTACCTAATCTCACCATTCCAACAACTCTATTGTGTCCCCTAAAAACAATGATAGTCTCAAACTATCTCTGTAGGCTCTTTAGATAAATCAAGTACATTGTATTTTGGATCTTCCATATATTAGTTTATCATAAAATCTATCTCACACTTGATAAATCCCAAGTTCTAGGTTTCGGTCCAAAATCCAAGTCCCAGAAAGCCTCCACTAGGTCACCTAGGGTTTCATGAGTCCTAGGGTGGATTTGGTATCCTACATATCGGTGTTTTATATCTACAAGGAGACTGCTTTGAAAGAAGAAAGAGACAAGTAATTTTTTCCTAAATTCATCAAAAAGATCATTCAAGAAAGGTCTTTGGCCTAAAGCATGAATATTGTAAGGGGACAGCTGCTCTTTGCTCACATTCTTGCAAAGAAGACCAAAAATCCATCAGATTAGCTATGAGGTAAGGTAAAAGGGGAAAATCATCATAATAATACCATTCATAGAAAGAAGAAAGGAGCAAGCCTATGTTTGATTGGAATCAGGGTTGGTAACTGTTTTTGGCCAAGCAAGGAATCAGTACCAGGGTTACAAGGGCAAAGGTCACCTAACTCCATCAACGCACAATTGAAGATTTTTAGAAATGATAAATGAGTTTTGATAAATTTTTGAGAACTTAGAAGATAACACTATTTACTTTTTTCAAACAGCCCTAAAACCTATTAGTTTGGGGAGATGGACAAGAATGGTCAAATAATGACAAAGAGCGTCCTTCATCACAATAGATTGCTACAAGAGGATTTCAAACTATCCTCTAAGTTCTAGCCAAGAGGCACTAACTCCACCTCATCAAAGGGAAAAATCATATAACTAGCGGAATCCAAGGAGGCAAGGCTAAACACCAGTACCCCACTTCACGAAAGGGACTAAAAGAGACAAAATATCAGTTCAAGGGTCTGATTTCTTAAAAATTAATAGTGAGAGGCATGTTAAAATTTCTAAAAGAGGCAAGCATGAGTTAAAACTACCCTAGGAGGTGGTTATGGTAAGCATAAGTTCATCATTGATAAAATGAGTTGTCCAACTTCAAAGGAAACAGTGATCAAAGGATAGAGATTGTGTAGGCACCTGCAAGATCAGAAGTGGCCAACAAAAGCACAAAAATGTTTTAGAAAGTTCACCTCCCTCACTGGACATACATCATTTGAAAACTAATCAAAGGAAAAAATAGGTAGCTTGTTTAAGAGCAGTAAAACCTCCAATTGTTTTCTTTTTTCACCAACAACATATTTTGTAAGAGATAGATTAATCCTGAGTAACATGTATGCAGGACTATTACAAAGGATTACCTACAGGAAAATTGGTGAGGATAAATAGACCAAATATTTTTCACAATGATGGCCCACATAAAGACTAAAGGGGCTATTGATTCTTGTTGTTAGGGTTTGCTATGCTGAGAGGTTGTTCACTGTTTTAGAGAGAAAACTTGGCAGAATGTCAGTCAAAGGAAATATGTTAGAAGATCACAAAAAAATTTGTTTCCAAGTGATAAACATCCTAAAGAGGTTTCATTTTCCAAGGTGGTTTGAGGGCACATATTAGGATTAAAAGTCCTGGTTGACATGAGCTATTTGAAGGGTTTTTGAACACAAGGAAGACATCAAGAGGTTTCTAGCAAAGGAAAGAGCCCTATTTTTGTCAAACTCCCACCTACAGCGCTAAAGGGCCAAAAAAACACAGTGAAAAGGATAAGAAGAAAATGAACACAAGGAAAAGTGAGTTTTGGCATCAAACCGTTTTTCAAGAGTAATATAAAAATCTCCTCAACCTCGTCGCCACCTCATTTACCCGTACAAAGAAGAAGAAAAATGTTGGAGAAAAGTTTTGGGGGTTTTTGGTGCAAATTTGAGAAAATTTTCATGCATTGCACACCGAGGCCCATGCTACGCACCTGGCTCTCGGCACGGCGCATAGAGGAGGCAACGACAGTGTTATTTAACAGTACGCTACCACCTAGAGGGCGGCGTTGTACACCTGAGCGAGTGCTACGCACAGGCCCATAAGAGTCCGTCTGCCCACTTTTCGCCAGGCACTGCGCTCTGACCAGCCCAACTAGCCCACAGAGAACCTTAGGCATTGCACACAGACCTGCTAGCACGACCTAGCCCGACCTAAATGTGCAGCCTGGCAGGCGCTACACACAGGCAGCCCTTGGCCAAATTTGCTTAAGAAGTGTTCATAATCAATATTTTTGCCTCCAGATTCCTTCACTAGGGTTAGACAAGGTTGATTGTTTTCCTTTGTTTTCCCTCCAATTTTTATTTGCAACCATAATCAAAGGAGATATTCAAAACCTAAAAAACTTGACCAAACCCTAAGCTACATGGAAATAAATTTTTGACCCTCCAAGGCAAGAAATTACCAATAGAAAGGTTGTTATATGTGTGAGACACTAAGTGACAGTAGACCAACCTCTCAGACTGAGAGAACTCCTTGTTTTCTTCATTTCTCCCCCATCTGCCAAAGTTTTCCCTCAGCTCACTCATTTTCCCTCCTAAACCTGAAGGTCCTCACCAAAGCTAAGAATCCTTTTGTCTTGAAACAACCACCATGTCCAAAGAAGAAATCAATAGGTTAGGTACAAAGTTAAAAGAAGAACAAGAGGCTGACAACAGCTCCAATGAGGGGTAAACAGATAACAATAAAGAGGAAGAGGACAGTCAGGTAAAAACAGAGTTAGAATAAGAAAACAATGAAGAGGACAATAGTGCTAATAAAAACAAATGATAACAGTAGCAATAAATGATGAATAAAGTGAAGAAAACAGGGAAGCAAGTGCATAGCTTAATGAAGAAGATAATGACAACATGAAGGAGGAAAATAAAAATGGCAGTCAAAAAGAGGGAGATAGTCAGCAATTCAAGAAAAATAGTGAAAATAATGATATCACTAGATCAATCTCAAAAATGTAGAAAAGAGTAATGATGATGAACAAGGTGAGGAACAAGAGGATTATGAAGAAAACAATGAAGGTGATAGTCAATAAGAGAGTACCTAGGATAGCCAAGGAAACAAGGTATATTAGCCTGAAAGTGAGCACAATGATAAGAGAAAAACAGTGACAAAGTGACTAAAAGTGATAAAGGTAAAGGAACCAAGAAAGATGTTGAGAAGATGAAAGATCAAGCACAGGAAAACGTAGATTATGACGCTGAAGCAGGGTTAGAAGAAGAAATCATGGATCAAAGCCATGGTACAAATGACAAGATCAATGATGAACAAGGCAGCTAAAGGGATAATCATGACTGTCATGACTATCATGACACAAATCAACTTCTAAATGTTCAAGAAATTCAAAGTGATAGTGCAGGAAATTGACCAAAAGAGTACCTTATTGAAGGACAGAGCCAAATAGGAGGAAGAGAAGAAAGTGATGATCATTTTGAAAGCCTAAGTGAGCAGTAGGTAAAAGTAGGACAAAAGTTAGAAGTTTGAGCACTAATAAAGATGATGTCAGTACCAAAAACAAAGAGGCATTGAATTTTGAACACTCAAAGAAAGTAAAGACCTAGAAATACTTAGAATCATGACTCAAGATTTTTCATAGGCTTCTCAAAACCCTTGAGGGATTTGTCTACCAAGTTTGAGGCAAACTGGACAAATTTTTGTTTTTTCCAAATTTTGACCCCTTGAAGCGCAGCACCCTAGGCACTACGCACAAAATTGGTGCATCCCCAGCTCTCTAAGTTTTCATTTTTGGGTTTCTCACATCACCAACAGTCTTCTCACCAAGTTTTAGATCATTTGGAGCATTTCTACCGGGCCCTTAAAAGGTCAAAAAATATCAAAAAGTTTACTTTTCTGCCTCCTTTTCAGACCAGGTACTGCACATAGAGCAGTGTTGGGGAAATTTATTTTTGAATAGGTAAATGGAATCCACTCAACACATCTCAAGAATCAATGGAAAGTAGACTCATCTGGCTTTCCAACGAGCCATCACGGAGCCAAATCCCATATCGGGAAGCAGTCCAAAACTCGGCCACAAAGACCCTATTTTCTACTGAAGTGGTATTGTGCACAGAGACTGTCTAGTGTGTTTTGGACCAAAAGTCAACAAAACACACTCATTTATTGCAAACTGGCATTTTTGAGTTTTTTGAGGCAGATCACTCTAGAATTAGGTGCAAATAGTTATTTTAGCATTTATTTCTTGGGATATTATGTGCCTTGGGCCTTTCATGGTCTTTTGGCCATAAATGATATTTATGACTATATTTGACATTTTCCTACCACATTTAGGGTTTTAGCTCTCATTTTCTCCATAAATAGAGCATGAGGCCCCTATGTATTTGGTTGGCATTTGATGAGCTCGAAGAGCAATATACATGGTTTCATGAGCTTGGAGAAGAAATTGGTTGTGTGAAGTGGATGAATGGTTTGTTTGGCTTGATGATGGAGAAGTTTCTTTGCAGGATGTGATTTTTTCTTAACTTGTTAATTTTTTCTTGTTCTCATTTTTTTTCATTCTTCTTGGATGTTATTAAACAGAAAAGTATAGGTGGAGACATGCTCTTGGAAGCACCTCAAACCTCTTGTTTGTTATAGTTTTGATGTTTTCCTCTTTTGGCCATCTTAAGGAATTCTTAATTTCTCCTTAGGTCCCCCAAAAATTGTTTTTAGTTTCATAAATGGTTAGTATGCTAGCTTACGAGTATGATTCATGGTACGCCCTTCTTATTTGAAGTTTTCAAAACCCTATCTTGAAGCCTTTCTGTGGAATATTGATTGATTAGGTTAAGTCGAAGAGATCTCTTTCGATCTTGCCCTTTGTCCATGCTTACCAATTTTTTTTAGAGTTCCCAAAAGCTTGAAATATGATTTTTAGGAGTTCCCCCTTCATAAATTGAGTTATTTGTTTATATTATGTGTTTTCTCAAAATCTGAAGGTGAATTTCTAAAGTTAGGAGTTCTAATGCTTTTATGTTTCACTAGAATGTTCATCTTATATGTTGATCAGTTTGGGTATTGTTCATAGAGATTAATGGTTTGCCCAAACTCGTGAGTTTTTTCTTCAAACTATATATGTGTAAGATCTCTTAGTCTTTTTCCCAAACTTAATGTTCACTACACCTCATATATCACCTTAAGGATCCATTAACCTAGCTAAATTGGCCCTGCAATACACTTTCTTTCATCGTTTAGACACTCTTGAATTCATTTGACTCCATAGCCCAATGGCTTTGACATCCTCTCACTCCTTCTATTACATTTGACCATCTTACCCATCCAAAACAATCAAAACCTTACACCTAATAACTAGCCTAAAATAAAAAACCCTAGAGCTAAAAGAACACATCCTTTGCACCCAATAGAGAGATCCCTCTCTGAATCCAGGAAGGCTAGGTCCTCGGAGTCCAAAGCTTGGTTGCATGTTACCCTCTCATTTGTTCTACCAATCTTCCAAATCATGGGACCCTAACATGCTTATTGAGTTAGTTACTTAAGATATAATTTTAACATGAAAACCTTGGTCGTTTGGGATAAAATTACATGAAAACTCCCATTTCTCAAAACACCTCTTTATATCTATATTTTTGACATTATTTTTCCTATAAGAAAAATGAATCCATAATCCATGAGAATATAGAAACATATATAGACGATTCTTCATATTACAAATTAATCTCATAAGATTAATCCCTGATGGAAACTAGAAAATTAACATTACACATTTCCAAAATATAGTCTTGTATAAGAGCAATGCGTTCTCTGCATTTCTATAATTTTGTTGTGAAATTTCATCATTTGGGTATTTTATGTTAACCTTAAAGGAAACACTTGAGTTATACTTTTCATCAATAATAACATAAAACTTTATGATCACTGGAGAGAGTTTATGCTATTCTGGTTATATATCTCCTTTTTGTTTTCTTTTTGTTTGTTTATTTCTTTCAATATTATTGACATGTTTAGACAATGCATCAGCTATATGGACATCATGTAATGGGTTCAGGATCAATGTAAGGTAAGAGCAATTTTCTACACGCTTTATTATTATTTTTAATTTTAAATGAATGATATAAAAAAAAAAGAATTCACTATTTAAATATTTCTTTGTGATTTTAATGGTGAATAGCTACCAGAATTGTCTTGATCATTGTATTAGGAGAATTTCATGTAGAAAAAATAGATTTATGTTTGCCAAAGTTCTTTTAATCGCAATTAATAATGCCATATTCTGCCCCTTAGCTCTTTTAGTTTCCTTCACTGATTTTTTATTACACTGATATATATGGATATTGGTACACAACGTTTCTTGGCTTTTCATTTTCATTGATTTTATATGTAATGTCAAAGTTTATTATGATCGAAATGACTACCATACTTTACCAATTAGGATATATAGGGATTATGTACATCAAACCAAATTAAAGGGCTTTTGGGCATATCTCCCATAAGGAAAATCCAATTGATTTCAAATACGATATGCATGAATATAGCCATGGGTTTACCTAGAGTTTTTGAGTATTTTCATATGGAATTACCTTCATTTGAATTTTAATGTTTAATGTGGTTGAAGATTGTTTTTCTCCAATGCATACCAACTTTTAGTATTTTTTCTCTATTGCACATGATTTACTTCTACTATATTTTAGTTTCCTCAATCATCAACTCTGCCAATATTTTTTCCCGGTGATTTCCACAGTAGAAACACTTTCGTTATATCCAAATATTTTCTTAACTTTCCAATTCAAAGAAAAAACCTAAGTCAAGGTTTCTGATATTCTATTCACATTAGCTACGTTTCCCTTGAAATTCTAGAATCTGCTTGTATGCTTGTACTTTAGAAGTCTATGGTGGTTGGGTATGCGCTTTAAAGTTGTGCAAGTTGGTTTGCTATGTTGAAAATATTAAAGTCACCTGCCGTGCCTTGGGCAGTGACAGGAGGAACAAAGTACAGCAGCAGAAGATTGAGTGAGGAGCACCGTGTAATAAAGAGGAATGGAGAAAATCCGTAAGGAAGAATTTAATAATTGATGGGCCATAGCCATGAACAGAGAGGAGAATTAATTTTGATTTGGGCGAGAAGTTACTTCAGCAGAGGAACGAAGATTTTGTCTACGGAGGAGCAGGTTTAATTAAAACAGTCAAGTCGGGCGTAAAAGCCCTCAACAACTAAAATGAATGAAATTGAATTAAACAGGCGGAAGTCTTTTATGAGAGGCCGGACAAATGGTCCCTACCACTTAAGCGCCATAGCGCAAAGCACAGATCGCAGTTTTCAAGTTCGAGACCTCAAGTGTCTTGTTGATGTGGAATCTACGATGTGAGATGTGCGCCATCACACATTCGCATATCGCATATTTCAGAGTTGTAATCGCCCTCTGCTATCGCAACTTTGTTTATTGCGATGTACGATCGTTGCGCCATCGCAAGATCACACAATCGCATTTTCATTGATTGTTCCGCCCATTCCATATGTGTTATCGCAAATTTTAATATTGCGATGTGCGCTCGTCGCACCATCGCATGTCGCAAATGTCGCAAATCGCAGAATGGTTGACTGCGACGTGGTCCCCACTCGTACGTCGCGCCAGTATTAAAGTTTTATGTTTTGCAAGGTTTTCCTTTGTATTTTGGTTTTATTTATTTTTTCATGTTTTATATGTAATTTGTGCCACCGCGCCATATATAAAGGGAAAAGGCCCGTGTGCATTTGTAATGAATGTAATTTGTATTGCATTGTGATGTAATTGTAACCGCAGTCTGTGAGCCCGCAGGCGAAGAAAAGCACAGTAAGATGAAAGAACACTGCGTGTGAGTTCTTGAAGAGAGACAGAGAGAATATTTGTTGGGTGCACTGCGTCTATAGCAGTCACAGTCTTGATATCATATTTTGTGAATCCCTCACTGCTGAGGAAGAATTTGTAATAGTTTTTAGTTCTGTTTAAAGAAATAGAAAGCATATTTACATGCCATCTCTGTCTCCTGTCCAGAAGTGAAATTTCTGTTTTTAAACTTCTCTGTGTTTAGAGGAGAGCGTCATTCTCTCCTGTTTGCTTGGAATTTCCAATAATTCCAACATGGTATTAGAGTTGGTTCAGGCTCTTTGAAGGTCTCAAAGAAGCTGAAGAAGAAGAAGACTTGTTGCAGTGTTTTCTCCAGTAGCGTGAAAAGCTCGACAGAAGTCACAGTCAGGTATTTCTCAAAGATAAAAGTGCAGTTGGTTATTGTTTAAAGAGTTTGTTCTTTCAGAAAAGGAAAGACAATTTAATCTAAGCCTAGAGTTCAGTTTTGAAGAAATGGCTGGACCAAGTACTGGAATGAGTCTTGGAAATGTTCAACTTCCACAGTTTAATGGAAAGAACTATGATTATTGGGCCATTACCATGAGAGCCCTGTTTGTATCTCAAGACTTATGGGAATTAGTAGAAGATGGTTATACAGAACTAGCTGATGAGCAGGCTTTTAATGCCTTAACTCAAGTAGAGAAGGATGTGTTGAAGGATAATAGGAAGAAATACTCTAAAGCTCTCTTCTTATTGTATCAAGCTGTAAATGAGAGTGTGTTTCCGAGGATAGCAGCAGCTAAGAAATCCAAGGAGGCATGGGAAACTCTGAAAGTAGCCTATCAAGGTATGGAGAAAGTTAAGACAGCAAAACTTCAGTTGCTGAGAAGAGATTTTGAAACTCTGTGCATGAAAGATTCAGACAGTGTAGACACATTTTTTACACATGTGATTGGGATTGTAAATCAGATAAGATCCCATGGAGAAAATCTTGAAGAAAGAAGGATAGTGGAGAAAGTTTTGAGATGCTTACCCTCAAAGTTTGATGTGATTGTTACCACCATAGAAGAGACCAAACATCTCTCACAGTTCACAGTGGATGAACTTCATGCCTCGTTGATAACTCATGAACAGAGATTGAGCAGAGATGAACACTCATCTCTTGAGCATGCCTTCAAGACCTAGATGCCTTCAGGAAGAGGAAGAGGTCAAGGTAAAGGAAGAGGAAGAGGTAGAAGCCATAACGGAGGTGGAAGGAACAACCCTTCACATTCACATGGAAGGAGCAACAGTCAAATTCAAAGCCACGGCCAATGCAACAGCCAGAAAGGTGGACATCAACACCAACATGCTCAAGGACAAAGTTATGACAAATCCAATGTCCAATGTCATTATTGCAAGAAATATGGGCACTATGCCAATGAATGTAGAAATAAGAAAAATGACATGAAAAATAAGCATAATGCTAATGTAGCAAAAGAAGAAAAGAACCCAAGTAATGTGCTATTAGCTTGTAATGTAGCACAGAATAGAGAAGATGATGTTTGGTTCTTAGATTCAGGTTGTAGTAATCACATGACTGGCAACAGAGCAATGTTTGCCAATCTTGATGAAAGAGTGAAGTCTAAAGTGACCACAGGGACTGATACTAAGATCTATGTCAAAGGAAAAGGCAGAGTAAGTATTCAAACAATAAATGGGGAGCAAAAATTTGTCCCTAATGTGTATTATGTTCCAGGTTTGAAATGTAATCTTTTGAGCGTTGGGCAGCTCATAAACAAAGGTTACAATGTAGTTTTTAAAGATGATGTGTGCACAATAAAAGATATTCCTCCAAGCAAGAAAATTATTGCTGAAATACAAATGACCAGCAATAGAATGTTTCCACTCAAGCTCAACATTGACTTGAAAGGAAAAGGAAATAATGTAGCAGCTGTAACACAAGAAGCCTTCCAGAAGGAAGCAAAAGATGAAAATTGGTTATGGCACATGAGATTTGGACATCTCAATTTTGGAGGATTAAATTTGTTGCACAGAAAAGGAATGGTAAGAGGTTTACCATTGATTTAAAAGCCTGACAGCCTATGTGAAGGCTGCATCTTGGGAAAACAACACAGAGAATGTTTTTCTTCAGGGAAAAGCATAAGGGCGAAAGCACCCTTAGAAATAATTCATTCAGATTTATGTGGGCCGATGCAAACAGCATCAGTTTCAGGAAACAACTACATGCTGACCTTCATAGATGATTTCACAAGAAAAGTGTGGGTTTATTTTCTGAAATATAAGAGTGAAGTCTTTCAGAATTTTTTCCACTTTAAAGCTCTTGTAGAGAAACAAAGTGGGCAGTACATTAAATTCCTCAGAACTGACAGAGGAGGAGAATATATCTCAAAGGAATTTCTGCGTTTTTGCAGAGAGAACGGCATACACAAGCAATTTACCACAAGGTACACACCGCAATAGAATGGAGTTGCTGAAAGGAAGAATCGAACTATAATGGAAATGGTGAGAAGTATGCTAAAGGAAAAACATTTGCCGAATGAGTATTGGGTAGAAGCAACAAACTGTGCTGCGTATATTTTGAATAGATGCCCTACAAAAGATGTGATGAACAAAGTTCTAGAAGAAGCGTGGAGTGGCAGAAAACAGGGAGTCACTCACATGAGAGTTTTTGGATGTGTGGCATATGTACACATTCCAGACAAATTGAGAAAGAAATTGGATAGTAAGGGGGAGAAGTGCATTTTCCTTGGATATTGTGAAAATTCCAACGGATACAAATTGTATAACCCATCCACAAAGAATTTTGTGATAAGAAGAGATGTGAAATTCATTGAAGAGGAAGCATGGGATGGAAGCATTGAGAAAACAGTCAATGTTAAAATCTGTTTTTCTCATGATGAAGATGAGGAAGATGTGGTTGAAATTAATAACCCACCGGTAGCACAACCTCCACCACCACAAGGCCAGCAAGGGATGCCTCAAGTGGCAGCAAGAACACCCTTGAGAAGAAGCGGGAGTGCATCACCAAGCACACCACATGGAGCAGAAATGAGTGCTTCATCAACCACAACTACACCAAGTGAAAGCGGAACAAGGTTCAGAAGCCTTAGAGAAATCTATGAGCAAGGAGAAGCAAACGAAGGTATGAATTCCTTATTTTCTTTGTATTGTCAAGTTGATGATCCTATTCATTTTGAAGATGCTATTAAAGATAGAAAATGGATAGAAGCTATGGATGATGAAATTAAAGCCATAGAGAAGAACAAAACATGGAAGCTGGTTGATCTCCCAGAAGGTAAAGAAGTCATTGGAGTTAAATGGGTCTATAAGACCAAAAGCAATGCTGAAGGAAAGATAGAGAGACACAAGGCTAGACTTGTCGTCAAGGGATACAAGTAGAAGCAAGGAATTGATTATGAAGAAACTTTTGCACCAGTTGCAAGAATGGAGACAGTAAGAGCTGTGTTGTCCATAGCAGCACAAAACAAATGGAAAGTATATCAGATGGATGTAAAATCTGCATTTTTAAATGGAATTTTAATGGAAGAGGTATATGTGGAACAACCTCTTGGATATGAGAAGAAAGGCCAAGAGCATAAGGTCTGCAGATTGAAGAAAGCTCTTTATGGGCTGAAGCAAGTGCCAAGAGCATGGTACAGTAGGATAGATTCCTATCTACTGGAAAATGGATTTGAAAAGTGTGAGGGAGAACCCACCCTCTACATCAAAGAAAAGGATGGTAAGATGCTCATTGTTGTTTTATATGTTGATGATTTAATTTTTACAGGTAATCATGATTACCTTGTTGAAAATTTTAAAACAGTCATGAAAGATGAATTTGAAATGACTGACATGGGTTTTTTGAGATACTTCTTGGGAATAGAAGTAGAGCAAAGTGAAAAAGGGATTTTTATATCTCAAGAAAAGTATGTGAATCAAGTTTTAGAAAGATTTAATATGCAGGAGTGCAAAGCTGCAATTACTCCCACAGTAATGGGATTGAAGTTGAGAAAAGATGACAACAGTAAGGATTTTGATCCAAGTTTGTATAAAAGCATAGTTGGCAGCCTCATGTATTTGACTGCAACTAGGCCAGATATTATGCACGTTGTTAGTTTAATTTCCAGATTTATGGAGAAGCCAAAAGAAGCACATTAGCAAGCGGCAAAAAGAATTATGAGGTATGTGAAAGGAACTAAAAGATTTGGTATTTTGTATACAGCTTCAGAAAATTCAGAATTAGTTGGATACACTGACAGTGATTGGGCTGGAAGTGTAGACGATCGGAAGAGCACTTCCGGTTATGTTTTTCATATGGGATCAGGAGCCATTTCATGGGTTTCTAACAAACAACCTATTGTAGCATTATCTACATCAGAGGCAGAATATGTGGCAGCTACAACAGCAGCATGTCAAGCAATTTGGATGAGAAGAATGTTGAGAAGTTTGTGCCAAGAACAGGTAAAGGGCACTGTGATTTATTGTGACAATAGCTCAGCTATTGCATTATCAAAGAATTTTGTATTTCATAAGAGAACGAAGCACATAGAAACAAAGTTTCACTATATCAGAGAATTGGTGAATAAAGGAGAAATTGTTTTACAGCATTGTAAAACAGAGGAGCAATATGTAGATATTTTAACTAAGCCATTGGCATAGAAAACATTTGAATTTTTAAGAAAATGCCTGGGTATGATGGATAACCCAGCAGCTGACTTTAAGGGGGAGTGTTGAAAATATTAAAGTCACCTGTCGTGCCTTGGGCAGTGACAGGAGGAACAAAGTACAGTAGCAGAAGATTGAGTGAGGAGCACCATGTAATAAAGAGGAATGGAGAAAATCCGTAAGGAAGAATTTAATAATTGATGGGCCGCAGCCATGAACAGAGAGGAGAATTAATTTTGATTTGGGCGAGAAGTTACTTCAGCGGAGGAACGGAGATTTTGTCTACGGAGGAGCAGGTTTAATTAAAATAGTCAAGTCGAGCGTAAAAGCCCTCAACAACTAAAATGAATGAAATTGAATTAAACAGGCGGAAGTCTTTTATGAGAGGCCGGACAAATGGTCCCTATCACTTAAGTGCCAGAGCGCAAAGCGCAGATCGCATTTTTCAAGTTCGAGACCTCAAGTGTCTTGTTGATGTGGAATCTGCGATGTGAGATGTGCGCCATCGCACATTCACATATCACATATTTCAGAGTTGTAATCGCCCTCCACTATCGCAAGTTTGTTTATTGCGATGTGCGATCGTTGCGCCATCGCAAGATCGTACAATCGCATTTTCATTGATTGTTCCGCCCATTCCATATGTGTTATCGCAAATGTTAATATTGCGATGTGCGCTCGTCGCACCATCGCATGTCGCAAATGTCGCAAATCGCAGAATGGTCAACTGCGACGTGGTCCCCACTCATACATCGCGCTAGTATAAAAGTTTTATGTTTTGCAAGGTTTTCCTTTCTATTTTGGTTTTATTTATTTGTTCATGTTTTATATGTAATTTGTGCCGCCGCACCATATATAAAGGGAAAAGGCCCCCCTGCATTTGTAATGAATGTATTTGTATTGCATTGTGATGTAATTGTAACCGCAGTGTGTGAGCCCGCAAGCGAAGAAAAGCACAGTAAGACGAAAGAACACTGCGTGTGCGTTCTTGAAGAGAGACAGAGAGAAGATTTGTTGGGTGCACTGCATCTGTAGCAGTCACAGTCTTGATATCATATTTTGTGAATCCCTCACTGTTGAGGAAGAATTTGTAATATTTTTTAGTTTTGTTTAAAGAAATAGAAAGCATATTTACATGCCATCTCTGTCTCCTGTCCAGAAGCGAAATTTCTGTTTTTAAAATTCTCTGTGTTTAGAGGAGAGCGTCATTCTCTCCTGTTTGCTTGGAATTTCCAATAATTCCAACATGCTAGAGTTTTTGTCTTTTCTTTAGTTCCCGCCATGCGCATGAGGGGTTTGTATTTTTTATTCCCATATTAGCTAGAGTGGATTCATGATAACGTCATGTTTTTCCATCTCGATAAGCTTATCAAATTTTCATGGACAAAATTCTGTGAAAATGATGTGATTTAACATATCTAACAAATGTAGCGAACATGCAGTAAATGAAACCAATAATACACGGTCACGTTATTAATACTTTCAATTAGACTAAAATAAACAGTGAGACGTCATTATATAGGAAAACCACAAACAATTTTGCAAAGAATGATGGAAGTGAAAGGGACACCTGGGTTGGAGAGTAGACTAGACAGTAATTAATGTGTTTCACAATAATGTGTTTCATTATTCACAATAAAGAATAATGAAAAACTTGACGTGCTCAATTCGTTCATCATAAATGGTTATACTCCTTAATTCATTTATGTTTTACTCTTCCTCGTTTTTCCTCTTGTTTACACAATATATTGAATATGTTGTCGTGGGTGTGCCTTTGTCTTTTTTTAAGTTTTTATGCGGTTATGTATTATGGATTTTTCTTAGAATACGTCTATTTTTATGTACGTGTTTTTTTTCCATATGAACTAATTTTTAAAATGGTTATATTTTATTTATCTGTTTGTGTCTATGATTTTTCTTATTTTATTCATTCACATATCCTTTCTTTATATCATATGTTTGGTTATTTATTTACTCACGTATCTTTTATTTTTAATATATATCCTCCATAAAGTATGGTTATGTGTTGTATTAGAAAAAAATATAATTTCTTATAAGGTTTATTTACGATAAGTGTTTTTATAATTTTGAGGAAGAAAGTGAGATTGAAAGACACACATAAAGAGAGGGAAATGAACATACAATACAATGGAGTAGATGGTTATTAAGTGTAGGAGGGAAAAAGGGAGGATAAAAAGGGGGAAAGGGAGAGGAAGGAAGGTTGAGAGAGATAGAAGGAGAGGGGAGAGAATAAGGGTAAGATAGATAAGGAAATAACAAGAGAAGGAAAAATAATAGAGAGAGGGGGGAGAGTGAGAAAGAGATGGAGGGGATAAGGGGGGAGTGAGGGTGTCAGAGAGATAAAGAGTGAGAGAGGGGGAGAGAGGGAATGCCAAAAGGGAGAGAGAAATATGGGAATAAGGAGTGGGAGAGGGAGATAAGGAGAGAGGGGGGGTAGATATATGGTAGGAAAGAGAGGGAGAGAGGGGAGAGGAGGGGCGAGGGGGGAAGGGGTAGGAAGGCAGCGAGAGGGATCAAGATAGGGGGAGGGAGAGCGGGAGGAAGAGGTGGGGGTGGGGGTGTGGGTGGATGGGGGTAGAGAAGATAGATAGATAGGGGGGACAGAGAGAGAGAGAGAAGGAGAGAGAGAGTGAGAGAGAGGGGAGGGGAGAGGGGAGAGAGAGAGAGGGGAAGGGAGGGGGGAGAGAGAGGGGGGGAGCTATATATATAGGGAGAGAGAGAGTGAGAGAGAGACGGAGAGAGAGGGAGGGTAGAGGGTCGGGGAGAGAGAGGGAGGGTAGAGGGTCGGGGAGAGAGAGGGAGAGGGAGAGAGGGGAAAATAGAGGGAGATAGGGAGGCAGGGAGCGAGAGAGAGGGAGAGAGGGGCAAATAGAGGGAGATAGGGAGAGCGAGAGGGAGAGAGAAGGATAAAAAGAGGGATCAAGAGAGAGAGAGAGAGAGGAAAATAAAGGGAGATAGGATGGTATGGAGGGAGGGAGAGAGAGAGGGGGGGGGAGAGAGAGAGAGGGGGGGAGACAAAATGGGGGAGAGAGAGAGAGAAGGGGATGGGGGGAAGGGAGGGAGGCAGAGAGAGATATAGAGAGAGAGGCGGGGGAGTGATCTGAAAGGACTGCGTTAGTTTTATTGTGCTAAGTGTTTTTTCAGTTATAAAATATGTGCATACTCGCCTCTTGAGTTTTCTTAAGGATTAAGGATTTTAACCATGAATTGTGGATGATTTTAGTGAATTATAAGCATGAAATAAGCACAAAATACACATAAAAGTAGTGTAAAAATAGATAAATAAGTCACCACATAACATTTACACAGCATGCATGATGAAGCAGTTCACCGCTCTTGAGCTATATCTGTTGGTCCAGCTCCCAATGGCGTGTCCATCTTTCATTATGCTCAAAATTTTGCAAATACATGTAGCTACAGGCCTCTAACTACATTTTTTATCTACACCAATGGCTCCAGAATGCTCCAATCAGTCTAGATTGACTCTTCATTCACTCAGAATGAGTGAAAATTGAGCCTCTAATGCATTTTCCTAGTAACACCTAGAAAAGCTCCACTAATTGTGGAGAACTCCACTTAAGTGGAGTTAATTTGGAATTTTCCGCACAAAATTAGGTCGTTGCCATAATTCCTTCTAGTGGCTAATCACAAATTTAATGTTATGGGTAGGGTGTGGCCACATGTCAACCCCCAAAACCCGCAGTTACCGTTTGGTGGAGTGGAACTTCGCTTAAACCATGAGTAATAACATTGAAACCAGAGTTTGAAGTTGTGTTAACATAACCATCAGAGGTTTAACTGCGTTGAGTTGTACCTACACCATGTGACAAGTTAAAGTATTGGCAAAAATGTTGACGAGTGTACGAATTTTTTTGCGAGGGTAACACTACAATGTAACCAAGTTCTATGGTTAACCACATTACGTTAAAGTTTAAATAGAACTGGTGCCATATAGAGGTTAAGTAACATCTTGTATTGGAGACAGTGGAGACATGTGCATGTGCTACAAGAGGTTGCATGGTCGAGCCCTGCAAACCTCTATAAAATGTTACACTAACACCTTGGGGACACATGGCGGCCTCAGGGCTGGCCATGTGTCACCCTGTAATTGGTCCTCTATAAAACAATGTACAGTCCACCAATGAATCATAACATGCCACTTGTTAACCTCAGATTCATTCTGAGAAAAGGAATATTCTTTTTGCTGACTATGCACCCTCCATGTTGGCTGGGCATCCCAGTCAATCCTGTCACAAAATTTAGCTATTTGAGAATTTGATCAGAATGCGATATCTCCCACATACAACATCTATCTTTCGAACCGTTTGCTGTGCCAGAATCAAGAAGATGAGATCTATGCAACCATCCTAGTTTCAACCCAATCCTGTAACTTTTAATTTTGAGAAAAATTTATGAACTCCTAATCACTCCTCCCCATTGGGAAGATTTTGGACCCCAAAAGACTTGATTACCTGTTCAGTAGATGAGGGTACAAATCCCTCACCTTTCCAACCTCCATCCACTTTTCCTTGCTTGGTTTAGTGCCCTTCATCCCAACCTGAAGGTAGTCAACATGGCATAAGTATACACATTTTACTGAATCTATCCACAACCACATAAATATAATCAGGTTGTTTTATTGACATAGCTAGACCTCCAACTAAGTCCATGGAGACACTCTCACATGGCCTTGATTGTACCAGTAGTGGCATGTACAACCCAATATTCCTATTACTAGGCTTGCTTGTTGCACACATAGAACAACCTCTTATAAAACGCGACACACTATCTATCATGCGAGGCCAATATCAATACCTCTCTAGATACGCCACTATTTTGCTTACCCCAAAGTGTCCAACAATAAGAGATGAATGAGCTTCTCTCATGACACTTAGCCTCTCTCCTTGTGGTATACACAGCTTGCCCCAATGAAACAAAAAAATGTTATGCATGTGATAATATTTTTCTTCAACCTGATTCCCTTCACTCAAACTAGCATACACATCTTCAAAATCATCATCATGTGCATATTGTTCTATGTAACTCTCATTTACAATAGAATCATTTTTTAGTAAAGTAGATGCATTAATGATTGGTCTTGAAAGAATATCAGTAACTTTATTGAAAATACATTTCTTATACGTTATAACCAAGTGAAATTGTTGAAGAAATCCCATTCAGCTGAAATGTCGTGATTGCTACAATTTTGTTTGCGACTGCAAGTAGTGTAAAGGTTGGTGATTGGTATGAACAATCGTCTCTTTACCCATAAAGTAGTGTTTCCACTTCTTGATGCTTTGAACCAACCCATACAATTCTTTTTCATATGTAGGATAATTAGTTACAACACCATTGAATGTTTCAGAATGAAAAGTGATAGGCTTACCAAGCTGCAAAAGAACTGTGCCCATGGCATAATCACTAGCATCGGTTTGTATCTCAAATGGATATCTTATATTTACTAATGCAAGGACTGGAGCTAAACTAATCTTTTATTTTAAAGCTTCAAAAGTTTTTTGTTGTTTTCCTCCCCATTGAAAGCCTTTCTTCACACTTGTCACTACATGCATAGGAGCTGCGAAGGCATAAAAGTTGGCAATAAACATTCTCCAATACTGAGTTGCACCTAAGAAACTTCTTACCTTGGTTGTTATTATGGGTGTGGGACAATTCACAATGGATTCCACTTTAGAAGGATCAATTCTCAACTCTCCTCCTACAGTGTGTCCCAAATAAACCAAATAAGTCTTTCCAACTCACACTTTGACATCTTAAGAAACAATTTCTCTTTTTTCAAAACATCAAGCACTCTATTCACATCCAATCCATGTTCTTCTCTTGTTTTGCTAAAAATAAATATGTCATCTAAGTAAAGAATCACAAATTCATCAAGGAATGGACGTAAAACACTATCCATAACACGCATGAAATTTGTTGGTACATTACACAAACCAAATGGCATAACTAGCCACTCAAAGAGTCCTTGTTTGGATTTGAATCTAGTTTTCCATATGTCACTTTCTACAATTCTTACTTGATGATATGCACTTCTTAAATATACCTTAGTGAAAAAAATTTCTTCTTTCAGCTGATCAAGAAAATCATCTATCCTTGGGAGCGGGTATCGATTCTTTACCATTATCTTGTTCAAAGCTCTGAAGTCTACACACATGCGCCATGTCCCATCTCTCTTTGGAATCAAGACTATGGGTGAACCGCATGGCGAAGTGCTTGGCTTTATGATTACTTTATCTAGAATCTCCTTCATTTTCCTCTTTATTTCATCATTCTCCGTTATCTAAATGCGATACATGCCGATGTTTGGAAGAGGACAATCTTGCTACAACTAAATCTCATGTTGAATCTCCCTTTTTGGACATAATCCTCTTGGCTCCTGAAACATCTCATGATGTGCATCAAATACATCATATAAATCTAATTTAAACTTAGGATCACATCCCTCGAATGATTCATGATTAACATCATATTTAGGATTAATCATTAGAAGAAAAAAATTCTTACTTGAATTCACTGGCCTCTTTACCTGTCCAAAATTTACCATAACAATGTTTGTCTTCTTGCGATGTGCTCTAACAATGTACTCCTTGCCATATTTGAATAAAGGGTATTTTTTTATCATGGCGATGGAATATTGCTTTCCTGTCATACAAGTAAGGACTCCCCAACACAATACTTGTTATTTCAAGTGGAACCACATCTAATTCAACTATATCAAAAAAATGTGCAGTTATTACAAACCACAATATACACTTCTTTAAAACCTGTAAATTTGCATCCTTACAAATCGAACCAAGGGGATATGGTTTGTGATGTGGTATGGCCTCAAGGTTAAGTTCATTGACCAAGTCTTCAGAGATTAATTTTTCTTGTGACCCACTGTCAAACAATGTGTCAATCTTAGTATGTTTGGATATGACCCTCACGTGAAACAATTCAATTCTTTCTTCTTCATTTGGAGCATGTATGTGACAGTTTGATGTACTAGTACTGGGTGTAGTTTCAATTTCTTTCCCCTTCACGTTCTTCAATCCCATGGTTGTAATTTTAGATTCATCACCTGAATCCTCTCCTAAATCATGTTGAGTTGTAACTACAATTTTCTGTTTCCTTTTTTTGTTGTATTTCTTGGGTCTCATTTCAGGATGTAATTTCTAATAATGATTTTCATCATGGCCTTCTTTTGAACAATTTTTACAAACCAATTTTTCTCCCTCTTTATTGACATATTCGTTCTTTTCTCTTTTACCTTTTGAGGTATTCTCTTTGTTTTTCCCCTTAAAAGGTTTCTTCCTACCCTCTTCATAAATGTTTTTCCCTCTAGCTTCTAGATGTGTGGTCTAAGCACATACTTTATGTAGACTTGTGGGGTTAAACATGAGGATAGTATATTTTAGGTAGCTATGTAAGCCTCCTATGTACTTGGGCAAAGTATCTTGGCTCTGCAAATCTACCCCTAATAAGATAGCTCTTCTCCTAAATTATTGGGTGTATTCTTACACATTCTGTCCATTCAATTGCCTAAAGTTTTCCGATTCATTATGGATTTTTGCATATGAGCTAATGGATAAAAGCTTGTTGTTTTTATTGAAGTAATGAAATCGGTCAACGATAGAATAATCTTATCATGCTTTTTGATCTTCTCCTTTGTCTTGGCTTCCACGAAAAAAGTGTTGCACCTTCCATTATCAATGAAGCTAATTGGATTTGAGTATCATCATCTTTAGAGGTTAGTTCTCCAAATAGACCTTCAATTGCCTAATCATGTATCCAAGCTTTTCTGCATTGACTTCACCATTAAACATTGGCAATTCAAACTTAACATCAAGTTTTAAAAAAGGACTTTTACCAGTGTTCTTTGACTTGTGTTGCCAATGTACTAAAGATGAAGTAGAGGATGATGATGATGAGGGTGAGGATGATGGCCCTCCATTGCCCTTATTTGATTTATCTTCATCATTATGACCTCCTGAAGATCCCTGTCCTTCCTTATGAAGTTTGAATTATTCTCCTTTTAGTCTCTCATTCCTTTCTTGATAAAGGATTCTAACCATCTTAGTCATGTCAAGAAATTCTTTCCTGAACACTCGTTCTTCCTCTTTGGGATCAACTTCTTCATGGATTTCTCCTTCCTCACGAGGCATCATTATAGTAGCTTATGCTTCCTTAGGAGGTGAACTAGGTGGTGGAGATTGTGGCAATATTGCTCTCCTATGCTTTGGCTCTTCTTGAGACCCTTCTGCTCCCACCAATTTTTGTTCTCCTCTCTTTAGCTTGAGCCTAGTAAGCATCTAAAAAATTGCAAACAGTTAAAAAATTATTTGCACTAAACAACACAAAAGAATAAACTCTAGGTCTCATACCAATGTGAGTTGAAAAGACGGTATTAGTATTGTTGTGCTAAGTGTCATTTCAGTTATAAGCATTTGCATACCTGTCTCATTATTTTTCTTAAGGAATGAGGATTTTAACCATGAATTGTAGATGATTTTAGTGAATTAGAAGCATGAAATAAGCACAAATAACACTAAAAAATAGTGTAAAAAAAAAGAAATAAAACACCACATAAAATTTACACATTAGGCATGATGAAATAGTTCACCCGTCCTGGGCTACATCTGTTGGTCCAACTCCCAATGGCATGTCCATCTTTCATTATGCTCAAAATTTTGTAGATACATGTAGTTACATGTCTCTAATGGTTGCTTTCTCTACACCAATGGCTCCAGAATGCTCCAATTAGTCTATATTGACTCTTCATTCACTCAGAATGGGTGAAAATTGAGCCTCCAACTCATTTGACCAGTAACACCTAGAAAAGCTCCACTAATTGTGGAGAAATCCACTTAACTTGAGTTATTTTGGCATTTTCTGCACAAAATTAGGGCATTGCCATAATTCCCGCCAGTGGATAACCGCAAATTTAATGTTATGGGTAGGGGTGGCCACATGCCAACCCCAAAAACCCATGGTTACCATTTGGTGGAGTGTAACTCTGCTTAAACCATGGGTAATAACATTGAAACCAGAGTTTGAAGTTTTTTTAATTAAACCGTCAGAGGTTTAACCTCATAGATTTGTAACTACACCATGTGACAAGTTAAAGTGTTTGCAGAAATGTTGACGGGTGTATGAAATTTGTTGCAAGTGTAACACTCCAATGTAACCAAGTTCTATGGGACTGCTGGTAGGTTGGGACTACCGGCGGTCCCAGCCCCCAAACCACATTACATTAAAGTTTAAATAGAATCGGTGGCCTATAGAGGTTAAGTAACATATTGTAGTGGAGACGACAATATGGATATGGTGGAGGCTAGTGCATGTGATTCTAGAGGTCGTGGGGTCAAGCCTTGGGGACCTCTATAAAATTTTACACTAACACCTTGGGGACACATGCGGCCTCAAGGTTGGCAATGTGTCACCCTATAATTGGCCCTACATAAAACAATGTACAATCCACCAGCAAATCATAATGAACCACTTGTTAGAATAGGATTCATTCTGAGGAAAGGAATATTTTGTAGAATATTTCTTTTTCTGACTGTGCACCCTCCATGCTGACTGGGCTTCCCAGTCAACCCTGTTGCAAAATTTAGCTATTTTTGAATTCGATCAGAACACGATATCTACCTCATACAAAATTGGTTTTTCGAACCGTTCATGGTGTTAGAATCAGGAAGACGAGATCTATGCAACCGTCTTGGTTTCAACCCAATCCTATAAATTTCAATTTTGAACAAAATTTATGAACTCCTAATCAGGGAGAGAGGGAGAGAGAGAGAGAGAGGGAGAGGGGTAGGGGGATATAGGTAGGGATATATATATATATATATATATATATAGAGAGAGAGAGAGAGAGAGAGAGAGAGAGAGAGAGAGAGAGAGAGGGAGGGAGATAGGTAGGGACAGAGAGAGAGAGAGAGGAAGAGAGAAGGAGAGGGAAGTAGATGGAGATAGAGAGAGAGAGGGAGATGGAGGGAGAGGCGGAGCGGGACATAGGTAGTGAGAGAGAGAGGGTGGGAGAGAGAGAGATAGGAGATGAAGAAAGGAGGAGGGAGAGGGAGATGGAGAGAGAGAGAGAGAGAGAGAGAGTAGTATTAAGAAAATAAAGGAAAGGAGAGAGGGATAGTGATAATGAAGGAGAGTGAGGGAGAGACAAAGAGAGAGAGAGAGATATTAAGAAAGGGGGAGACATATAAAGAGGGAGAGAGAGTGGAATAGAGATGGGGGGAAGCGGGCAAGAGAGGGAGAGAAAGGGGGATGGGGTGGGAGAGAGAGTAGAGAGAGAGAGAGAGACAAGAGGGAGGGAGGGAGAGGGAGAGGGGAGGTGGGGAAGGATGGAGAGAGGGGGGGAGATAGAGGGAGGGGAAGGGGGGGGGTGGGAGGGAGAGTGAGAGAGAGAGAGAGAGAAGGTATGGAGTTATGGAGGTAGGAAAGGAGGGAGAGAGAGAGAGAGGGGGGGGGGGGGGAGAGGTAGATGGGGGGCGATAGAGAGAGATAGAATGAAGGATAGTGATGGTAGATGAAGAGGCGAGATAGAGGGAGTGTGAGAGGGATACATAGGGATAGAGAATGAGTGGTAAGGAGGGAGGGCATGAGAATTTTAAGAGAGAGATGAGCAAAGAGGCGGTGGGGAAGAGAGTGAGGAAGGGGGAGATTAAGAGTGGGGAGAGAGAGGGTGGGAGAGAGAATTTGTGAGAGAAAGAGAGATGGGAGGACAGAGGGAGATAGGGACATAGCAAGCGAGAGTGGAGAGATGGGAGTGAAATATAGATCTAGTTGTGTGTGTGTGGATGAGATAGAGGTCGACTCTAACATCATCTGTCCGAAGGTAGGCATTCGGTCTCAGTATTTGCATACCTTTGCCATCTTGAAAGGTTGTCTGAAATCCCTCCACAACTCACCAAGGTACACAACCCTAAGAATATAAGTCCCACAACCACTTCTATGTTTTTATATACCATCTCAAATATTGAGCACTTCATCTCCTCAAGAAGGTCCCATAGCTCATTGACATCTATGCCTTGAGAGTTACACAAGGAAAAAGGAACACTAGCATAAGTAGTGTTTATTCAATATGTCCCTAGCCATATGTTGTTATATATTCTCCTTCTTAGGTATGGGATCCCATGAGATTATTAGATAAATCAACCTTCTTGGCCCATTGGTTGATTTCATATAAATAACCACCTCTCAACATGAAACCAACGCAATATTCATAACATCAGAATATCATATAATTAATCCACATTCCATCATGAGAATATAACTCATCATTAAATTGCATGAAATTATCATGTTCCATATAATCAAGATATTTCCCCATACTATCATAACATAAACATGTGTATCAAATAAATAGATTTACATCAACATAATAAATTCAACTAAGTATTATTATAACATCATATCAATATTACAATCATCTCAATATGTACCACATTGAGAGAGACAAAACCATTCTTATCACGATTCATCAATCACATTTACTAGGATGCATAAAGAATGAATCTCATCCATTTTCATTTCATTGTAATTCAATAATATTATTAAATAACCATGTAGGATCTATTTGTCTTAGTTAGCTACATTGTTTTTAATTGTCAACACTTTGTGTTGCTGGAAAATGTAACTAGGATCGGTCTTCATATTGACTATGTAATTATGTAATGAAAAATACAAATATAATAAAATATATTTTTGGCATGCTTGCTTCATGGGTTTCATGAGAAAGGTTTTATTATATGTCAAAATAAATTTTCTTGATGTCTTTTAGGATTTTTCTACTGGTCGTAAATTGTACTAATTAAAGAGTATTGTTTATGAGGAATCAAGTCACACTTGTATGCCTCAAGACTGTGTCATATAATCCTTGAATACTGCACTCAAATGATGTTGAAGATCTACGTTGGACTACTCTTGATATCGTTTGTCAATAAGCTATACAAATCGGCCAAATAAGCAGTGAGCATGTCAACCTACGATCATTTTGTAAGGTTGGCCTATATCACAATAAAGGTGAACACTATATAAGTAAATGTTTGTGGTTCATTTGGAGAAAGTTTTTCTTTCTAGTGCTCTATTTTTAAGTGCGAGTTACGGGACTGAGAAGAAGTGCGAAAAAGGGAGAATATATTTATAGTTTTATTTGAAGACATACCCTCGGTCAAGTCTGAGATCTATGTGATTAAATTATCACTAATTAGTGTGAAATAATATTGTGTTCAAGTGAAGAAAGGGACCATATTAAGGTGTGTAAATAAGACAGTGGTTAACTCAGAAGAAAGGCTATATTTAAATGCAGATATAAGACTGTGCTAAGGACCGCAATAAGTGCAAAAAGGGACTGTAATAAAGTAAGGGCTATGTCAAGCCGAGGACTACTAATTGAAGGAAATAAGACAAGTGTACATTCAGGAAGGTTAAGTGAATGTAAAAAGGAATAAATTCTATGATAAGACGCTGATATCATAAGTAATAAGCCAAGTAGAGACCATGCTCTCTAGTCTTGGTGCATAAAGGTGTAGGAAGGTGCAAGAAAGGATGAACAAGTAAAGGAGTCAATGAAGAAGCAATGATAAGGTATTGAAGGCATACAAGGGTCAAGGGTCTGTGTCATGGTCATGGTACTTGTCATCAGAAAGTCTATAAGAAGGATTTCTTGTGGCTTTTTCCTCTCCAAGAGGGAGAGGTTTTGGTCGTGGCTCAAAGAGCCTAAATTTGTGTCTGTTGTTTTTTTGGTAATTGACTTGATCAAAGACTTAATAATATAATAAGAGAATACATAAGTAAAATAAGTAAGCTCACAAGTAATTATCAATAATGTAATTTGAATTAATCAATGCCCCTCCAAATTCTGAACATGAGGATCACGCTTTTATCGGGATACCAATTACTTTTCAATAATCATTCCCACTTATTTTAACTAGAAAGTTCAAAATTTTAAAAATATGTGTAGTTATTTTAGCACATCGTTAAATTTTAAATTGGTATCATCATCTTGAGCCTTAATCTCTAGACATGAATTCTTCCATGATAAGTGTTTGAGTGTCATCGAGTAGAATTGTACTAGAATGGATAAGAAATATATATGTATATATATATATATATATATATATATATATATATATATATATATATATATATATATATATATATTCTACTCAATGACACTCAAACACTAGGTCATAATTGGTTAAGTATGCTTTCATGCTTAATTCACTTGCATACGGGGTTGTTCATCCCAAGTTATTTATTGATCATTTGGTAATTATCATGTTTCATAAAAAAAAAAATTATTATCTCATCAAGTTCCCATCTCAATATCACTTTCTCTAGTTTATCAAATATTCACCCTCCTTAAAATTGTGCTAGATAATATTTCCTTTCACTTTTAGTTTTTAAAGGATTTCTTTGTTTTAGAATTTTCAACACGTGGACTACTACTTGCATTATTGTCCACAAAAAAGAATATATCCTTTGTTAATTTGTAATAATTTCTTTCAACATTAATGGAAAAAACTTGATAAGTTTATTTATATGAAATCTCGATATATATTTAGTAACTCATGAAACAATGAGCTCATATCAATCAAGTACACACTTTACTATTTAAGTGGGGAGTGACAAGTGACCCTAACAATAATTATGGTTGTTCACGCCTCACATTGGAAAAAAGTATGTGAGAAAAACTACAAAAACAATAGATGTATGCAAATCTAAAATCATAAACATAAAATATAAAATATATGTAAAAACCCAATCTTGGAAAATATTTTGAAAGAAAATAATTATACTAATACACCCAGAGAAGGAGATTTAAAAAATTTAGTAAGTCCCTCTCAATGGGATAAGTCCTTTGGTGTCCTCGTCGCTTTAGAATTTAGATCTTCCTCTCTCTCATATGTGTAAACTGAGACAATGTAGAACTTGAAAATAGGAGATCGAATTGCATGTGGCAATAAAGGTGACGATGATAACGATCATGGTGAGAAATGGATGAAAACCATTTTATTTATAGCAAAGTATTGGGTTGATCTCGAAAATGGGGAATAATAAAATATTATTGACGAAAATCTAGATATAACTACTTGGAATACATTATTATATTTTTGGAGAGGGAGAAGATATTTAAAATGGTTGAATATATTTATTTAGAAATAATTAAAAAATAAATGATTTATTAATTAATTTTTGAATGTTAAGAAAGGTGTGAAAATGAAATAACTATTAAATAATGATTTATTTAATTATTTCTAGATGATTTAGTCAAATTTGACAAGGAATATTTATTAAATAATGATTTAATAACTATTCCTAGGAAAGTTAAATAAATATTGGTTTATTTAATTATTCTCATGGGTTCTAATATAAGATAACTTAATAAAATTGGTTTATTAAATTATTTGTTATAGTGAAAGTGATTTTACTATGGTAAAATTAAACTCACATGGTGTATTTAAATCTGCATAATTAGAAATGGTGAGGTGATCATTTCTTGGTGATAACAACATAAAATTTATATCCTTGGAAATGTTTCCCTGTTTCAGAACTTGAGTTAGAGCCTATAAAAAAATTCAATAAAGTGTCCATCAAATGTAATCCACTTATTATTTATTTTTTAAGGAATCAAAGGAATAGAATTTCCTTATCATACATCTTGATGTCCATAATCCATTAATATGGTTGGTCACCTATGTAAAAATTTACAAAGTGGTTCTCTTGTTAGAGGGGAAAACTATTATAGATCTGTCCATGCACATAACTTATCTTCCTTAAATTGATCAATTTTACTATGGATTTTCTTCTTTAATATAATGTCATCATACTTTCCAAGGCCTTTGAAAATGACATTCGTTATTATAATTACTCAACTTTATTAGTTGATTGCTAATTCCTCTTTGTTCTATCCATCACCCTTAATTAGAACTTAGAGTGATTCTCATCATGTTCTTATCATGTTATTTTATGGAAATAATTCTATCATGCAACTACCATTTTTCAAAGAGTTTCTTATTCAAGGAGTACTATGTTATGACCATTCCAAAATATTCCATTATGTTCCAAAATAGGTTTTTCCTCCTTATTGATTTCTTACCCTTCTTGTGATACTTCCACTCACTTGCCTTAAATATCTATTTTGTCAATTTTTATTTCATCTCTTCATTATATGTTGGTCCTCATTATGAGGGATCTCATTTGTTATATTCATTATAGAATATGAAAGTTCCTCCTTTTTCCTTATTTCATAAGGTAACTTTATGAAATATTCCCTACTAATATTGGAAAACAAACTTAGAAAACTCCTTCCTTTCTTAAAATTGTTCTCTTTATACTTATTTTCAAGAATCTCATTCTAATAACAGGTTTATTTTCCTTACATGGTAGTTTCATAATCATATATTGTGGTATTTTTCTTCTCATGATGAATTTCATTTGATGTTTACCTTTAATGAATTTCACTACTTTTTCTCACTTTTATTAGTTGCAATTATTGTCTTCTATACCTTTTTTAGGTTACCTTAGAAAGTTTCACATATTTCATGTGGTTGTATTAATTCATATTGAATGACATCTTCTTAATATTTCTCTTCAAATGATTTATTTTATGCTATCGACAACTTAAGGTACATATTTATTGTGCTCATGCATTCAATAGTTCATGTGTGCAACATCATTCCATTATCTTCTACATGATTGTGAAACCCAAAATCTGATATGAAGTGGATGAATATTTTCTATTATCTCTTTTTTACTAATTATAAGTCGGCTATTTATCATTTATATATGGAGTTCATATAAGTATAATAAGCATAATTTCATGAACGTGAGTTTAATAATATCCTCATTTTTTCCAGCCCATCTTAGGGAATAAGAAACATGTGTGCAAAATTTATTTTATGGAAACTCATCGAAAGTAAATTACCATTCTGCTCCTGGTCAAAAGGAATACAATCCAATAGTAATTAATTATGTCTTAAGACACTATAAATCAATAGTCACTCTTAATATATCATATATATAGTATCAGTCATCCACTCTCTAATCTGCAATTACATTTAAAATATGTCATTAATTTAAAAAAAATATTTCAAAGAAAAAAGTACATAGAAACAATCCAAAGAGGATATAATGAACAGTGCAATATGTATGATGAACAATCTTGAATATTTATATGTAATATAGCATCAAAATATAAAAATATCACTTCTAAAAAGCCTTGATATCAAATCCCAATACAATCATTAATTGTGATAACGCTTTCTGATAAATCTGTCTTATATATTATTGGAATTTTTAGTCCCTATAATTAAATTATAAAAATGTTTGGTTGAGATAATGAGACACAATGTTAGAGCTACGGGGGATATTTCTTGGGAAACTGAGAAAAAATTCTCATTTATTGGAAATAATGATTTAACTGATTTTTCCATTAAGATATCTAAATTCATATATTTATTGAGATAGAGGGAGTGTATGGGCTTCTCGAATGTGGAGTATGGACCCATACTCTTCTTGGGAAAGTCAATAAGAAAAAGGAATATACAAGGAAGAGAGGAAAAATGTTGGAAGGGATATCTCCTTTCAAGAAAAAAAATAGTTAACCAAATAAGGGAGAATGATTTAAAAAACAAAGATAGGGGATGAATGTGTAGAAAAAGAGAGAAGGGAAATGAATAAAAATTGGAGATATGAGAGGAGAGAGAGAAGCATGGTAGAGAGGAGCAGGATTGACAATGCTGAGGAGGAATCATGGGAAGGAACATACACTTAAGAAATAACACAAGAATCAACTAAAAGAGTGGCATTGGTAATGGAAAAACAGGGAATAACTCACCGATGAAGGTTGACGAGTCTTTGGATTCCCATTTTAGGGTGGATACCATAATTACTTTTGATTCTTGGTTTAGTAAGAAATATGTCGTAGGTGAAGTTTCAAGAGTATATGGATTCCCAGTTTAGGTTGGAGACTTTGACTACTTTGGATGCTTGTTCTTGTAAGAAATAAGTCACAAGTGAACATTTGAGATCCTTTGGATAACCAATTTATGGTGGAGACTGTGATTCCTTTGCATACCTAGTATTTTAAATCTAACTCTGTTATTTTATTGATTAACTATTGGATTTTAATGGATTAGGTGTCTCTAAAATCCTAGTTTAGGGTGGATACCGTAGGAATTATTACTAATAAAACTAGGTAGAGATAGTTTAATCTCTAGATTCCTAATAGAAATTGACGGTGTGATCAAACTTCCTTTCATCAATCCTATTAGCACTCAGAATGAACCCCAAGGCTGAGAAGAGACAACTCTGAGGTAACCACAGACCAAACTTTCGATCTGGCATCTAGCCCTGTCAGACCAGAGAGGGTTCTCTCTTTGCCAAAAAAGCATGGCTGCAATAACTGAATCTTAGGCTACCTATGAAGAATAAGGATTTGTTTGAAAATTGTGGGTTTAAAACAAAAAGAGGAGGGACTATTGGGCTATGAATTTGGGGCTAGTTTCTGTTGGCAAAATTGGGGCAAAGTAAGTGCAATGTACAGCCAGATTAAATATTTAATGAGAGAATAAAAGAGGGAAAATACCACTACCCTGTAGGCATCAATCAGGGGATGGATCTATAGTGGCAAATTTAGAAGAAGGAGAAGCACAGGGTTACACAATAGAGCATCTAGTAGAGGATGGATTCTGAAAAGATAACCACTACATCAAACAACATAATCATTGTGAAAGGAGCATCATGAATGGATGGATTCCTAAAACTTCCCTTAGAGAATGCTGTAACCAAATTAGCAGAAAAAACAAAGCATGGAAATTAATTTTCAAGAAAATCATGCTACACATTAAACACCCTGATGAATCCAAAATTTAAAGAGCAGAAAAATCTTTATTAAAATAATATTCAAGGAAAAATTTACACAATCCAATAGCAGCCTCACTCTACTACAAAATCCCCCCATTACACTCTGAAATTCATAAAATATATACAATTTTCTCATCCTTGTATTAAGGGAATTGAGCTCAACCATCTTCTTCAAAATAGAATCAGTTACATTAAATTTGGACCGAATTTCTGAAATTAGGTGACAAAGATGAACTCGTATCTCCAGAACCATAGCACCTGTTACAAAAATTAAAGAGGTTTTTTAGATAAGGTAATTTTTGAGAAAAAACTCTCTCAAATTTTGGAAACTTGTTTCCAGTTGCTCGGAATTTGTGCCACAATATTATCTCTAAAATAGAAAATCATTAAAAAATTAAATCTGTAAAAATGAGCTGTAAAGATCTAGTCAAATATTCCAATTAACAACACCTGTGAATAAACTGAAACAGGTTTTTGTTATATGGCTTGTGTTTAACAACAACCTCTTTGGGTTTCTCAAAATTAATTTCCATATATTGTAACATGGCACGACACTAAAATGACTAAAACAGTAAAATAACCACAAAATTTGTTTTGTTTTAATGTAGGCTTCAAATATCACTGCATATCTCCCACATAGTAACATTTGTGCATAAAATGAAGGATTTTTTTGTTACTTGGTATTTTATGGACAAAAACCTCTTTCACTTTTGTAAAATTCCTGCCCAAACTGATTTTGTAGTAAACTTGTCCCTGTGTGCAACAATTGACCTCAAAACATGCATAACCAAGAATCAATCATTCATTTCGATCATATCTTCTGATCCAGAAACCGGTTACAGGAGTGTGATATACCGTTGGAAATATTTTTCTGAGCTCCTTCTGATGGACACATTTACGACATGTTTTTCACTGAATATCATGTGAAAAACATCTAACAAAACCATACATAGTAAGAGCCCATTTTGATCGCTGGTGATAGGTTGCGAAGACTGGAACTAACATCGGCCTTATTGGGGATGGAAGCTTCTTGGAGGTGTCAATAAAACCATAGAACAAGTGCCTCATCCATTGGGCAATATGGTCAGAAAACCTCTGCAAACCCAAAAAACTCATACCAATCCAAAAACATATACATACAACAATATGTATATAAACCAATAGTGGAAGCTGAAATGGTGCCTTGGGCAGCTTATTTATGCACAAACCTACCATGATTTGCATCAAAATTGATAGATCAAGTAATTTTGTAATACTAGACCAACCAATCATGTAACTGTGACAAGGATGCTGCTTGGAAGTGCTTGAACTAGGACACAACTGGAAATACTGCCAGCCATACATGGACAAAAGGAGTCTGGCTATATAAAAGGAAATCTGGCTTGTTATTCAAACTGATTTTTTTTTCCATGTATGCTGCAACAGGATCAAAGAAACTAGACTTTGTTTGCTGCCCCAACTCCTGAATACATGCTTCCAACTACAAATTATTAAAGCAAACATCCAAGGGTAGCCTTACCTTTCCTTCCTTCTGCTGGAAAAGCTCCCCAAAGAATGGGACTTGACAATCCAGATCCTAGGACTATATTTGGGTCTCCAATTCAGTTAGATCTTCTTCAATTTTGATGGCAGACTCTTGCAAAAAATTGAGCTTAACTTCATGGCTACATCGACAAGACTTCAAATAGGAAGAAAGGGATGAAGCAAAGTTCTCATCTACCTCGTAATCTATGCACATATCTTCCCATTCTCTAAAGCGTTGAATAAAGGGCAGCTCTATTTTTAATTCTTGCTCTTTCTCCATCGATGTTTCCATAAAGATACTCCACAACTCTACAAATGACTTAATAGATCTGATAGACAAATTTTCAATCCATTGTCTACATTTGCCTTGAAATGAATCATAGAATAATCTGATAAAAACATCCTCTTTTTTTACTCTAAGAGATTCTACAAATTTTTTAAAATTTGCTACATGTTCAAGAATCAAAGCCAGATCTTCCCCATTGAATTTAGGGCCATTACTCAAAATATATGCATCCTTTGGTAATTTATTAGGAAAACGAGGAAGATTAGAAAAATCAATACATGATTACCTTGAACAAATAGAAGCAACATTTGAGTCCTTCATTTAGCCATTGGAGCCACCATCAATACTTTGGAACTAGGGATTTCAAACAATGGAGTCATCAGATAGATTATTTCAGCCTTCATATGTGTTTGACTACTGTCCACCATCAGCAATCAGATCTACAGCTTGAACAATCTTTCTCAGAGAAGATCTGTCACCTCATCCCCAGTATGGTCGCCACTATGTTATCACCTAGATTGACCTCCGGCTAAAGGAAGGCAAGCCAGGGTAACCACAAACCACGCTTAACCTTGTATCTATCCCTACAAGGGAGGAAGAGGGCTCTCTCTGTAAGGAATCTCAGTCAAGGATGATTGCAAAAAATGATTTTAGGCTAGGTATAATATCTCAAAAGGGTTTTGATAGAATTTGTTGTTGTTTTTGGATCAGATGGAGCTGGGAAGTTTAATTCTAGGAAATTAAATTAGAAATGTAGAGTATTCTATGGGGCAAGGTAGGCATGGAATTCAACACCTTTGGTTTTATGCTTGTGAAGTGTTTAAGATTGGTGAGGAGCTAAGGAGGGCATATGAGATGAATCCTTCTCAAACAGTAGAAAACATAAAATATTGATTGATTTCCCAAGGTAGAGCACTGTAACAATGGATTCTACCTATCTAACTTGAAAAAATTCAACAGAAAACAATGGAATGAATGATGGTATACATAATATTTAACAAATGATTACAAAATAAGAAACTGTTCTAAAATTTCATACCACAGGGATCCCATAAAAAATAGCTGCAAATCTTTATTAATTTCCTACCAAACTAGTTACAAATATGTACAATCAAGCTCAGAGCACCCCAGTGATTCCAACCTCCTTCCAAATGACTGAAAAATTACATTAAATATACATAGCCTCAGGGGGTGAATCCGTAGAAAGAGGAGTTGTTGCACCTACCCAAAAAAAAAAAACTGAAGATCAAAAAACCCCAACAATATACCTCTGAAAGAGAGGAAACCGTTCATTCAAGCATTTGGAAATATTATCATTATATTTACTCCAAAAAATGGAAAGAAAAAAAATATGGAACTGACCTTCCCCCTCATTTATGTTTGTGTCCATTTCGTGAGCTGGTACTGTAATGTTCTCTACTTCATAATTTTCTCATGGCCTTGACAGAGTGCTCTTTTCCTTTAACCTAAAGAAAACCCTTTTAAACCAAAAAAATCAAATGTGCCTCATTTAATGGAGAAAATCCCCTTTTTCCTTTGAAAAGAGTGGAAAGACTTGGTGGGACTGGGAATCGCAATCACAATTGCAAGCAGAAGAGGAGCAGGTATAACTTGGGTAGAGGAAATCGTAATATGTGATGAGAGATGGAGCGATGAGCGAGATTCCGATGTGATGAGGGAGCGAGAGTTTGATGTGATGCGGGAGCGATGGAGCGATGAACGAGGAGTGATAGAGGATAGGCCTATGTGATGGGAATGGAGGGATATTGGATTATTGCATCGGCGGAAGTCAGGAGAGCGGGAGTTAGCGTAGCGGGAATGCTGCAATCGCGTGATGCAATGAAGGACTATCGCGTCAGTGGAAACAGATGGCGGGTGTTAAGTGCTAGCAGGAGAGAGATCGCACGATGCGATGATGCAATGAAATTGCATCGGTGGAAGGGATATGGTGGGTTCAGCGCAGCGGGAATCGTGATATGTGATGTGCAATTATCGCATCAGGGAAGTCAGGAATGCGGAGTTAAGCTTTGCGGGAATACGATGTTGCGATGGTGCGATGTGATGGCATCAGCGATGAGCCATCGCATCGGGATTGTAGGAGACGACAATTCAAAAGAAAAGGGGACTTTGCGGTAAAGGTAAAAAAACATATAAAAAGGTAAAAATTGTAAAGTTAAAGGGCCAGCGGAATAATGGAAAAAAGAGTAGAGTTGTGCTTTTTGGGCCATTATTCATTTGGGCATATTTCCTGATCCGGAAATCGATTTCAGGAGTATGATATACCGTTGGAAATATTTTTCTGAGCTCCTTATGATGGACACATTTACAATATGTTTTTCATTGAAGATAATGTGAAAAACATCTAACAAAACCAGACATGGTAAGATCCCATTTTGATCCCTGGTGATAGGATGCAAAGACTAGAACTAACATCGACCTTATTAGGGATGGCAGCTCCTTGGAGGTGTCAAGAACACCATAGACCAAGTGCCTCATCCATTGGAAAATATGGTCAGCAAACCTCTGTAAACCCAAAAAATTCATACTAATCCAAAATCATATACATACTGCAATATGTACATAAACCAATACCGAAAGCTGAAATGCTGCCTTGGGCAACTTATTTATGCACAAACCTACCCTACTTTGCAGAAAAATTGATAGATCAAGTAATGCTTTAATACCATACCAAAAAATCAAGTAACTGTGAGAAGGATGCTTCTTTGAAGTGCTTGAACCAGGACACAACTAGAAATGCTGACAGCCATACATGCACAAAAGAAGTCTTGTTGTATAAAAGGAAATCTGGCTTGTTATTCAAATTGAATTTTTTTTCCATGTATGCCGCAACAAGATCGAAGAAACCAGACTCTGTTTGCTGCCCCAACTCCTCAATACATTCTTCCAGCTACAAATTTTTAATGCAAACATCCAAGGGCAGCCTTACCTTTCCTTCCTTCTGCTGGAAAAGGTCCCCAAAGAATGGGACTTGACAGCCCAGATCCTGGGACTATATTTGGGTCTCCAATTCAGTTAGATCTTCTTCAATTTTGATGGAAAACTCTTGCAAAAAAATGAGCTTAACTTCATGGCTACATTGACAAGACTTCAAATAGGAAGAAAGAGATGAAGCAAATTTCTCATCTACCTCATCATCTATGCACATATCTTCCCATTCTCTAAAGCCTTCAATAAAGGGCACCTCTATTTTTAATTCTTGCTCTTTCTCCATCCATGTTTCCATAAAGATACACCACAACTCTACAAATGAATTAATAGATCTGACAGACAAATTTTCAATCCATTGTCTACATTTTCCTTGAAAGGAATCATAGAACAATCTGATAAAAACATCCTCTTTTTTTACTCTAACAGATTCTACAAATGTTTTAAAATTTTCTACATGTTCAAGAGTCAAAGCTAGATCTTCCGCATTGAATTTAGGGCCATTACTCAAAATATGTGCATCCTTTGATAATTGATTAGGAAAACCAGGAAGATTAGAAAAATCAATACAATAATACCTTGAACAAATATAAGCAACAATTGAGTCCTTCATTTAGCCAGTGGAGCCACCATAAATACTTTGAAACTCCCGATTTCGAACAATGGAGTCATCAGGTAGATTATTTCAGCCTTCATATGTCTCTAACTATTGTCCCCCATCAACAATGAGATCTTTAACTTGAACAATATTTCCCAAAGAAGATCTGTCACCTCATCCTCGGCAACGACGCCAAAATGTTAGCACTCAGAATGAACCCCAAGGCTAAGAAGAGGCAACTCTGAGGTAACCATAGACCAAGATTTTGATCTGGCATCTAGCCATGCTAGACCAGAGAGGGCTCTCTCTTTTTCTAGCTATGAAGAATAAGGATTTGTTTGAAAATTGTGGGTTGAAAACAACAAGAGAAGGGACGATTGGGCTATGAATTTGGGGCTAGTTTCTACTGGAAAAATTGGGGAAAAGTAAGTGTGATGTATAGACAGATTAAAGATGTAATGAGAGAATAAAAGAGGGAAAAGACCGCTGCCCTGTAGGCATCAATCAGGGGATGGATCTACAGTGGCAACTTTAGAAGAAGGAGAAGCACAGGGTTTCTCAATAAAGCATCTAGTAGAGGATGGATTCTAAAAATATAACCACTACATAAAACAACATAATCATTTTGAAAGGAGCATCATGCATGGATGGATTCCTAACACTTCGCTTAGAGAATTTTGTAACCAAATTAGCAGAAAAAAAAAGCATGGAAATGAATTTACAAGAAAAACATGCTACACATTAAACACCCTGATGAATCCAAAATTTAAAGAGCAGAAAAAGCTTTATTAAAATAATATTCAAGGAAAACTTTACACAGTCCAATAGAAGCCTCACTCTGCTGCAAAAATCCCCCCCTTACACTCTAAAATTCATAAAATATATACAATTTTCTCATCCTTGTATTAAGGGAATTGAGCTCAACCATCTTCTTCAAAATAGAATCAGTTACACTAAATTTGGACCGAATTTCTGAAATTAGGTGTCAAATATCAACGCATATCGCCTGAACCATAGTACCTGTTACAGAACTGAAATATTTTTTTGTAGATAATCTCATTTTGCAGAAACACCTCTCTCAAATTCTAGAAATTCGTTTCCAATTGCTCGAAATCTGTGCCACAAAATCATCTCTAAAACAAAATATCATTAAAAATTTAAATCTGTAAAAATGAGTTGTAAATATCTAGTCAAATATTCCAATTCATGAGACTTGTGAATAAACTGAAACAATTTTTTGTTGTATGGCTCATTTTTAACAGAAACCTCTTTGGGTTTCTAAAATTACTTTCCATAGATTGTAACATGGCACCGCACTAAAATGACTAAAACAGTAAAATAAGTGCAAAATTTGTTTTGTTTTAGTGCAGGCTTCAAATATCACTGTATATCTCCTACATAGTAACATTTGTGAATAAAATGAAGGAGGTTTTTTTTATTTGGTATGTGATTGACAAAAACCTCTTTCACTTTTGTAAAATTCCTGTCCAAACTTATTTTGTAGTAACCTTGTCCCTGTGTGCAGCAACTGGCCTCAAAACATGCATAACCAAAAATCAATCATTCATTTCGATCATATCTTATGATCCAGAAACTGGTTACAGGAGTGTGATATACTGTTGGAAATATTTTTCTGAGCACCTTCTAATGGACACATTTACGACATGTTTTGCACTGAAGATCATGTGAAAAACATCTATCAAAACCAGACATAGTAAGAGCCCATTTTGATCCCTGGTGATAGCCTGCGAACACTGTAACTAACAAATCCTACTGAAACTGTAAAACTCACTTGAAGGTGATTTATTGCAAGAAATTATGAATTACACTGAATGTAATATAGCGTGGAGAGTTGAAGTCCTAATCTTATTTTCTAGAATTGTTTTGAAAAAAAACCTGCTACTTATGTTCATATGTGAATGAAAGCAATGTGAATAATTATTTTAACTATTATAATTCATATGCCAATGTTGAATAATGTCCATTTTCATATATATTTGTTGGAAATGTGTGCTCTTGCATTTATATATGGGTATTTTATCAATTTAATTTCTAGGGCATAAGAGATGTGTGAAATCCTTGTTAAATTTAGTGATGTTTCTAGATTTGAGCTGACTATGTTTGGGAAGTTTGGGTTGTTGATTTAGTTAGAGGAATTGTTCCTTTATGCTTGACTATAATAAAAACAACACATTAATATGTATCCAAAATTTAATTTGAGTATTTAATTAATCTTAGATAACCTAAAATTCCTCTTTAGGTATAAGTAGGAAAGGTTGAGTTCCATTTAAAATATAGAGTTATTTATATATGTATATGGTAGATAGGAGAGCATTGTATAAGCTTAATATGAGTGGATATATATATATATATATATATATATATATATAAGCTAAGGAGGGATTCACTATGTATCAAGAATGTCCCCAATTGATATATATGTGTGTATCCGTGTGTATGTGTTCTGGAAGCCCTGCAAATATTTCTAACTGCCAAATTCTTATTAGAGGGGTCACTTACATAATGTGATAGATGGTTTTATGTGTAATTTACGATTTCACACAAAATGATCTTCCATAGACCTAGTGGAATGGTCTAGAACAAGAGAAAGCAATGAATATAGAGTTTCCCTTAGAGAAATTAAAAAATGGGAAAGAGGCTTACCTAGCATCCATTGCAATATTTACTCTCCTCGCTTGTAAGCTCCAATCGTAACTCAGAATGTTATAATTAGAACATGCACATACAACCAAAACAATCCAATGATCCATAACATCTATGTGGCATAGTTAAATCACTTTATTCAATAAATAAATGAAGAATTGAAATACGTGAATGTAAATGTAACATAACACATCTAGGAAAACGATATACTCTTTATATTAATAGAAATAGTAGGGAGTTTACAACCAATAATAGTGGCTGATATTGTAGAGTCCTCTCCAAGTTGACTTGTCATTCCTTGTGACAAAGCACGCCTCAATGTAACCCTAATGCATGAAGGTGATAAATTTCTTAGATTCAAGGAAGAAACATGAGGGAATGATCAATCTATATAATCCAACCCTGTTTTTGAATATGGAACTAAAAATTTAGGATATGGATGGTAGTTTAAAATTTACCATAATGATATTGATATCCACATGTGATGGGAGGATGAGATCAAGGGATAAGAGGTGAATTATATAATCTAGATCATATAAGAATCATGCTTTCTTATCCATGATAAATGGTTAAAACAACCCTTGGAAGCTTCTGGAAGAGAAAGCTTCAGAAATATTTTTTATTTTCCCAAATTTCTATAATCAGTGCACCCACAACAAGGAGTAAGCTAATTCTAAGTAGCACTAATGAAAAAGGAAGCGACCAACGTTTACCACATGTCTCTAAAGTGATAGCGTGCACTGGGGCTTAAAATTTTGATTTTGAGCAGCTAATCCAAGAAAATTAAGCTTTTTGTAATGGTCATTCTTAGGGAGTTTTGTAGGGATCATGACAAAAAGTTCACAAATATGGACAGATCCAGTTTATAGATATATTGACCCGATGTGATAAAATGGCCTATAACAGATGGAATTTCCATCTCTCCCTAGTATGAATTCTTTGTGACAAGGTAATGGAAATTGATCTCTAAGGGGTGAGAAATGTTAGCATAAAAACAAGTTCATGTATACAACACTAAGGATGGTGTTCCACCAAGGGGGCGGGGTTTGTGACAACCCTTTTTGAAAAGTTTCTCTTATAAATTATTATAAGTTTTAAGCCTTGTAATTAAATTATAAAAATGACAAGTTGAGATCAAGGTACAGAGGTTCTTAGATATTGGGGAGGTTACTTGGAAAAGTAAGAAAATGTTCTCATTTAATGAAAATAATGATCTAATAAGTTGTTACTTTAATGGAGCTAATTGCGTATATTTATGGAGAAGGAGGTGTTGGAAATATTGTCATTGATGGAAAAGGAGCACAAAGGAGCAACACCTGAACTATCACTAAGGAAAAGGATTAAAGAATAACCAAAAATAAGGCAAAGGAGCAGATCAAGAAATAATGCAGTAAGAAAGCATAAAAGAGAGGCAGAGGAGCAGCAGAAAGGCAAGGAGCAGCATTAGACTATCAGCAGAGGCAACAAAGAAGTGAATGCAGCTAAGAAGCAAGGCAGACAAGGAGCAGAGGCAGCTGAGGCAGCAAAGGTAATAGCGAAGCAACAAAAGTAGAGAGGCAGCAAATGCAGCTAAGCAACAAAGGCAGAGGAACAGAAAAAATAGAGAGGCAGCGAATGCAACTAAGCAATAAAGGAAGGGAAACAATGAATGTAGAGAGGCAAAAAATATAGCAGAGGCAGCGAATGTAGCTAATAGGGCACCAAAGGCAAAAAAGGCAGTAGAAAGAAGCAGAGGTAGCAGAGAAGCAGTTAAGGAATAAAAGGAGCAAAGGCAGCAAAACAAGCTCAGGAGAGATTGACGCATTTAAGGCATGCAACAAGGGAAAGAATCCCAAGTTGGAGTGAATATTGAAGAGAAGAACAAGCTCAGGAGAGATAAGCGCACTTAGAAACTGAATAAAGCTCAGGGAGGAGCAGCATGGAGGAACCGGTGTTGCAGAGCGGCGACAATATAAAGCTCAGGACAGAATCACATTGAAGAATACAAAACAAGCTCAAGAGTAGTAGTGTGGAGGAACTGATGTTGCAGAACGGCGATAGGATAAACAAAAAAAAATCGACTAAGGCAAAGAAGTCATTGAATAATTCCAAGTGAGGTCATTGGACGGTCACAATTATATAGAAACAACAAAGGCAAGAAATGGACGGATATGATTCATCGTAAGATAAGCAGGGAAAAAATACAATTGAATTGCAAAGAGCAACGAGGACTGTAGATCTGGATAGATCAGCGATGATGATCACATCGGTGGAAATTAGATCACAAATCTGAAGCAAGAGAAATGGATATTGCGATAGCCGATATTACGATGCGATAGTGAGATATTCGATATTGCGATGCGATAACAGTTATTGCGATGCGATATTGCGATAGATGATATTGTGATGCGATATTGAAATAGTCGATATTGTGATGTGAAATTGTGAACTGTGAAGTACAGAAGATGAAGTGGAAAGTGACGTGGCAGAAGACGTGGACTTGACCCCACAAATAGCATATCATAGATCACAAAGCTCAGAAGAGATAACATGTTGAAAGGCCGACTTGCCGAAGTGCGATAAATGGGCTGGATGCAATGCAGCTCAGAGCTACTATTTGGGATATTTAAAGTTCGGAAGTATGGATTTTCCCTTTGTAAATTGCATTGGAGAGCAAAGGAGCCACATAGCAAAGAACGATTTCAATATTGAAATGCGATAGAAAGCAGACACGATACAGTTCAAAGCTAAAATCTAAAGGAATTGAAGTCTGGTTGTGGGACCCAATTGGATATTGCAATTCGCAAGTGCAAGAGGATAAGCACTCAACAATCACGTTGGAATGCTGAAGTGCGAAGTGCGATAATGAAGCGGACGCAATGCAGGTCAATGCTGAAGCCTAAAGCATTTCAAGTCTGGGAGTATGGGATTTCCCTTTGTTAAATCATATCGGAGAGCAAATGAGGATTATAATGTAAAACAAAAAGGAAAGCTTGAATGCAAGAAAATATTTGGGTAAGTAATAAGACCTGACACTCATGCAGAATAGTGGTTGATGCGACAACGATAGTTTATGAAGAGAAGGTTGAATGTTGTGGGCACGAGAAAAAGAGGGAGAGTCGAGAAAAAGGAGGACATGGTGGCAGTGTTGGAAACACAACAACTGGGTCAAGTTAGGCCAAAATGACAGTTATGCAGAACTATGTTGAATGTAATAGCAGGAACCGAAACAACTCTGACAACAACAGGAAAGACAAATGCACAATGAGCAAAGAGATGAAAGGGTTGGGTGAAATGTATTTGTTGTAACTGTAAATGTAAATGAATTTATTATTTTGATTATATGTGATGCAAAGGCAAGTCTTCGTAGGCAAAGAAAAACTCCAATTTGATACTGTAATGATTGTATATATTGTTGTAACATCCTAAATGTGCTGAGAAAGAAAATAAGAAGGTGGAAGGCAAAGAGTCATACCTGTTCATTTCATATTCCCATATGGAATGCAAATAGCTATGAGGTGATCTCTATAAATGATGTTATTTTCATATGCATAAGAAGTTTAGAGAGTGGAAGAAGAAGAAGGAGCAGATAGAGAATTTGTGAAGATTCAGAGATGATTTAAAGCTGATATGAAGGCTGGAAGGATAGCAGTGAAGAAGGAGAAAAAAGAGTTGATATCCAGTTAAATCAGCATTTGATTTTATTGTAGTGTGATGGAGTTCTTGCTTCCATATCAATTTGTAGCTTGATAGATGTCCAGTTGTAGCTGGTTGAGGTAGGAGCCTCCTGTGGGTTGTAGCCTACATAAAATACATGGGAGTTGCTGCTTCCATTTAAATTTGTAGCTTGATATATGTCCAGTTGTAGCTAGTTGAGGTAGGAGCCTCATGTGGGTTGTAGCCTGCAGAAAACAGATGGGAGTTGGAGCTTCATTGCAAGTTGTAGCTTGCAAAATTGAGGTAGTAGCCTCCTGTAGGTTGGAGCCTACAAAAAATCAGTGGTGAGAGGGATTTGGAGCTTGCCTTTGCATCACAACAATAATAAGATGTGGTTTTCTCCATTATGGGTTTCCACTTATATTTTTTATCCATATGCATGATGATTATGTGTTGATGTTCCGTATTTAATCTGCTTAATACTTGTTGCTCACATATTCAGATTTATGTTTCATTATACAATAAGTTGATCATGAAATGAAGGTGTAAATAAGTTTAAAGGAAATTTTTAAAAATCCATGAACATGTTAAACTGATTCACCCCATCCCCCCTCTCAGTTTAAGTAAGGGTCCAACAATTGGTATCAAAGCCAGTTACTTTGGTGTAAGCCTAATAGCTTGAAGGATATCTGGTTGAGTAATGGACTATCGAAATGTACCCATGTTAAATACAACAAACTTTCCTGAATGGAGAGATAAGGTTAAACCAAATTTAATGAATTATGAACCTGAGGTATGGAAGCTTGTATGTGATGGTTACTGCACAGACTCTCCCTCTTTGTAAGAACAATAGTGGAATTCCAAGGAAAAATGTGTGATATTTAATAGTCTTCATAACAAGGATCTTGATTTGATAATGGATTTAACCTCTGTAAAAGGAATCTGGGATAGATTGCATTTCATGCATGAAGTAGACACTAGGGGTTGTGTTGTCAAGAAGGAGAAGAGAAACAAGAAGAAGAAAAATTCCTGTTAAAAGGAAAATGTTCAATCAAATGAGGTACCTACTGGTGTCAATGGAAGTAATCTCCATGAAGAAATTATAGTGAAAGAAGAAACCAAACTTGACATTGCCTTGACTAAAACAGGAAGATTGAGGAATGAAAACAAATACCTGAAGAAATTGGTGCAAATATGTGATGAGAGAGAACATGCACATAAAGAACAAATTTTTGACTTGAAGGTTCATCTTGGAGAAGTAAGGAGAATAGAAGGGATGATGAATAACCAATTAAAAGAGAAAGAAATACAATATGGAAGACTAGAATCTGAGATGATTGCAGCTAGAAGACTTCTAGAATAAAGGAGGAGGTTCTGTAAGAAACTCGGATATGAGATTACCTTCATGAAGAACTCAGAGAAGGCAGACATTGAAAGGGAAGATGAAGCAGCTCAAAAGGGACCCACAGAAGAAGAAACGAACAAGAACCAGCAGCAACATCAAGAGACAAATAATGAGGAGAAGAAGTAAGAAATTGCAAAAAGCTCAATTGTTCCTGAAGAGGAATTGATCAAGTTCAGAAGATCACAAAGAAGGCTCTTTCCTCCTGTGAAAATTATTACCTGTTTTTCTTGCCATAAAACTGGACATGTAGCAGCCCAATGTAAGATAAAGAAAAAAAAGTATAACCAGCAAAAGATGCAGCAAATGAGAAGACCTCCTCAAGCAGGCAAATGGAAAAGACAATCTTTCACTAGGTACACTAATCGATTCCATGGCTATTGTTTTTCATGTAATGAATTTGAACATAAATCTGTTGAATGTAAATTGCGTTCAAAAAGGGGAACAAAATGCCATACATCATCTCAACCTTACTTAGGTAAATAAGATGTTATTCATGTCACAAGACTGGTCACAAAGAAAAACACTGTAAGCTTCCATATACATTAAAGAACTCTAGAAAACTGATGGAATCCAATCAAATCAGACAAAACTGTGAATCAAAACTATGTGCAGACATTATGAAGAACCCTAATAAAGTATGGAAAGAAAAGAGAAAGGGGGAGGTTGTTACCTCAATAACATAATGAATCCATGATAGTCTCAGGGGGAGCTGCTCTAGGAAGCAACACAAAAATCCAGCCAGTAATAGATAGGAAGCATCATCCCAAGGGGAGAGAAGTTCATAAATAGTCCCCATAAAAGTAGTTTAAAAAGAGCTCCTTGGAATAAGAACAACTAGAAGTTCAGGAAGGGAAAGGAAAATTCCTCTAACAGAGAACTATAGAGGAAGAAGAATACCTGAAGCATTCAATAGCCAACTGGTTGATGGAACGAGAAAAGGCAGCAAGAAGCCACGGTGGTAGAGGGACAACTAGCCATGAACATTTAAGCTAAGAAGACAACAAGACACTAAGTGATGAATGATTAAAATCACAAAAAATATGCTTTGACCTATAGAACTGGAAAGATCCATAGAGGATGATCACACTGTGCATCACACTACAAGAGTTACCAATGAAACAAATTTAATAAGGATGAGTAAGAGAAATTTTTATCATCATTATATCATTCCATCTTTCATATATAGAAGGCCCCCTTGAAGGAAAGTTGTTAAATGAGTGATAAAAATATGAGTGGTCTGCCCTTGTAGATTCCAAGTAAAGAAATTGAAGATGCCTTCCCGAAGATCATTATGTTAGAACAATTGAATTTTATATATAGAAGCAGTGATTCTGGAGCAGTCCTAGAAAGGAATATGCAATGACATTATTTTAAACCAGAATGATAGAATAAGAAAAAGGTTAATGATGCCAAGATCAGATTTAGTATATTGATGATTGTTGTTAAGAACAATGGAGAGCTCAATAGTAGAAACTATGAAAATTGTCTTAACTATGGGTGCATGTGTGAGGTGAAGTGAAATTACTGCATAGTTTATCAGATTAGTATCAATTGGTATTTGGATCAAGCAGCGTGCCTATTAGCAGAATACCAAGTATTATCAGTGAAGCAGTGGTATGGTATAGGTCCTCAGGATCAGAGTATTATTGTATAAGTACATCAAGGTAGTATACCTAGCATTATCTACATTATTAAAGCATAAAAAGGTCAATGAAAGTGCAAAAGGATCATTATCTTGTTTACACTTGAAGTAGTATATTAAGAATTGAAGCAGTATATATTTCTAGATATAATTGCATGCCTTCCTCAAGTCAGTACAGATATATCTTCAAGGCCTCTTTCTTAAGATCATTCATAAATTGTGTGAATTATGTTTGCCGTGATTTCAATTAAACAACCTGAAGATGTTTTGGTGAAGATTATCATGATAGAACAATTAAAGTATCTGAAGTATGAAGGACGAGTTGTGTTAATCTTACATTTGAGGCTCAAAAGTCTTTTATTGATTCATCAAAAGCATACTTTAGCAGAAAGGATTTGTTGGTATTTCACCATTAAAGAGAGGTTGATCATTGACATACATATCCCCTTATGTCATAAATAAATTTGCATAGTTTATAAGTGAGACTGACAAATACATTGAATGTATCTAGCCTCAAGGGTTTGTTTTGAAAGTACATTGTACAAGCAGTAAAGTCATTTGGTCTCTTAGATTGAAAGATATTGTATAATCTCAGAATAAGTTGTAAGCTTTGGTTTGATTCATTGTTCACATCAGTAACAAGGACCTTTCAGCTATTAAGTGTAATATCCTCAGCAGACAAGCTCATATCACCACCAACAGGAAGTAAAGGTGAACCACAACTATAAAAGATATATTGGCATCGTCATATTTGAATATATGTGTACTAAAAATATGTGTCTCAGATGAATATCATAGTATGGACTGAAGTATATTTGGAGAAGACTTTATATGATGTATGGACCATTCTCAGTACTTTAGTATTATTCCAATGATGCATCTCTGATTATATAAGTCTGGTACAATGTGTTCTATGAAGTGTTCTTATCATCACTTTCAGCTTTATACAAGTGCAAGAATTCTGAGCTTTGGGATGGTATCAACTTACTGTATATATACATACAAGTTCAATGATTCTCAAAGCATTCTCCCAACAACTCTTGTACACCAGTTTGGAGTAGCATGGTACAAAGTCAAAAGAAGAAGGCCTAAACACAACTCAGAGAGAGGAAATGAAAATATAGAAATTACATTGGGAAAGGTGCAACCCTTTGCCATTGATGTCGAAGGGGGAGGAAAAGAAAGCAGAAGAGGAAAGGCTCTTCTGAAAAGAAAGTAGAGGAAGACAAGACACTTCTCAGAATGAGAAAGGGGAGGAAATCTTGGAGGAAGTATTGGAGTATTGCCATCAATGCCAAAGGGGGAGAGTGTTGGAAATATTGTCATTGATGGTAAAGGAGCACAAAGGAGTGGCACCTGAACTATCACTAAGGCAAAGGAGCAGAGAAGAACCATCAATAAGGAAGAGGAGCAGATCAGGCAATAATGTAGTAAGAAAGCATAAAAGAGAGGCAGAAGAGCAGTAGAAAGGAAAGGAGCAGCATTAGACTATCAGTAGAGGAAAGAAAGAAGCGAATGCAGGTAAGAAGAAAGGAAGACAAGGAGCAGAGACAACAAAGGTAACAAGGAAGCACCAAAAGCAGAGAGGCAATAAATGCAGCTAAGCAACAAAGGAAGAGGAACAGAAAAAGTAGGGAGGCAGTGAATGCAGCTAAGCAATAAAGGCAGAGAAATAGTGAATGTAGAGAGGCAAAAAATATAGCAGAGGCTGCGAATGCAGCTAAGAAGGCACCAAAGGCAACAAAGGTAGCAGAAAGGAGCAGAGGCAACAGAGAAGCAATTAAGCAAGAAAAGGAGCAAAGGCAACAAAATAAACTCAAGAGAGATCGATGCGTTTAAGGCATGCAACAAGGGAAAGAATCCCATGTCGGAGTGAATATCGAAGAGAAGAACAAGCTCAGGAGAGATCAGCGCACTTAGAAACTGAATAAAGCTTAGGGAGGGGCAGCGTGGAGGAACCGGTGTTGTAGAGCGGCAAAAATATCAAGCTCAGGAGAGAATCGCGTTGAAGAATACAAAAAAATCTCAAGAGGAGTAGTGTGGAGGAACCGATGTTGCAGAGTGGCGATAGGATAAACAAAAAAAAATCGACTAAGGTAGAGAAGTCTTTGAAGAATTCCAAGTGAGGTGATTGGACGGTCACGATTAGATAGCAACAACAAAGGCAAGAAATGGACGAATATGATTCATCGTAAGATAAGTGGGGTAGAAATACAATTGAATTTCAAACAACAATGAGGACCATAGATCTAGACAAATCAATGGTGATGATTGCATTGGCAGAAATTAGATCGCAAATCAGAAGCAAGAGCAATGGATATTGCGATAACCGATATTGCGATGCGATAGTGAGACAGTCGATATTGCGATGCAATAGCTGATATTGTGATGTGATATTTCGATAGCCAATATTGCGATGCGACATTGAGATAGCCGATATTGCGATGCGAAATTGCGAACTGCGAAGTACAGAAGATGACATGGCAAGTGACATGGCAGAAGACGTGGACCTGACCCCACAAATCACATATCGCAGATCGCAAAGCTCAGAAGAGATAGCATATTAAAAGGCCGACTTGCCGAAGTGCGATAAATGGGCCAAATGCGATGCAGCTCAGAGCTATTATTTAAGAGATTTAAAGTCCGGAAGTATGGATTTTCCCTTTGTAAATTGCATTGGAGAGCAAAGGAGCCACATAGAAAAGAACGATTGTAATACCAAAATGTGATAGAAAGCCAACACGATACAGTTCAAAGCTAAAATCTAAAGGAATTGAAGTCTAGCTATGGGACCCAATTGGATATTTCAATTCGCAAGCGCAAGAGGATAAGCACTCAAGAATCACGTTAGAATTCCGAAGTGCGAAGTGTTATAATGAAGCGGACGCGATGTAGGTCAACGCTGAAGCCTAAAGCATTTCAAGTCCAGGAGTATGGGATTTCCCTTTGTTAAATCGTATTGGAGAGAAAAGTAGGATTATAACGTAAAACAAAAAGGAAAGCTTGAATGCAAGAAAGTATTCGGGTAAGTAATAAGACCCGACACTCATGCAGAATAGTGGTTGACATAGCAATGACGGTTTATGAAGAGAAGGTTGAACGCTGTGGGCATGAGAAAAAGAGGCAGAGTCCGGAAAAAGGAGGATATGGTGGCACTATTGGAAACACAACAGCTGGGTCAAGTTAGGCCAAAATGATAGTTATGCAGAACTGTGTTGAATGTAATAGCAGGAACTGAAACGAATCTGACAATAGCAGAAAAGACAAATGAATAATGAGCAAAGAGATGAAATGGTTGGGTGAAATGTATTTTTTGTAACTATAAATATAAATGAAATAATTATTTTTATTGTGTGTGATGCAAAGGCAAGTCTCCGTAGGCAAAGAAAAACTCCAATTTGATACTGTAATAATTTTATATATTGTTGTAACATCCTGAATGTGCTGAGCGAGAAAATAAGAAGGTGGAAGGCAAAGAGTCATACCTGTTCATTTCATATTCCCATATGGAATGCAAATAGTTATGAGGTGATCTCTCTAAATGATGTTATTGTCATATGCATAAGAAAGTTAGAGAGTGGAAGAAGAAGAAGGAGTAGATAGAGAAGTTGTGAAGATCCAGAGATGATTTAAAGCAGATATGAAGGCTGGAAGGACAACAGTGAAGAAGGAGAAAAAAAGAGCTGATATCCAAGTAAATCAGCATTTGATTTTATTATAGTGTGAGGGAGTTGGTGCTTCCATATCAAGTTGTAGCTTGATAGATGTCCAATTGTAGCTGGTTGAAGTAGGAGCCTCCTGTGGGTTGTAGCCTATAGAAAATATATGCGAGTTTGTGCTTCCATTTCAAGTTGTAGCTTGATAGATGTCCAGTTGTAGCTGGTTGAGGTAGGAGCCTCCTGTGGGTTGTAGCCTGCAGAAAAAAGATGGCAGTTGGAGCTTCCTTGCAAGTTGTATCTTTTATAATTGAGGTAGTAGCCTCCTGTAGGTTGGAGCCTACAAAAAATCAGTGGTGAGAGGGAGTTGGAACTTGCCTTTGCATCACATCAATAATAATATGTGGTTTTCTCCCTTATGGGTTTCCACTTATATTTTTTTCCATATGCATGATGATTATGTGTTGATGTTCTATATTTAATCTTCTTAATACTTTCTTCTCACATATTAATATTGACATCTCATTATATAATAAGTTGATCATGAAATGAAGGTGTAAATAAGTTTAAAGGAAAGTTTTAAAAATCCATGAACGTGTTAAACTGAATCACCCCCCCTCTCAGTTTAACTAAGGGTCCAACAGGAGGAAGCATATGGATTTCCCAATGGGGAGGAGGATACTGTAATCCTCTTATTAAAATAAAAAATCAAAAGTATTGCACATTGAATACATAAGAAATGATAGAAACGATATTTCATTTCAATAAAAAATAAAGTCAGTAGTGTACGAGATAACTCTCTCAAAAAAAGAAATAGGGGAGAATTCATACAATAGGAGACAAGGGGAATGAATTAAAAGTGGACATAGGAGGGGATAGAGAGAATGACATTGGAGAGGATTAGGGCCAAAAAAACTTAGAAGGAATGTTGTGAAATGAACATAGACTTATGAAAGAACATAAGAAGAAACCTAGAGAGTGCATTGTTAATCAAAAGAAAAGGAATAATTCGTAGGTGAAGGTTCAACAGACTCTGGATTCCTCGTTTAGGGTGGTGCCCTTAACTCTTCTGGATTCATAGTTTTGTAAGAAATAAGACACAAGTTAAGGTTCAAGAGTTTTTAGATTCCTTGTTTAAGGTTAAGACTATTGTTCCATGGATACATTTCTTGGATCAGAGAACTAGTGTCTAAGACATCCATATGATTAATAAACATATTATAAAATAATTTCCTAGACATAAAACATCTCTTTGTGTAATTCCAACTTAATATTGGAGAATAATAAAAATATAACACACTAGCCTCTTCTTGATGGTTCGAAACTTTGAAAATTAAAATGGATAGAAGAATAAAGAATCTGAGTATGGACTCATCACTTGGGCCAAATGAGTCCAATACTTAAACACCAAGAGGAATAGTGATTGTAACATGGAAAATAAGGAAAATTACTATGTTGAAGGTAATGGAGTGTCGATTAAGGCTTCTTAAAATAAGACACGGGTTTTTCCTACCATAAACTGTAACTTAAATAAATTTTCAATTATCTTAAAGAATCTTGTTGAATGATACATTAATTTCATTTGAAGAAAAACAAACATTGAAAAATAGTATCGTAAGAGAGAAACGTTAAATACTACAACACACCATATAAATTGGAATCAATATTCCTTCATATTCATTAACATCCATGAAAGATAAATCATTATAACCATATCAAAAAATTGCAAAATATTCGAACCCTTTTCATGTGGTTGTCTTATCTTTAAATAATACATCAGGATTTAGTTTTCAGTTATCAGGTAACTATAAAACTCCTAACTACTTTAACTATCACTAAATGAATCTTTAAAATATTTACATACAAAATTTTTTCCTAAACAAGAAATTAAACAAATTTGAAAATACCAGTTTAAATAAAAGATAAAATTAAATATGATGTTTCATAGAGTAGATCCTAGTTCTACTACTTCCAAAACTAGTGGTGACATCATCTTATCACATACTTTCCAAATTGATTTTTTTTTTTTAATGTGGATGATTGATCATTTTAATGAAAATATATCTTCAATTTTGAGTGCTTGCTATAATTTGGCTTGGCCACAAACAAGTTTTTTACTGACCATAGAAGTTGGAAACCACACTGCAAATAGTTAACAACACTCCAGCCTTTGAGATATTCAACCGATTTATGTTTGTTACCAACTTGATCTTTCCTATTTGTAAGCTCTTTTTCATAATCCTCCTAGGAAGTAGATTTCCAATTTTGATCCCAAGAGGTGGGAAATTCACCTCTTATTCTCTGGTCCAATTTGTTGTTGAACATTGAAATTTCCTGTTATCACTCAGAAAAAATGAAGCATCATTCACAAATTTCTGGAGGTTCATTTGTCAAAGGTAGGGTTATAGGATTCATTTTTCATTTCTTGGACAAGGAAATTTTTTAATTTTTCTTATTTAGCCTATCCTAAGGTCTAAACCCACCCTCATTCAATTCCCCTCAGGTCACATCAATCATAATTTTCTGACATTGTTCATTTCCAAAGGCTTTAGCACCGAAAGGGTAATTTTATCCAAGAAACCACACTTTCGTAGTGAAATACACAGATAAATTGCACTTTTCTCTATGAAACTGCTGATACTTTTGTAGCGAAAATGCCTAGAATTACACTAGATACGCTACGAAACTAAGGTTTCCTATCTGTCATGTCAAATTAGCTGCTAGGTGTCAGAAAATGATTTCAAAGGGATTATTTAGATGTCATTCAAGTCAGTTAGGGTAAATATCAAGGTACATGGTCAGGGTTGAAGACATGATCACCATTTTAAGCATGTATGAGTCATCATTATGTTAAGAGTGGTCATCAAACTTGAAAATATTTCTGAATTAAGTCATTTCTCATTCTCCATTCCTTATTTTCATTTTATTGAGCTATGGAGAGCTATTTCATTGAGCCAAAGCTGTGGATGGTATTTTCAAAGTTTTTAGATATCACTGATCAAGAAAGGAAGAGAATTATCAAGCAAGGCAGAAAATTATCAAGCGAGGTAGAGAAGACTTCAAAGAACCATGGCTGCAAAAAGGAAGAAAAATAAAGGTGGCCACTGTCTCAGATATGAGCTTGATAAATGAAGACCCAACAACTATAGAAGTCTTCAAAGGGATATGATGTTTACAGTTTTGTGAAAGACTGCAAGGCTTCCATGTACAGGTTTCCACAGAATTTTCCCTAAATTTTAGTGGAACAACTACTAAAGTGGGGATTCTGAATCTCAATATCACACCAGAGATCATTGAAGCAGCAATAGGGATTCCAAGAGGACAAGATAAATGGTTAAAAGGGTTCAAATTCAACATGGAGGAATGCAAAGAGTTTATCTAGCCAGAAAGTAGTGAATTTGACCTTAAAAATGCCATTCCAAGGATCTGCATGAAGGATAATTTCTCAAAAATACTTCTTATCATCCATAAATATTTCACTTGTGAAGGGAGATACCATAAAGTCTATTCTTACCACTTCAATATTCTCCTACACTTTGTTGGTAAGATATATCTTGATGTGCCTTTCTATTTACATGGAAGTTTAGCAAAAATGGCAGATGAAGTCCAAGAAAAGTTAGAAGGAAGTGAAACCTCACTTTCTCATCATGGCTTAATAAAATTCCTAGTTTTAGATGAGCTACAAATACTAGGCAGAGACTGGTCTTCATTTTTTTTTGTTAGTGGCTTTGAAATGGATACCCTTACCCCTAAAAGAGCTCCTAAACCTAAAGGTATGCCATCACCTATAGTGGCAGAACAAAGTGAACCATTAGGGGAAGAGCAAAGTGAACCAGTCATGATGGAAACAAAGAAGTTGCAAAGATTTGATACTCCTACTGTTCCACCTGCAAAACAAAAGTCAATAATGATCAAACCTACAAAACAAGAGAAAGTTGTGAGTAAACAAGGAAACAAAAGGATTACAAGGAGCCAAATAGTGGATAAGGGAAATTTAGAAGATATACTACATGCCATTGATATTGAAGAGACTCCTATAGTCCAGGCTGAGGATATAGATGAAGGTGGATAGAAACTCAAGAAAGCTAAATCTGCAAAGAAGCTAGAGTTTGAAGGTGAGGATGCAGGTTTTATGTTCTAGTCTAGGAAGCCCATGACAAGGCATGCTAGAAAACTTTTGGAAAGAAGAAAATAAGTTCATACAGCCACTGAAACAGTCCCACCACCACAAGACATTATCGATCTTTCATCACCTGCAGAAAAATATGCAATTAGCAAGCCAAAGAAAGGAAAGGAGAAACTTAGTGAAAAAAAAGAGTTTGAACTCCTTGAAGAATAGTTGAGGTTGGATAATCATGAAATAGAAGTCATGAACAAGGAGGCAAGGGAACATAATGTCTAGAAGGTTCAGTTTTAAAAGATGAAAGAGGTTTGGGAAGAGCAAGTTGATAGTGTGTCAAAGACCGTAGACAATACACAACAATTAATCAAATGGACTTTTCCATTGAGGAAAGAGGTGAAACATGTCAAAATAATGAACTTGCATTTGAAAGCTACCAATAGAAAGCTGAAATATCAAGTTATTGACCTCCAAGGGCAGCTAGAACTAATCCAAGAGGAGCTGGAGAAGAAAGGCCTAAAAATGACAGTAGTTGAGGAGCCAATAGCTCAAGTCATCATCAATGAGGAAGAAACACCTCAAGACTCTAAGTTTGGGATGATTTCTATTTTTCAAGTTAAATGTCATGTTAAAAACCAAATTATTATAGCTGGAAGGTACATTTTTGAAGTTAGGCAAAAATCTGGAATTAACACAATTTTCAGCAATTTCATAGCGTTTCCTAAGCTTGAAGCCAGGAAAACATTATGAAACCACCTGTAGCCTTATTTTTTCATTTAAAACCACTTTTGGGAGCTTGCAAGGGGAGGAAATCATATGGAGGATGTGTCAAGGCATGATGGACATAATGCCAAAGGAAAGAGGCAGAAATTTTGATGGAAAAGGACATTTTTTGTACGCTACGAAAGTATGCTACGGAACTGTCATACTTTCATAGCATGTTGTTTTGAAGCTTTAAGAGCAGGTTTTTGGGCAGTTTCAGATAGGTGGACTCTTTGAAAGGGTCAGGGGACTTTTCCAACAGTCATCCAAGACTTGAAGACCATAATATGAAGACAACTCATCATCCAGACCATTCGTTGAAGATAAGAATGAGTTTGCCCAAAAAATAGGGTTTTTTTCCCAGATTTTGAGGAGGTTAACTAAGGTGTCATGTAGTGATGATGTTCAATCACAACCTATTCGAGCATGTGAATCATTGGTTTTCAAAGATGTAACTATTTTAAGAGATAAGGTAGTTGATTTAATAAGTAGCAGTTTGCGTCCTATTAGGAAAACGGTCATTTCATAGTGTAGCTGTCATTTTCTCATTAAAGAACATGTTTTCTTGTTATGAAAGGTGTCATTAGGAAAATTTCGATGAATCTAGCCAAGAGGCGGATCATCTCTCATGTAAAGAGTCTATTAAAGGGTATATATTCAAATTTGTAAAGGGTTGGAGATTTTTTGGCAATACTGCAGCTTTATGTAAATTGAATGATATCAGTAATACATAAGAGTTTTTCTTGACCAACCTGAGATTCTGATGAAGGTTTTAGTGCTTATCTAATCTATATTTTTTGCGTCTACCATTTGCAGTGGTTTTCATATTTAATACTCAGAATTCATAGGTGTATGCTATGACTTCCTTTCTTGATGAATTGGCTATGTTATTTCATGTTCCATGTGTGATTTACTTCTGCTAATAACTCTTACCTGCCTCAGCTTCCATGTAAATAGAACTCATCACTGAATTACTAATTTTTTGACTCCATAAGCCCAATGATTGCAGAATTGTACTCTTTTCAAGCTACACACATCATAATCAAGCTATTTTCCAAGTAGAGTTAGCCATCTAGATTCATCTTTATCAAATATCGTTAACCCCTTTGAGAGATCCCTCTCAGACTGAAGAGGCTAAGCTTCAGTTACAAGTTGGTTTGAAACAGTTACATGAAGTTGTCTGATTAGCAACCAATCAAGTGTAATTTTTTGATAACACTTCCCTTGAACTTATTTCTATCAATTTCAGGCTTGAATCTGAAGGGAAATTTTCTTGATAACTTTTCTCACTTCCATAATGATAGATGTTTTGTCAAGTACATCCAATGCCCTGAGCTCATTTGCAGTTTTATTATTTAAATGTACTCATTTTATTTTCATTTTGGACATCTTTTACTAGTTCATCACTAATTATTTTGATAATTTGTCCCATTTTTCTAGTGGGAATTTTTTCTCTACAACAATAAAAATTTATTCCCAAATTCAGTGGATAACTTGTATAATTTCCTCACAAATTATCCACCATGCTTTTAATAGAGAGATATTTCCCTTCATTTTTTTCTTTTTAGTTTATTAACTTCTTCTTGAGTAGATTGTGTTTTAAGTACCAATCTATTATTTCTCTCATTTTTTAGATTAAGATACCTTTCTTTGATATTTAACTGCTCTTTCAATTCTACTTGGTTCTTGTTTGTGAGCTTAAGATCTGATAGGGCCATTGAAAACTACTATGAAGGATCTTGAGAATCCTGGTGAATTGAAATGGGAGTGGTACAATCATGGATTTGAAGGGATTGCTTTAAATTCTAAATATTTTCTTGCAACTTAGTGACTTCAATGTTTCGTTGTATAAGTTGTTCCAATAATTATTCTTTTCCCTTTTCAACTTCAAAAACTTCTACTTTTTGAACATGCTCAAAACTTGGCATCTAATTAGTTTTTATCTAGGATTACACTTATTCTTCTTTATTATTTATTAAAACTTTAATTTAGTCTCCATTTATTGGATCAATTATCAATTATTAGTTTGATTATCAACGTCTTATATTCATTTAACCATATCTTTTTACTCTCAATTTTTTTTCTTGTTTCAATTGGGAAATAAATTTCTAAAGTAACTTATTTTCTTTATTTACTATTAGGGAATATTTTCCGAGATCATTATAAATCATTTCTCATTCTTTCTTATGCATGTTGATTTTATATGAAAGAGGAATATCATTCATATCAATAGATAAATTTGTAGTTTTGAAATGTGGTCCTGTTATGGTATACTAAGAAATGGGATAAACCAATTATATCTTCAACTGATTCCTTTCCAAGTCCTTTTATCAGAGAAATATAGTTTAATAATCTCAGGTGGATTGTGTTGAAAATAAAGTGGTCACATACTTTGCTATTTTCTACTCTTCTATGTAATTTGTTAAGGTTCTTCTTGTAAATATTATGATTCAAATGAAACCTTTCCAATAGGTTGTTCCACTATTTCAATATAGGTTAAAAAAGGAATTATCCATTTAGTATTCTCCAACTACATATTGAATATAGGTTATTGTGAACGTTATTCCTTCAATATAGTTTCTATATTTTCCATTTCATCTTCGTCTTGAATCATATTCATCTTTCCTAATTGTTGGTCATCCATTTTAACATTTGATTATTCTAGGGTTGGCCTTATTAAACTCTTCTTCTTCATTGTAGGGGTTTCAGTATCAATTTCTTGTTGACCTAAATTTTAACTTCAAGGTTGACTCAATGACTTATTAATCCAAACTTATCGATTCACTATTTTCTTTAACTGTAGCTTATTATCATGAATGTAAGGCCCTAAGTGAAACTTCAACCTTCTATCTAAAATAATTTGATGGATTTCACACTACCATGCAACACCTTTTGAAAAAAATTAACTCCTTCATCTTGTATTCTATTTGCCCCAAATCTTGTTTGATGTTAATAATGAAGGTTCCTACTACCTTCACAAGATTGAACATATATTTCTTATACTTGGGAATAATGTGTATATATATGATCAACATGTAAACATTATGGTAAACCAATAAATAGCCAGTCTCAGCATGAGTAACATTTGACATATGATACTGGCATACATAAGTTTCAATATGCCATTTTATAATAAAGGAAGGAGAAGATAAGTGTGACTCGGAGTGAGGAGGAGTGGTTGGCCTGCAGGAGGGTCCTTCGGGGATGAACTTTATTATTTGAAAAAATATGAGGAGGTAGTATGGTTTTACTTCTAATACATAAAAGCTAATATTTGTGTAAATTATATTAAAAAAAAACCACCCCCCACCCTTGTGTCCACAATGAGCTATAAATACTCCTTTGTCTCAAGGAAAATTATGGGAGGAATTTGATCATTTAAGATGGTGAGGACCATGTAAATAAAATAAGACAACAATTGGAAAAAACCATCATTGTGCCTCTTCTTCATAATTATATTTTTATAGTTAACCACTAATGTTAGCTTATTTTGTACATCTAACATACTCCAGTTAATGTGACTGAATTTTACTACATTTAGGTATAAAAAAAATGGACTAGATATGAAGGATATCTAAAGAATCTAGTATTTTGGAAATATTGAAATTGGAAGTTTATTGACTCATCCAAGTAAGTAGGAATATCCAAGAAAAATATGTGATGTAACATTGGATTGAGAAAACCTAATTCCTTTTCATTTACAATTTTATTAATGTATTCTCCAAGAAAAAAATAGAATGGAAGTTAGCGCCTTCTAAGTAATTTCAAAGGATAATGTCAAAGGATAATGAGAAGTTGGACATGGAATTTAAGACCCTGATAAAAGTATGAATTTAAAATTTTTTTCTATATAAATTTTAGTCAAAGTTCTATAAACCTAGACAAGTGTTTCATCAATGAATGGTCTTAAGATTTTAGTTGCAGGAAATTGGAAAGTGCAATGGATCAATTTGGGAGTAATTTGATAAGAATTTTCACCTATCATAGAAATCGCAAAACCCATTTGAGAAATAAAATGAAATCCCAATCAATTAATAAATTCAGGAAAATAATATATAGTGGGGACAATCATGTAATACAGCTCTAATCAAACAAAATGAAGAAGGTTATTTGATTCATTTCGATGGTCTAGAGCTTGTTGGCAGATTGCTAAAAAGTCAAATGAAAACGTCATATCATGAATATCAAATTTTGAGCTGAATAGTGGAACTGTAAAACATTTAGTATTGGCTAGTTGTGATTTTTCATTTTAATATCCTTGAAATCTACACAAGAAATCTGAGATAGGAAGAGAATGAATTAGGAATACTTGGTCAAATTTAGGGTTGTATTTGATCTAGAAGGTTGATATGGTTTTGGAAATTCTATGATGAGTCAAACAAATGACTGGTTCAATCACTTTGTAGCATGTAAACAAGTAACTAGAGGATGAGAAAAAAACCAAATTTTGTATTTAAAACTTGGAAAGATTACATCATATAACATTCTCTTGATGATGTCATATTGGTGCTAGAGTGGCATAGGATGCCACCTCCACAACTAGAGGGCATTTCTATGTTGTTGAATTTTGTCATGGCAAGCTCGCTTGATATGTGGAGTGTGTTGGCATACAGGTTGATGTGACATACGAGCTAGGTTGGAGAGTGGTTTCTCTAAAACCATAAACAAGTTAGGTTAGTGTTTACCAAAACCCTAATCTCCCAACTCAATTCACCTTATTTTTCCTTTGCTCACTCGGTCATGTGTCACTCTAGATGAGGAAATTTTGAAACTTAGGGTTTGGGTACTTTTATCACCTTTCTCACATTCTATTTTACTATATACCTCACCATTTTCCCAATGTAACCTCCATGAAGTCGCTTTCTCATGCTAGCAAAGAAAATATAATTTTCTGGTGCTTATAATTATAGTTGCACCGTTAGTTTTTCACTTAAATTTCAGATTTTTTGTTATATTTTTCCCATCTATACACTAATTCCCATGGATATGTTGTAGGGGGGCTTCACGTATACCTAGGAATATGAATTTTTTTTTAATCATGCTAATACAAGGTTGAACATGTGTTTTTTCTCTTGTCCAGCTAATGACACTTAACCATTTGGCTTCATTGAAATCCTATAGTTGTTGGTTTCAAGTGCTTCTATTTGAACCCTTTACCTTAGACCATACCTTCTAGGATGGCATGGATGAGTTGGGGTTTCTCTCCTTAATTAGTATTCTTGTTTGGAAACAGTTACTAAAACCCTGTGAGTTCTCCCTTGTTTGTTTTTCATTCATTTACAATTACATTACGGCCATTCGACACTTCACATCTTTTATGTAAGGAACTTTAGATTTTGAATTTATATGTATAGTAAATTTGGTACTATTCTATGGTTATTTTTTTGGTCATATTATGGCCTTAGCGTACATGTCAATCTTGGCATCAAACCTGATTTAGGGTTTAACCTTGAAATCCTCCATTGGGTTTTTTTTTTTTCCTTTCTCTGATATATTCGACTTGGTGCAAATTTTTTCTTCCTATTTGCTTAATCCTTATTTTATTGTGTGACATTTTTTCATATATATGTATAGATAGATAGATAGATATCTGTGTGTGTGTGTGTGTGTTTCTAGATTTCCATGGATCCAATCTCACAACGTCGACTATGACAGGTGAACAGAGCCCTTCACCTCCATTCTTGAATTGGGCTTTGTACAATGGTTTTTTTCAATTAACATTAGAGATTAAAGGTTATTAGTTTTCCAATTTTCATTAACAGGAAAACCTATGGATATGGGACCATCATGCAACCTTACCACAGGTAATGCAATGTCAGCAATGTTGACTCTACTTTGTTCTTTCCTCATTATACTCATTCTTTATTAAATACTAGATTAATGTATGAGGGCTCCCATTCAGGTACCTTATGAATTATAGGTGAAATATCTATCGAATTTCGTCAATTTATATACTTTTGGTTTCAACACTTTGACTCCATTGTTCTCCTATTGGTCGACCTCTTAATTCGTTTACCCATCCTTGATGGCTATGTTATACACACAATGTTTTGGGAATTCACGCATAGTTGTGGAAACCATGCTTATGGATTGTCTTGAATTTGTTTATGTATTTCTACCTGAGCCTATCAGGGTTCATGGTATATGTTGATTCAAAAGAATGTATTCAATATTATGAGCTTGGGATTTCTTATATAGTTTCAACTTGAAATATTTAATGTCATTTAATAGCCAAAATATTGGTTCAATATATATTTTTTTTTATTATTTTATTGTTCGACTCATTGATTTCTCTGCATTGTTACCTTGAGTCTCAACCAAGTCTCATATACAATATGGTTAAATTTTAATATATTATTTCTATGTAGAGTACTCCTAAACACATTCATTTTTAAGAGAATTGGTTCTTACGGTATTACTATTTTGTTTGATTATTTACATATAGAATGGTATATATGTACCTATCAACTTGACTGTTATGTCCTTTTGATAAATGTCTTCTTTGAGATTATGTTTAAATTTCCGTGTTATCACTTCACCAGTTTTGTGAAGGCTGAAAAGCAAACTGACAAAGGTAACCACATACTACTTTGACCTAGTAGCTAGCCCTACTAGGCTAAGAGGGTTCTCTCTATGAGATCACAGTCAAGGATTGACTGTGATATGAAGGATATAAGGCTAGATATGATAGGCTCAGGAAGGTTTTAAGAAATTTGGGGTTTGATGTTGGATCAAGGATGAAACCAAATAGCTAGGTCTAGGTATCAAAAGGGTTTACAGTTGCAAGGATATAAAGGAGCAAGGTAGTAGGGGATCTATGATGGATTTAGGGTTTTTTCAGGTATGGTGGAGAGTCTGAAAAAGTAGAGTGATTCAATGAGCATGTTTAATCATGAATTCATCAAATTGGAAGCATGAAACACAAAATGACATTCCCATATAAGCAAAGCTAAATTAATATAATTATTCTTATGAACTGTAAGGAAAGCCACTGAAGATACAAGATATGGAAAGAGGAGCTATATATCATTCATTAAATACTATAACATAGAAAACCTGTGATAGTAAAATCACTACACATGAATTCCAAGATAATAGATACAACGAAATCCTTTGATTTCTGAATATGAAAGTGAAAGTACAAGTTACAATAGTTACAAACCTCTGATGTTGAACTAGTCAAATGACTATGAAAATGATAGATATAGACCAAAACAACTTCTCCTCTCTCTCAGGGGTTGAATCCATCAGTTCTGGAGCTGATTACATGATATTATCAACAAAAACCCTAATGTTTAGGAAAGGTGAACCAACTCACCTCATCATAGGAAATTAGATACATTTGACAAAAAAATACATTAAAAAGCATGTATATACCCTATTTCACCATTTATCAATTCAATTACACCTCATGATATCACAAAATAATCATCATCCATCAATAAAATAAGTAAAAATTAAAACAACATCAAAATGGATGTGAAAAATGCCTTCTTGAGAAAGCACACCATGCCTGGAGAAAGCGCAACGAGTTGGGGAAAGAGGAAATTTCAAGGCCTTGTAGGTGTCCAAATGTTGATTTGAAAGTTGCTATGGAAATATCTGGATGTCTGATACATGATTGGATGTTCAATCACTGAAAATGGTGGCTCCTATCCATCCCAAACTTCATTCTCCAAAGATAACTCAGAAAGCGCAATGAAGCCTCCAAAAACAGGGCAGAAAGGTCATTTTTTGCATGTTGTTGGGCATTTTGACCCTTCAAAAGTGGCTGACATGGCTTCGTCAGTGACTAGGATTAAAGTACTCATCAAAATCAATCCAAAAATTCTGAGAATTCCACTATTGGACCTCCCCAAAAAAAACGTAGCGTGGCCCATGTGATGCTTTTTCTAGTGTGACTGGTTTTCAAAATTTCCAAATTTGACAAAAATTTCACAAAAATAGAAATTTGATCCAAAAGTATTAAAAATTGGTCCAAATATCCTGAAAAGGTATATTATGCCATGAAGGAATAATCAACAAGTATCTCCAAGTTACCCTTCTCCTTTTGATCAATTAGGGTTTCCTTCAATTTTTCTTGCAATTGTTTGACTTTGACTTCTAAAATTTGATTCCTGGTGTAGTAGTGGTCATTCATGTGTTTTTTCATCTTATTATATCTGGTAGCCTTGTAAAGGAGCTTCTCCAAGTGAATATTGACTTTATCAAGCCAAAACTCCCTATTCTCATTGATTTCCATGGTTATCCTTTCTTCAAATGTCAACTCATCATCTGGTGGATTTTGCTCTCTTTATTTTTTCAATGCTCTTCAAAGCCCCATGGTCCTTGGCCTCTTCCTTATCACCTGCTCTACATGCTCATCTAAATATTCACTGTCAGCCACTGCTTTTCCTTTCACATCTTGCACACTAGCTTGAGACTGATTTTTCTCTAAAGACAATTGTTTTTCCTTCAACTGATTGTTTTCTTGCTCCAAGAAGGAAATTATGAAATTATCCCTTGCCAAATTGTCCTTGAGTTATTTAATCTATGAATATTTTTCCTTAATGATCAACTCTAGTTTTTCATGCTCTTTATTGGCCTCCAATTCTACTATGTCAATTCCATGATGGATGAGATCCTTATCATGCAAAGATGTCTCATGTTGTAATGGTAACTCCTACTATGCTAATGTGGGCTTGGCCCCTTCCTCAATTTGAGGAGAAAACACAAGCCTTCTACCTCTCTAGTATGTTTTAGTAACCTCAATCTTCCTCCTCACTGAAACTATGCTAGGTGATGCAACCTCCACATGTGTAGATGGTCCTGATGGTGTTGATGGTGAAGTAGGGCTAGTAGGCTGGCTACTAGAAGGAAAAAAGATATCTTCTTGCATGAAGGTTTCCCAAGTGATGCCCTTATTTTCAAGCTAGTGTAAAACAATGATTTTGATCATAGAATGGTAGAATAGGTTTCCTTCAATACCACTTTGCTTATGTTGAACCTTTTCTGCCATCTTTGCCAATATTCTATATAGGTAATAGGGAAAATTGAGTAGATTTATCCCTATCAAATACATGAGTATTATAATATGATACATGTATAGTCTACAAAAACTTCCCTCACAAGTGAATTAATTCATGATGATCTTCATCAAAGGTGTATAATTTTGAAGGAGGTGCCCAATAGGAAAAATCTACTTCATGTGTTGTTGATAGTGTCTTCTAAGGTAGGGCTTGTAGTTTTTAATGACTAGGTCTTATTTATTAAACCATTTCTCACCATGATTGGGTATCCCTATGTCCCCAGCTATTACATCAGTTGATATGGTGAAATTAACCCCTGCAATCATTACCTTGTCCTCTTTGAGTTGAGTGGCAAACAATTTACTCAATGTGGCATGGTATTTTACTTTCTCAACTTGTTCACAAAAAGGAATACATCCTACACTTTCAAAACATTGTTTAGAAAATGGTGAAGACATCACTTCATGGGTTGTTAAGGGCTCATATCTTATCAGTTGGCCTCCCCTTTTGTAAGGCTTGTTCTCCTCCATTTGATGGTTTGCAGGGGGCAAGACCCTAATGGGACAAAACAGTGGAAGGGAGTGAAGGGATAAGATAAAGGGGTTAGGGAAGGGAGCTGGGAGTAGCAAAATTTAGGGAGGTGTAAAGGCATATTAGAAAACTATAGGGAGTGAAATTAGGTGAAATGGGTATGGGCATTAGACTAGGGATTTTTTACACAGTCCTAGCAAGGAAAACTGCCAAAAATTGTAGTATTATGCTAGGGTTTAGGGTTTGGGACTTACGAAATGGGAATGAGGGGGTGTGAAGTCTAGGGGATATGTTTTAGAGTGTGAGCGAGGGTAACAAGAAAATGGTAAGATGTGTTTACATTGCAGATTTTGAAAATATGGGCCACCCACTAAAACACAGCGTAAGGGTTAATGGAGGGTTTACACTCTAAAATGATGAAATTGTGTTGGAAGGAGGGGTTGATTGAGGTGTAAATTACCTGTGCACTGATGCTAGGTAGCTTGAGAGCATTCAGAAATTTCCAAAAGTTTATTTTATGCCTCTAAGAGAGAAAACACAACATGTGGAAGAAAGCGCAGTGTAGAGCTAGGAAAGTGCAGCACGGCTACTTTGGCATAAAAAATTGGACTTTCTTTGACTTGAATTTGCTGAAATTTCCTTGGTAAGTGAGAGAGAGATATTATTCATTGAGGTGAATGATAAAATTAACTTGAATTGGTCCTTCTATATCTTTTCATGGTCACTTTTCTTCATAGTAGTGGGATGGCCCACTACATGTCTTTTCAATTTGTTTTTAAAACATGTAGCTTTGACACTTTCTTATGCAGATTTGGAATTTGAAACCTATTACATAACATGAAATATAAATTACATTTTTAAACCAAAATTTATTGAATAAATTTACCTATTATCACTCATGATTTTCCAGATTTTATGCAAGGAATGACAAATTTTTGTGACCTTAACCCAAATGACCTAATGGTGACACTAAGTTGAATGAAAGACACTAAAATGAATGAAAACCATGATGATGTTGACTGAAGTGATAATTATAGAATTTCAATGATGGTACACTCAAATGAGTGATGACAAGGATTGCCATGTCAAATTTTTGAAAGGAGTGGAAGTAGCCCTAGACACACCATCTAGTGACCAAATTTTTATTTGAAGAACTAATTAAATGACAAAAAATTGACTTTGAAAACCTAACAAGACATTGTAAGAGCCCATTTGATCACTGGTGATAGGCTGAATAAACTAGCAGTAACATTGGCTCTAGCTGGGGATGGAAACTCCGATTGGAGGTGTAAAGAACAACGTAGACCATGTAGCCTTACCATTGGGCATGGAGTCAAAAGAATCAAAAGATGATACTTAATAATTAAAGCTAACTCAAGAATGAATTAAATTTGACTGAAACTAAACTTAGAAATTAGCATAAAATCATGGGATCTTTATGGCCTTCACTTCAGGCTCTAGGCACCGAAGATTCTCTCCTTCACACTTTAGTAGAAAAGTAAACTGATATATACAATGAGGTTAAGAGACTTCAGAAATATTATCAGAAAAGGTAGTGCTTGAGAAGCCTACCATTGGCTGGTCCTCCTATGCAATATTCTCCCTTCATTTCCTCCAATAAATAAGCATGATTTCCTCTTGAAGCCGAAATTTTGTATGGTCCTTTCCATAAGTTCTCAAATTTACCCTGCTTTCCTTTCTCTTCATTTTAGCATCCAAATGAAGGACCACATCACCAATTTTTAAATCATATGCCTTTGTCTTGTGGTCATATACCTTCTTAATTATCTCTTGAAGCTTAGAAGTGTTTTCAAACACCTCATCCCTGGTTTTTTGGAGATGAATCATTTGATTGATTTGTAAATGCACATCATTCATTTCAATACCTTCTTCCTATAATATTTTCATAACTGGGACATCAAGTTATGAAGGTAAAATTGTGTCAACTCCATATACCAAATGGAATGGAGACATACCTATTGACTTCTTTCTACTTACTTTGTCCGCCCACAATGCATTGATAATCTTCTTATGCCAGTTTTTCTCGGTCACTTCCAACATCTTCTTTATAATGTTGACTAAATACTTGTTTGAAGATTCGACCAATCCATTTCCCTGTGGATAATATGTGGTCGAGTGACCCAATTTGATATCATATTTCTTGCAGAACTCAACCATCTTCTTGGACATGAATATAGCCGCATTATCTATAATAATCTTGTGAGGAAATCCGAATCGAGACAATATATTAATTTCCAAAAACTGAATAATAACTAAATCAATAGCTTGCCTCATTGGGATTGCCTTAATCCATTTGTTGAAGTAGTCGGTAGCTGTCAAAATCCACTTATGGTGGGTAGAAGATGCAGGGTGGATTTATCCAATAAAATCAAGGCCCCATTTTTGAAATGGCGCTTGCATGGATATGGGCTGCAAAGGGAGGGGAAGAATCTTCATCTTACCTTGAAATATCTGGCATTTGTTGTAGCTCATCATGGTTTTATACAAATCAAAATATAGAGTAGGCCAATAATAACTAGCCCTCAACACTTTATTCATCATAGTTTTCCAAAACAAATGACCTCTACAATCTCCCTTGTGAAAATCGCTCATTACTTCCTTGGCTTCAATTTCTACCAGACAATTTAGCAAGACACCTCCTGGGTCTTTCCAATATAGAGCGTTGTCTAAAATGCAGTACTTGAAAGATTTCAACTTTAATGATATACCTTTTCTTTTAGACATGTATTGTGGAGGATTAAGATGTTAAAGAATATAAATGATGTCGGCATACCAAGGGGATAAAAGAAAATTTTCTGATACCTATATGAGTGAGTCATCATCTTCTTCTTTGGAAAAAAACTAAAATCAGATTGACATCAAGTGCAGGTAAATTGGATTCAACCATCAACTTGGCTAGTTCCTATCCTTTCATCAGCTTTGTAGGCTTAATTTCGAGATCATACTCTAGCATAGCTGCTATCCATTTTCCTCTTCTACCCTCTAGATCTGTTGGCATCATAACATCCTTCACTGTTGCATTAGGAACATAGGCTATAATGTGTGAATGCAGGATATACTCTCAAAAGTCCTTCAATGCCTTTATCAGGGCCCTGGCTTGCTTCTAAATAATGTTACATCTAAGGGCAACATCTCTAATGGTACGACTGAAGAAATAAATGGGCTTCTCGGTCTTATATTTCTTTTTCATCAATACAACGGCCAAAGTATGCTCGGAGGCAAATGAAAATATGATGAAGTTAATGGTATACTCGGGGCTGATAAAAATAGTAGTTGTCGTTAAAGAAAACTTAACTAAATTAAATGAATTTTTAGCATCCTCCAACCACCTTACCTCGCTGTCCTTTTTCAGTATATTGGTGATTTCTTGAAGATGCTAGAAAAGGTTTGGGATGAGTCTTCTCAAGAAATTCATCTTACCATTAAAGGCTTGGATTTCTTTCTTGCTGCATGGAAAATATATTTTTTGTATGGATTCGATCTTAGAGGGATCAATATGGATACATGCTTTGGAGATGATATAGCCAAGAAAATTGCCCTCCTCCATTGAAAAAAGACTCTTTTTTGGATTGAGTGAAATCCCAAATTTTCTGCACTTCTGAAACACAACTCTCAAATGATATAAATTCTCATCATGAGAATGGGAGAAAAAAATAAAATCATGAAGGTATACTACTAGAAAAAAATCGTTCTCATCTGCAAAAGCAATGTCCATCGTCCCCTGAAAAGTGGCCCCTGCATTCTTGAGCCCAAATGGAATTTTGGCATATTTGAAGGTGTCCCAAGGTGTCATGAAAGAAGTTTTGTCTTGGTCATACTTATGCACTAAGATTTGATTATATCTTAAATATCCATCAAGAAGCAACATTCGAGAGGACCAACCACTCTCTTTGGGATATGGTCCATCTTAGGAAGCTAGTAGTTATATTTTAAGGACACCTTATTCAGGTTTCTAAAATTAATACGAAGACTTATCTATACCATTTTATTTCTTGCTGGAATAATAATTGACATCCATTCTTAAAATCTAATGGGAACAATGATACCATCTTTAAAATTTTGGTCTACCTCTTTATCTATTCAAGGTAGCAATCTTGGATTAATTCTTCTCAACTTTTGTCGGAAAGGCTTTTCATTAGGCTTGACCGGAATTTTATGTTGGATCATATTTATGTCATATACTTTGACATCTTCATAATCCCAAGAAAACACATCAGAAAAATTAGATAACAAGGCTATGTATTTACATCTCACCTCTAGAGATAAGAACTTGAACAAATTGACCATTTTGAGATCTTTTGTTGTTCCAATATTCACATCTTCGACACCCTTCTCGTTAGGAACCATGGTCAGCTTTCTGGAAACATCATATTGATCGAACATCTCTTAGAAAGGTACAAGAGCCATTGGAATTTTATTATATTTCAGATGTAATACATCAACTTCAGTAGCCTCAATTACTTGATCACCTTTATCATATACTTCTTCAATATAAGAATTTTCAAATTCACCTTCCATCTACAGAAAATTATTCACATGTTTGTCATCCTGGAACACTTTCCAATACCTCAAGTTGTTAGTGATAGTTTTTCATTCTTTGACATGAATTTCAAACTTCCTATTACATAAAATTGGAACATTAAAGTTACTTGCTCTTGTGGAAAGTGAATCTTCCATAATATTTTGACTTCTTGGAATGACCGACAATGTATATTCAGGAAAACATTTTGAGAATATCAAGTACATAATTTCAATATGACCACATCCTTGGGTGCTTCGCTTGGTATTCCATTTTACCTTCTTAATTACAAGCTCAAATTCCCCATAAACAGTGATTCTCTTTGCACCTAACTAATTCAGAATTTTTAGGTCGATAATAAATGCCTCATACTCACCTTAATTATTGGAATTATCAAAAGATAACTTATAGGAGCACAATCTCACATTTTTTGGAAGTTTACCTGATTGATGATTTGGACTATGGATCTAGATTTTGATGCCTGCCCCATATTTTCCTAAGGCAACGTCGAAATCCATGGTTTGAAGACCATTCTCATCATCAGGAAGTTGGACTTTCGCAGTCTCATATTTTTCTTCCTTCTGGGCCACTCTTTCAACCTGTTCACTTAATTTTTCTGATATCTTCTCTGAAGTACTAGGTTGATTGCCTTGTCGCTCATCCAAAACTGCTGAGACACTATTTGAAATTTCTGGAATTTCCTCAACTTGTATAATATGGAAATCTAAATAATCAAAGCCACTATCATTAAACAAAATAAAGGACTAACTGTCAGTATGTATAGAATTGATAGGGTGATTATTTGGTTTCTCTTTACTAGTCATCATATACCTCATTTTATTCTCCCGATACAGCTTCCTTAGTTTCCCAAAAACCATGATAGTGGCATAAGAGAAATCAAATTGTAGGGTACCTATTAACTTGGCTCCCTATGACCTTGGCAAAAAAATACCATACTATAGAGGCATATTAGGCACTACCACATCCATTAACACATTTTTAGCAGAAATTTGTTCAAGTGAAACCACCAAGTCTTTTATAAGACCGAGACAACGTACTCTACCAGAATCAAAAGAGTAAAGATTATGGCAAGGTTTGGTTATTTATAAGCCCAAATTTTCCTTATTTACTTTGGCATCGGGTTATGAGAAGCTCCGAAATCAAGCATGGAATTATGGAGGATACATTGATGAACCATCAAATTGAGATAAAGCAGAGTAACTTCACTATCTTCTGGCTGACCATCTATGGTTGGACCAAAAGGGAGCGCGGGTTGATCATCTGAAACATTAACCATGTCTGACATAGGGTCTACTTTCAGCATTTTAGCAACATGATATTTGTATTGGTTATTTTTCACAAGCTCAGTCAAAGGGATAGAAAATTTCAACTTAGAGATTTCATTTTCGAAGCTAAAAATATTGGATTGTTTATCTACCTCTTTTACAGTGTTGTCCCTCTTGTCGGGCTAGTATTTGTTGCAGGTTCCTTCCCTTGGAATTCTTTGTCTTTGTTTGGTGAACTTGTAGACGTCTGGTTGTTCTTGCTCTGATTCCTATTAGTGGGATCCTTTCCCTTGTTTTTATTAGCTTGGGGATTTTGATTTGGCTAAGTATATTTGTGTTGAGCTGTGCTCTTCTGAATAGGAGTGACAATAAAATATCGGTTTCTCAAAGAATATTGTCTCTGCTCTGAGCTGAGAGAATTAAGATACCCCCTTTGATATTCATCAGATTGGACCTCCAACTTGTTGATCAGTGGTTGTCATTGATGTCAACCCAAGTAGCACCAGCGGCTACCCCAATATTGCATGGGAATTTTGACCTAGAAAATTACTATATTCAGGGTCAAGAATTATCTTGATTGTTTCTACTTGTTGATATGTTTTCGTTGATATATGGCACACCACGTAATTCTTCACGGTTTGAGAGATATTCATGTTTGAGGTTTGTAACCCCAGTTAGTGGGCTAAAACCCCATGGGGTTGTGGCATGGGTCATTGAAAAGTCAATAATTAATAATTTTTAAGCTCCTAAAATCCCTCCCACGTTCACTTTTTGAAGCCCCTCTCAACCTAAGCATTTATATAAATTTTGATCCTCATATCCTCCTTATGTAGGGATTTCACTACCTGAAACAAGTCATTGTGGAATTTTCACTCTAAAATTTTTTCTACGAAGGTTCAGAAGCTGAAATTTTTATGAGGTGAAGCAAAAATCCTAAGGAAGCTCTTGTAAAACTTTCAGATCCATGTGCATAACATTTTTGGAGATATGATCTGTGGAAGAAAGTGTTTTTGCACGCTCCTGAACTTCATCTCAAAGAAGTGACCTTGGGAAAATTGTCATAACTCTCTCTGAGTATCTGATAGGAATTCTGTAAAAATTGGAAGATAGTGCATGGAATTTAGTTTTCTTTATATCAATTTCAGATCTGAATGAAGAAACAGTGACACGTGGTACGTCATACAAATTCGCTCTACTGAAATAGTCCATAATTAGGTCATTGTCAGAGATTGAGCATAACTCTCTCTTGAAGAATCCAAACTGGGTCAGACCTATGGCATTGGAAAAAAGACTTAGAGGAAAAATACAGAACCAAAAATCACATATTGGGGATCTGAAATAACAGAGATAAACCAAATTCAATATCGAGCTCCTAGAAGGGAAGAAAAAGCTAGATCATGTGTTGTCAAGGGCTGCAAAGGACCAGAATTTCTAGGGCAGCAAAGCAAAGAAAGGTGCATAAGAGGGTAGCATGACAAGAGAAGCAATCAAGGTGCAGAACAACAACAAGAAGTTTATCACGTCAAGACTTCAAGTGGGCATCACTACATACAGTCACCGTAAAGGTATCATTGTACTAAGTCATTATAGATACATCATTGTAAAAATTGTACTAGTGTCTATCTGCCAAGAGTTGAAGAGGTAGTTTTGGGAGCTCTAGGATCATCATTATGTGGTTGTGTCATAGTTAGGGTTATGGTCTAGTGTGTATTCTTCTTCTACATCATTCTATATCATTGTAAAGTGGACCATTTTCCTTGGTACGAGGGTCCATTCTTCTTTTATTATTCTATAGGGTGGTAGGGTGATGCAAGGCTGGTGCATGAAGTCACCAATAGGTTCAAGCCTATGAAAAATTTAGGGTGATAGGGTGGTGCTAGGGTGAGTTGTAGCTCATTAGGTGTTGGGGCATCGGTTCAGTTGACTACTGAAGAATCTTGGGCGTTGCTGCATCCATCCAGTGGGAGATGGAGAAGAATGATTTTCTAGATCCTAGGATGTTGGAGCTTTATTTTCAATTGGAGTTGAATATTAAAGAATTATTAAAAAATAATTCAGGTGGTTTTTGTTTCGGAGATGGTTTCCACCTTAAAAACTGTGTGCATTTGTGTTCCTTTTGTTTACTTCTATCATTGTACAAACACTGATAATAATTGAAGATTAACTAATGCTCTAATTGAAAGGAACACTGATTCAGCCCCCTCTCAGTATTTCCAACAATTGGTATCACAGCTTGGTTCATTCAATAGTAGTTTAACAGCTGGAAGGAGGTCATGGAGCATACCAAGAATGGTGTACCTCTGTTGAATGAAAATAATTATGCACTCTAGAAAGGAAGAATGGAGGTGTAACTCTTGGTGCAAGGTTACAACGTATGGGACACTGTTCAAAATGGATTTAAATCAATCGCAGATGAACAAGGTAAGAATAATTTGGTAACTGATGCAAAAGAAAAGAATATTATTATCAGTGGACTTATTGAATCTAATTATCATAAGGTTCTTGGTTGTAAAACCACCAAAGATGTATGGGGAAAGCTTGAGAATATATATGTAGGTGACTCAAATGTCAAGGAAGCAAAGCTTCAAATATACAAAGAAAAATTTAAGAAACTCACAATGAAAGAATATAACAACATTGTTGCATACTTCCAACACGTTGATGAAGTAACCAACACTCTAGAAGGATTGGGAGATCCTTTTGACGAGAAGAAAATTATACGAAAGATTCTTAGAACGTGACCAGGGATATTCAACCCAAAGGTATCAGTCTTAGAATATAGTGAAAATCTGGAAAAACTCAGCAAGGAGGAATTACATGGAGTTCTCATAGCATATGAAATGAGACTTGATGAAGAAGAGGGTACTTCTCATCTAGAAATTGTGTTCGCTGCATCTAAGAAAACCAATAACGAGAAAAAACATTCAAAGGCACAAACCTGCACCTACAAGTGTGAAGAAAAGGAATATGATCAAGAAGGTCTTTCAAATGGATAATATGCTTACTTTACGAGAAAACTAAAAATTGGTAAGGGAAAATCCAAGGGTAAACTTCCATTGATATGTTTCGGTTGTGCTGAGATTGGAAATTTTGTAGAAAAATGTTCGAACAGAAGTGATGGAAACTCAAAAGAAAAGAAAGGCTTTAAGAAATTTAACAAGAAAAGAAAAAATAGAGGATTTAAAAGGAACTTTCTCTCTAAAGAAGATAGCTCATCATACGATGAAGACAATGACAACAAAGAAGAGGCCAATGAGAGGGTATTGTTTATGTCCAAGCACATTAAACAAGAGGTATCAAACAACGAAGAAGAAGGGATGACCATAGAAGAATTTTATAAGGAGGCAAACAAGCTTATAAAAGAGCTCAAGGGTGAGAAGATCTGTTCCAATACACTTGAAGAACAAGTTCAAGGTCTCAAAATTGAATTTGAAGAACACAAATGTATTGAAGAGTCACTTCAAAAGAAGTTGGAAGAAAGCAACCAAGAAAGGGAAGCATTTGAAGGCAAAATAGTCTCGCTGCGTAAGGAAGTGAAGAAGGAAAAACTGTCCAAAACTATGCGAACAGCTCAGGGGCATTGGAAGAACTCATCAATAATCAACGATCTTACAATGATAGAACTGGCCTCGGTTACGAAGAAGAAGAAGAAGGACCTTCTACAACAAAATAAAATTAACCTATGAGATCTGACATGCATGTAGACTTCATTGGACAAGGTTCGCAAGAACATCCTTGGAAGACGATTCCTCGATGAAGATTTCCATCCAGGAACCAACATATTTTTCATGCTATTGTTATTCATGTGGAAAATTTGGTCATAAAGTTGTAGAATGTTGCACGTACCATAGGAACCAATACAATTTCAAGAGATCTGTCAAATATGAACCTCCCAGGGCTCAACGAAACATCAATAGATTTGAAAATTTAAGAAATAATATGGAATGTTACAAATGTCAGAACTTTGGACACATAGCTAGAGACTGCAAACTTGAAAATCCTCCAGAAGAATCTTTGAAGCCACATAATGAATGAACATAGAAGAAGAAGAAGATTGATAATTGTGCTCTCGCTCTCAAGGCTAAAAACAACAAAGATTTATGGTATGTTGTAGCAGTTTCTCAATGCATATGACTGGAGATAGTAATAAATTTGTATCTTTGATACAGAAAAAGGATGGAACCGTGTCCTTTGGAAATTATGGATCTTCAAATGTTATAGGATCAGGTACCGTCACTCTCAGAAGCAAAGATGCTCTAGCCAAGAATGTTCTATTGGTTGAAAACATGAATCACAATCTGCTCAGTGTTGCAAAAATGTATGATCAAGGACACACAATACTGTTCAACTCCAAAAAATGTGAAATTAGGAAAGGCAGGTATGGTGAAATTGTGGCTACAACAGGTCGAGCTCCAAACGAAATATATGTTCTAGATGAAGCAACTAAAGCACGTCTAATAGCTAAAGAGGATGATATAATATTTTGTAGCAATGATTATCAACTAAGTAAGAACTTTGCTACAAAGATGCAAAGTGATTTCGAGATGTCTTTACTTGGAGAGATGACATACTTCTTATGGCTTTAAATATCTCAGCAAGAGAAAGAAATATTTATATGTCAAGCCAAGAACATCAAGGAAATGCTCAAGAAATTAAAAATGGAATATTGCAAACCCATCCTTACTCCGATGGTAACAGGTTGCAAATTGAGCATAGACGACTCATCTAAGGATGTGGATCAAAGGTTGTACATATCTATGATTGGTAGTCTTCTATATGTAACAGCCTCCCAGACAGATGTTATGCAAGCAGTTGGACAAGTATCAAGATTCCAAGAAGCACCAAAAGAATCACATATTATTGCTGTCAAAATAATTCTTTGATATCTAAAGGGAACAACAGAATATTGCTTATGGTATCCCAAGAGTAAAAATCTCATTATTCAAGCCTTTACAGATGCAGATTGGGCAGGAATTGTTGATGATCATAAGAGTACTCGTGAAGCATTGGAATATCTTTGCTAGAAGCTTGGGATTCTCCCAAGTTCTCATTATATTTTCCTTATTAAGAATATAAAGGGGGAGTCTAAGTGTGTATAGGTCTGCATGATGGTTGTGTGTCATGGGGAGTTACCCTTTGACATTGATGTCAAAGGGGGAGAGAATGTTGTAGAAAGAGGTGTCATGATCGTAGGGGGAGTACTTGTGTTGCCATCAATGCCAAAGAGGGATATTGTTGATCAGTAGTTGTCATTGATGTCAAGCCAAGCAGCACCAGGGGCTACCCCAATATTGCATGGGAATTGTTACCTACCAAATTACTATATTCTATGTCAAGAATGATTTTGATGGTTTCTAATTGTTGATATGTTTCCATTGATATATGGAACACCACGTAATTCTTCAAATTTTGAGAGATATTCATGTTTGAAGTTTGTAAACCCAGTTACTAGGCTAAAACCCCATGGGGTTGTGGCATGGGTCATTGAAAAGTAAATAATAAATAATTTTTAAGCTCCTAAAATCCCTACCATGTTCACTTGTTGAAGCCCCTCTCAACCTAAGAATTTATATAAATTATGATCCTCATATCCTCCTTATGTAGGGATTTCGCTACCTTAAACAGGTCATCATGGAATTTGTGCTCTAAATTTTTTTTTATGAAGGTTCAGAAGATGAAATTTTTATGAGGCGAAGTCGAAATCCTGAGGAAGCTCCTATAAAATTTCAGATCAGGGTGCGCAACATTTTTGGAGATATGATCTGAGGAAGGAAGTGTTTTTGCAGGCTCCTGAACTTCATCTCAAAGAAGTGACCTTAGGAAAATCGTCATAAATATCTCTCTGAGTATTGGATTGGAATTCAGTAAAAAATGGTAGATAGTGAACTGAATTCTTTTTTCTTTGTATCAATTTCATATCTGAATGAAGAAACAGTGACATGTGGGTGAAATCCTAAAGTTGGGAAACACTTTTTGGCAGATGGCTAGAATTTGGGTGAAATTTTTAATTTCTCATCCGAGAAAATAGTCAACTCTATTTATCGACTGAGAGTTTTTAAAATTCCCGTCTGAAAGATATTAAATGTTTCACTCAAGAGTTTGATTTGGTTTAATAGGAGTTAAAATTCTCTCGGACGAGAGTTATTTATTTTCTCGTCCGAGAGTTGTATTGACATAAACTCTCGGGAAAACTCTCAGATGAGAGTTTTATTGTTATAATAAAACCCCAAATTTCATAATTTGTCCGGCATTCTGCACTGTTGTTTTCATCCTGATGTTATAGTTTTCATGTTTTCTTGGAGTGGAGCTGTCATTTTGGACTAGAGCTATCACCGCCAAGCATTTGAGGATCTAGCCAGGTAAGCTTCTTCATCTAGCCATTGAATATTTATTTTTTAGAGAAAAAAACATTGTATTAGATTTATAGAACAGTTGGCACCTTCACCCCATGAGCCAAAAAATGAAAACCCCATCGTGTGACCCTTTTGATAACCAACCATATCTTGACTACTCTTGGACTGTTGTATATTGTTGTTGATGAGGCTGCCTGGTTATGGCTTCCAATAACCACCTGTCAGCCCTCTTACCTATCAAAGAGAACCTCCAACAATTGTGGCATAGTTCCTTCTCCTTGTTTTTGTACCTCGTTGAGTTGTAGGGCTCAATTCATACCATTTTTCTCACTCAACAACCCTTTTTCCACTAAGCAACAAAGCCTGGCTCCCTGTGCAGACTCTTGTACCCAACTACAACCCTAAACAGAGATGTCAATTGCCATAAACACACCTTCACACAACCCAGATTTGACCCTTGAGGCGTCGAACAACCTATTTTCATACTTAGACCCTAGAAAAGCACAAAATCAGACCCAAACAACTCTCCTTCTCCAACTTCCGCCTCCTTTCTAATTTGCAGACACCTCGGATGATAATCTCCTATGATTTTTTGCACTTTGATGAGTGAGGAATAAACTCCAACATCACTCCTATATATACAAACTCATGTGGTGTTAAAACATGACTTGTCACACTCAAAAATGTCAATAATACCTCCATTAGGTGCCACATGAACCCACAGCTCCATTAAAAAATTCATATCTCATCGTAGACAAATTGGAATTCGATGATTTTCATTGCGATGAAAAATACCATGACATAATGACATAGACAAATACCCTCCAAGATGAAGATCAACACGACCTCCAGCTGCACCTTCATCGACCTCTCCCAGAAAGTTTGAAATTTATGATTCGTTGCAACTGCTACAACTGTTGTGTTCCTTTACAAGGAGACTTTGATCTCCTTGTAGAGCTGCCCCCTTCCCTTCACTTGCATTTCCTTGAGATGTAGGACTATCGAGAAGCCCTAGAAGCCCTTTTCTTGCCTTCGTTTCTTCCTCTCCACCAAGATTGAACTCAAGAGTGCCCTAGCGCAGAAACCCTAGCTTCAGTTTGTGTGTAGGAGAGAGAGAGACCCAATCAAACAACTTTCCTTCCTTTAGCTTCTTCTTCAACCTTCTTCTTGTCCTCTTCTTCGCATATGAGTGAGTGAAAGTGAATGCCTTATAGAGGTTGAGTTCTCCTCCTTATATAGGCTTGTTCCAAGGGAAATGTGGCTCTTCATGTAGGCTGACTTGGCAGCTCTCTAGGTTGACTTGATCTTGGAGGTATTTTGACACTCTAGAGACAATAAATTTCTCTTTACATATTACAATGTTCCCATAGGGTCTTCAACATCTAACAATGACTCTTAAAACCTAGAAGCACTTTAATTAGTTCTTGACCTATAAAATAAATAACTTGAGCATGAAACACATGCTTCAATAATAATTTTCTTTCCATTTTATATTTTACAATTAACAAGAATACATTTCATAGTTATAAATACTGAACCTAGTTACACAATTTTTCAATACTCCCTCTTAACTAGGGAGGTATTCATAAGAGGTAAATGATCATTCTCAATCTGAAGAGATCTCATAAGAAGAGTCAGATTTGTAACCCATATATTTATAGCATCATATCAATCCAACATTGTCACATGGAAAGGCCTTGACTAATAGCTCCATCTCTCCACAAGATCCTAAGCTTCAATGTTGGTGAGAACAATGATTTATAGACACCATCATCATTTTCTCTCAAGGTACATACTCCACTTGAGTGTTCACCAAGTATGACTTTCCTTTGGAATATTCCTATCTTGGGTAGCTAATCCTCAAAGAATATCGGTCCACAACTACTCTTATCTTGAATTCCCTACCACATTCTCAAAGAGTATCGAATGCCAGATGGTTACCAAATCCGCCATTCTTTCTTCCACTGAATACAAGAATGTTGCATCTATCTCCACCTCTCAGATAGGGAGGATACATCCACCAAAATAAGCTTGTCTCTTAAATACACAAGCTTCTTGTTTGGAAGTGATGTCGTCAATATTTCAGCTACCTTATTCATCACTGGAAATGTAATGAAGTTGTAGCACACCATTTTGTACTAGCTCTCAAACATAGTGATACTTGTTGTTTATACGCTTTGTCTTTCCATGAAATATTGGATCTTCAGACAAACATATACAACTGGCGTTGTCACAGAGTATCATTGTAGGGTCCATCAGTCCTTCAAATAGGTCAGATAACAGCTTCCTTAACCAGACTGCTTCTTCTCTTACTTCACAGGCTGCAACATGTTCAGCCTTAGCACTACTCAAAGCAATGGTGTCCTTCTTTCTGCTCATCCGTGAGACCATGGAGGATCCAAAACTAAAGCATCCTCCTATAGTGCTACTTCCATATTGATCACTTCCTCCCCAGTCAGAATTTTTATATCCAATTAGTTAGACTTCATTCCTTCTATCATATTTTAGATAGCAGTTGATGGTTCCTTGCAGATATATCAGAATATGTTTTACTGCTATCCAATGATCTTGCTTTGGCTCCACTTGGAACTGGTTGAGAACATTTACTGCAAAGCATAAGTCTGGTCAAGTATTCACTAAGTGGCACATTCACCCCATGAGAAAAAAAAAGGAAAACCCCGTTGTGTGACCCTTTTGATGATGGTAATTAAACTTTAAACCCCAGAAGATATAGTGAATGGAGAATCTTTCGTGATTATCGATCATTATTATTCTGAAATCTTTGCAAGGGTATTTCACATGGATCGGGGCAATCTTGTTTATCTGGCACGGGGTAAATGCAGGAGTCTTTTATATTTATATTAGGGCCTCTCACTCACTGTACAAACTACAACTCCAATTCTAGCTTACAAACCACTTGCAAACAGACTTTATCTTCAACGTTGTTTCACTAGCAAATTTGGCCCTTAGACATAGGTTTGTTCCAGCATTGAATGACCTCAAATATGATCCAATTTAGGGCTCGACCCTTTGGCAAAAAAATCAGAATTTGCAGCCCTATTCCCAACAAAACGCATCCCTCTTGCATGCACAGAATCATCCACGAACTCAGCTTGTTGCCTGCCTTGATTTGGTGCTCCAAGACATGCCTTATAGCCCTCAAAATAGGTTACAATAGGGTCTCAGCCTTACCTCCAATACACAGAAATTATGCAGCCTGTTCACAGATATTGTGTCACCAAATATGCCCAAAAATACTCCAAACAAGATTGGCTAGCCTCCTTCCTTACTCTACCAATCAGATCATACACCATAGACACCAAAAATCTCCTTTTTCCACTTCGGCTAGGGCTCTCAATCATGCAGCTACCTCAGAAGCCATTTTTAACTTTTGTCTGTTGTATTTAATATGATTTAAATGAGCTCCAAGACCTTCTATTTATATAAATAGATGGAGGAATCAAGGGGTGCCTTTTGGTGTCAACGTGACCCTTCATTTGTGAGGTTGACTTTAACAAGAAGCCTCTTTTAATTTTCCCTCAAGAATATTTAAATATATTCACCTTGATGATTTCTCACCCAAATAAATTTTATGCCACATTAAATGATAGGAGGAATACCAAGTCAGTTTGAAAACATTAATAATAATAATTTTCCTTTATCCAAATAAATTCTCTTTGGGTCAAGATGGTTTCTCCTTGGGGTAGTTCGGCTTCTCTTGGGGGAGTTCATCTTAAAGCTACTCCAAATTTCAACACTACCTCTCAAAATTGATTGGGCTTAAAGAACATTTCCCAGAAATGGCTATCCAACACCCCTTAAACAATAAAAATATTTCCCAAATATTTCAAAATCTATAGTATGTTAAATTATAATGGCTCTAGGTTTGGGATAAACATAAAGCAACATTGGGTGGTGGATCACCATGGCCCTTGGGGTTAGGCCCCAATCATCCACAACAATTTTAGGGATAACAATAATTGGTTCCCATCCATTATTGGTAGGTCCAATAGGCTTATTGGCTCTTGGTATGGTGAGACCAATTTTTTGAAAATCACAACCAAAATCAACTAGTTAAGGGTTCTACCAAACCAAAACAAGAAAATGGTCGATATAGACTAGTTTTTGAACAAATTTACTAAAAAAAACATAAATATTAAAAAAATAATTAAAAAATACATATTCATGGACTTCAATGTAAATCCAAATAATTAGACACCAAATATGAAAAGTTTAGGTAGTTGGAATGCATGGATTTTGTAGCATGGTTGGGTTTTTTTCCACCCAACTTCTTACAAACAACAACATAGTTAGAGGCATTATCAGTGATAACCTAAACAACATTCTCCACATCCAGCTTGAGGACAATCACATTTCATAGCTGAAATAACGAGTTTGCATATTAATCCTAGTTAGATTCATTTATTGATCTCAAAAACAAGGATCCTTGTGTGAAAATAAAAAAGGAAATTAATCATGGTAAGAGACTTTCCATCATTCCATCCATTTCAGAAAAAATCGCCCTTTTTTCCCCATTATTTTTCAATCTCTATAAACTAGTCATTTATGGATTAAACATTTTCTTTTTTTTTTAATCTATAAAAATGGCCTTTGAAGCTCTTACTAACAACAACTATGAACTCTATAGTATATTCATAATAAGCTGAGTAGGAACTATTGAAGGGGATATCTTCATCATACCACAATTTTTCCCTGTACTCATAAGCATATTCCTTGTACTTATTCAAATGGTTTTAATGGTGGGCTGAGTGCAACTAGTAGTGGTGGAGGAAGGTGGAATAAAACCAACAATACTCTCTCATTTGTGGAATTGAAAGTGAAACTGTGGGATGCTTTTCATGAATGGGAGAAACATGTATAAAGTGTTCCATAACAATTATAGAGTTAGAGGAGGAACCTTGAAAATTATGGCTACATTTCTATAGAATCTCTCTCCTTTTCTCTATCTTAGCTTGCATCTCTTTCTGGATGACCATTTTCTGATTTATATTTCTCAATAAGGGTTTTCATTTCCTTTATAATTTCTAGATCCTCCATGGTAAACCTCATCACGGTTTAATTTTCCCTCGAATACTAACTAAGTGTTATTCTAGACTAAAAATCCTAGCATTGGGTGGTGGGTCATCCTAGTCCTTTGGGGTTAGGCCCCAACCATCCATGTCAAGTTTAAGATTAATAAATATAGGATTTCATCCATTATTAGTAGGTTCAAAAGTATTTTGGACATTTGGTATGTTGATACCCTGTTTGAAAATTAGAACCAAAATCGACCAGGTGAGGGTCTAATGAAACTAGAATAAAAAACCAGGAGTTCCTACCATGATTAGATCAGGATGCTACATTTTTTCCAACAAAAATTAATTCCTTACTCATAATTTTGTGTGATTTTTTTATTTAATATTCCTTTATTACTCCTATTGATATTTTCCTCAACTTCCCTTTTTCCTTCTGCAAATGTTTGAGTCTTTTATCCTTCAACATTTTTGCCCTTGATTTGTCTTTTTCCACCTAGTATAGAGACCAATAGTTGAATGAGGTAATTTTTCTTGTCTATTTGTTACATTTCCCATATTATCGTCTTTTCCATATCTCACATTTAAGAACTTATGAAGATATCCCTTCATTATTTGATACCTTAATTTTGTATAAATCTAGTCTAAGTGATATTTAACCTTACTTTCTTCGAGGACTGTGACTATTCTCTTGATGCAAGGAATCTTGGTAACCCAACCAGCCTATAGATTTCCCTGCAAAAACAAATTCATTTAAAAAAAAAATTATTATAGAATGAAAGATACTTACGTGATAAGTGAAGTTAAAGTCTTCATCTTGATTTCTTTGATGGTGGAGAAAAGATCTGTTACTGATTTATCTTTGAATGATCTTCAAGGGTAAGGATTATATATTTGTTGTAATTATGATAAAGCCTTATTTTCCACACTCTTCTGTACCAGTCGTAGGAAAGCTCTATTCCTAGTCTTTAGATAATATCCTTCCTTGACCAAGTCTGAGATCTTGTATAGTGATGCTGCTCTTTTATCCACCTTATGATGATCTTCTCTTTTCTGCACTACTTTGCGCCAGGAAATGATGTGGCAGATTGAAACCAAAACTTCCTTGATTGCAACATACTGCACTTTGACACCAGAACATGTTCATGTAAGGTTATCATTGTAGCAACATCAAGACAATAGTGATACATCACTGTACTGTGACCTCTATATAACACCAAAACGTATTCCCTTGACCTTCTTGTGATCTTCCATTTGATACTGATGATTACAGAGAATGGCATCATACATTTAAATCGAGACATCATCTCCTAAAACATCGAAACACTAAAATGTGGCATCATCTGAATTGCATCTACTATAATTGGTACTTGAACTGAGCCACTGTATCACTGTAAACTAGCACCAAACCACTATGTCCCTGATATTTTCTCCAAGCCTGTAATATGATCCTTTCTCGACCTCTTGAAATTTTAACCTGAACCCAGAAGATAATCTTAAAATATCAGAGGAATATCTAAATTTGATTCACTGTAATTCAGTTCGAAAATCTCAGACCAAGCTAAACTCAGTCTATGTCTTTTCTACGCAGTCCAGTGGGATATTTCTTTGTGAAAGAACAAAACTTCTTCTCTCTGATTTTGATCCCAGATAGTAACTTTTCTCTAATTTCAAAATCTTCTTTCCTACAAGGTGATCATCTTTTTCCATAGCTCTGAAACCATGTTGAGAATATAGAGGGGTTATAAATTCTCTTCTTGATAATTACTTGTGAGCTTGTTTTCTTATGTATTCTTCTTAATTAATCCTTCATCAAGTCAATTACCAAAGTGTACAGGACAAAAATTATTTAAGCAGAAGTAATACTTTTATTATAGGAAGGTAAATCAAAGATTTACCTTCCTTTCATTAGACTTCAGAATTCATCACAACCCTTACGATATATGCATTGTAACCTTGTAAGTTTCTACATTGTATTCTTCTCAAACTAGCTTCATCAATCTGCAATCTATACCTTCATTTTACACCTTTATTATATGCCTTCAGTTACTTCTATTTTAGGTGAATCTACATCCCTTTTAGTTGCTTTACCATCTAAGATAAATCTGCAAACTATATCTTGGTTGACCGAAAAACATCCTCCTCAAATGAGTCGGAGAGAGGTTATTTATATTGACAATCTAATTGTCTTTTAGGCTGACCAGTCAGCACAATAGGGAGCTGAATTTATGGTTAATTATAGGCCAACATGAAGGATAGATATTTCAGTGTTTATAATATTATCTTTGTGCATCTTTTGGGAGTCACCTCTTCATGGTATTTTTCCAAGATCTTGGAGTATATTTGTTGACTAGATTTTTCATGATCATGACTCTTAAATACATATTATTACTTTGAGTTCTTCTTTACATAAGAATATAATTACATATTCAACATGCACACCGACCTAGTTATACTTTTCAACATTCCTATGCATTCACTCATAGTACCTATATAGTACATGTTATCCATTGGTTGATGACATGACTGTCGATTGATAATTTGTTTTCTAATTTGTTTACGAGGGGTGAAAATTTTATTTGATACTATAGCAACAATGGCATCAGTCGAGCCCTACAGAGACCCCTCCATGAGAGGAGGATTATCAAGTACATTGGTTGCTTAGTTATGTCATGTTTTCAAGTAGGTTATATTTATTGTTCATTGTGAAAAATTGATTAATGTGAAAATTTTTTGTCCTGCACAGGTGGATGCACTCATATGACTCATGCTCCCATACAGGAAATCAAACAAGAGGAACCCCATAGACCTGTTCTCATTTTTCCCCAATTTCATAGATCCCATTCTGAGGATTATATTATACACGGTATAGGTACACATTAGATCAATTGCTAGTTAAAATGTTCAATTTTACGTTATATTCAATGTTGAATAGGTGAATTTTTTTTTTCAAATGACATGTGTTTAATGTGAAAACATTATGCTCCATAGGTGCAAATGTAATATTTGGGGTTGGCCCTATTGCTGGTGAGGGGCAAAGGAGAACAATGTCTCAGCTTGTGGCATCCATCCCACACTTGGATACTTCTTCTCTAGGTAAAATCTAAAGAAAAATTTATTGTTTGATGTATGTTTAATGTGAAAATTATTTTGTATCTCATGTACTTGTGTTATAAAAAAATTTAATTTTTTGTACAATGGGTGATAGAGACGTTCATTCCTCATAAGGGAACCATCCTAGTATGAGCGAAGAGGAAGAGATAGTTTTTCCACCAGGTATTTTCAAATGACCAAACAAGTTTTTTAAATACAAATTTTCCTTATAAATTATTTAATTTTTAATATTTGCAATAATTTAACATGTTATAGGTGGTGGTGGTCGCCCTCCTAGGGGTAGAGGTCATAGGGTTCATGATTTTTCTTGAAATCTGAGCTATAATCCCCTTTACACCCATCCCGGTGATATTCCTGAGCAGATGCCTTGGGAAGATACCATCTCCTTACTTACTATTGATGGGATGAGGGATAATTCCATGAGATTGTGCAATGAATTAAAAATTTGAAATCTCTCTGCCCCTAGTTGAAATTGTTTCCAAATTTTTTTGCACAATTTGGAGAGTTTAATAGAGACTTATCGTGGGGTTGGACCATCAACCCAAGTTTTTTTTGACATGATGCATAGGAGGAGAGCATTAGTGATTGGCATCCACTCCTACAATGAATTTAAAATTAGGGTCACTAAAGAAATGGCCTTGTCACTATTTGACTTGCGGCCTGAAGACAAAAAATGTCTGAAGATTGCCAGATTCAATGATCCCAATATTGCACCTTATATTTATGATAAGTTCCTGTATGCATACGGGAAGTTCCCAAATAATGATGAGGTGCCACAATATTTTCTTAGGATGTTGTTTGCTCAATTCTGAGAGCACATGGACCCTAACTATACAGATACTGGGTCAAAATTCTATGGAGCTAGAAAAAGTCGTACTGGGTCCAAATTCTAATGAGTTCGGGTCGGGTCGTTTTGTTTGAGGGCGCCTATATCAGGTTTGCTAAGTTGTGACCGTACGGGTGCCTTGTTCATGTTTGTGTAGGTTGTTTTCCATTTTATCCCTTGTACGTTCGTTTGGTCGGGCAGAGGGGGTCACGCCTTGGGAGGGCGCCCGATGAAACAAGTTTAGGTTGGGTCGTTTCGTTTGAGGGTGCTCGTATCAGTTTTTCTAAGTTGTGACTGTATGGGTGACTTATGCACGTTCGTGCAGGCCATTTTCCATTTCCTCCATTGTGCATTCATTCGGTTAGGCGGAGGGCGTTGCGCCTTGGGAGGGCACCCGATGAAACGATTTTGGGTTGGGTCGTTTCTTTTGAGGGCACCCATATGAGGTTTGCTAAGTTGTGACCACATGAGTGCCTTGTGCACATTCGTGTGGGCCATTTTTTGTTTTCTCCCTTATGAGTTCGTTCAGTCGGGCGGAGGGCGTCGCGCCTTGGGAGGGTGACCGATGAAACGAGTTCAAGTTGGGTCATTTCGTTTGAGAGCACTCGTATTATTTTTACTAAGTTGTGACCACACGGGTGCCTTGTGCATGTTTGTGCAGACCGTTTTTCATTTTCTCCCTTCTGCATTCGTTCGGTCAGGCGGAGGGCGTCATAACTTAGGAGGGCGGCAGATGAAACGAGTTAGGGTCGGGTCATTTCGTTTGAGGGCGCCCATGTTAGGTTTGCTAAGTTGTGACTACGCAGGTGCCTTGTGCATGTTCGTGAAGGCCCTTTGTTGTTTTCTCCCTTGTGCATTTGTTCGATCAGGTGGAGGGTGTCGTGCCTTGGGAGGATGCCCGATGAAACGAGTTCGGGTTTGGTCATTTCGTTTGAGGGCACCTGTATCAGGTTTACTAAGTTGTGATCACATGGGTGCCTTCTGCATGTTTGTGCGGGATGTTTGTAGTTTTCTCCTTGGTGCATTAGTTCGGTCAAGCGGAGGGCGTCGCGCCTTGGGAGGACGCCCGATGAAACGAGTTCGGGTCGGGTTGTTTCGTTTGAGTGCACCCGTATTAGGTTTACTAAGTTGTGACTGTACGGGTGCCTTGCACACGTTCGTGCAGGCCATTTTCCATTTTCTCCCTTGTGCGTTCGTTCAGTCAGGCAGAGGGCGTTGCGACTTAGGAGGGCACCCAATGAAACGAGTTCGGGTCTGGTCAATTCGTTTCTAGGGTGCCCGTATCAGGTTTGCTAAGTTGTGACCACACGGGTGACTTTGTGCACGTTTGTGTGGACTGTTTTCCATTTGCTCCCTTGTGCATTCAGTCGGGCGAGCGAAGGGTGTCACGCCTTGGGAGGGCGCCATATGTAACGAGTTCGGGTCAGGTCATTTCGTTTGAGGATGCCTGTATTAGGTTTGCTAAGTTGTGACCGCATGAGTGCCTTGGGCATTATTATATATATACATTTACTAAATATTCATTCATCACCATTATATCCATGAAAAAAAAGGGGCGAGTTAAAATCATCTAGGAGTAAACATGATGGACGCCTTAAATCACCATGGACACATTAAATTACAATTAAATCAATTATTATATATATACATTTAACTAAATATTCATTCATCACCATTATATCCATGCAAAAAATGGGGCGAGTTAAGATCATCTAGGAGTAAACATGATGGACACATTAAATCACCATAACTTAATTATCTAGCAAAGCAACCTAATCTAGTAGATCAGAATATATTTTTCATATGAACACACATCTAAGCATACACATGTCAATTTATTTGAAAGCAATCCACAATATAGTCTTAAACTATATAAATTCCAATGCATTGTAGCAATTATATGTTCTAACCCTAGAATCAAAGTTCATTTCTCATCTTGAACAATGTGTTCCACTCATATGAAATGTGCTAGTGGAAACTTTTCCAGAATGGCATCATGATCATCTATCGATAACCTCCATTGTCGCTATTTTTTTCTACTCTTCACTTGCTTCAACTGCAACTGAGTTGCTATGACCAAGTGACTATATTGGGCATAAATAACCTCTGGCTAGTAATCTTGAAAAATAATATGATCTTTACATTTCTTTACTTCTTCAAAGAAATGTCCCATTAACACCATTGACCCGATTGGGTATGTATAATTTGATGGATCATTATACTCATGCAGCAAGGTGGATTTAGACATAGTGCATTGTAATAAATAATAATGCACTTTTTCTTGATTATTTTCTGGTGTAATGACAGCGAAGACATCACCTTCTTTAACCATATTAGAAACATGATCATAATCATTGTCAATCGTAACCACTTCATTGTCCATTTCCCTATCAGTCATCTTTCCAAATGGGGGCAATGGTGTCAATTCTTTGTGTTTCTATGGTTTAAAAAATTTCTTAATTTGGTTTTCACAGTCATCGATGGACTCTGTCTGATCAATACATGCAGAACAAAATCAAGAGCACTTTCGTTTCTCAATGAAATGTATATTTGTCATGTTCTTACTCCTAATTGAGTGTAAAATTCTTGTTTGAGGGATTCCAAGGCAATTAAATGGAAAAAATCTATCAGCATCACCCATTGCAATATTCCAAAAGTAATTTCTTGAGAAAAACACACACACTTGTATGAGTCAAATTTTGAACAATATTTAATATTTTTTTATAACAAAATACAGACATATATGTATAGACATATATATATATCTAGACATGTATAATATATTGTTAGTTAAATGTTTATACCTACTTATGCACATCAGCCATCCTTGGGTTCGATACATGACTTAAATTGTTTTTGCACCAATTAACAAAATCTAAATAATTTTCAAGTCGGGAAGCTGAGTGATTCAATTGATGCCTCCTACGTGCACGTTTTACGCATGCCCCAACAATATCGTGCTCTCCTTTTCCATGCCTTGTCTCAAAGAAATTCCATGAATGTCGAATGTTGGTTCTCTTATGAAGATGAGACAACCAAAAGAATGATCTTGCTAATTTAAATTGACCAGCGCAACCATCTGACCATACCCAATGTTCTTTAAAAGTGACTCTTCGTTTCAACAATTCATTATAAATAACATTAAAAAAATTCTGAACAAAACATGTATCATGTGTTCGATCATCACTGATGTAGAAATGGTACTCCTTAATCACCTCATGATTAGTTTCATCATTATCAAAACCATCGATCGCAAGCTCTTCATGTCTATACAAAATATGCACAAATATAGATACTTGGTCTGAATGATAATACTCACTTTGTATCTCCTTTTGTGGACTAAATGTGTAATTCTCAGCAAAATCAACCACTGATAATATCGTTCCTTTTGGGAACACATCATGTGATTGCTTGAACTATAAATCCTGCCATCGTTCTATATGAAAATGCTTAATATATTTGTATATTTACACCCTGAACTTCTCCATAAAATATGCCACTGGAATGTCATCGTCAAGTAAAGTGATATTTTTTAATGTTATGCTTAACATTTTCATATCACTTCCAATTCAGACTGAGATTTGACAGTATGGGATCATTAAGATCAATGGATACTTTGCATCATAGAGTGCCAAATGAGAACCTTTGTCACACTTTCTTCCACCAACACATTCCTTTTTATAAAATAATTCATTATTCTCTCATGCACATAATATCTTCGATAAAAATTCACAAACACTTGAAGGAGGTGGGTCATTTGACCAATATTTTATGCCAAAATTTTATAATGTATCTCCTATATTCTTGTCTTTTTCTAACACTCAATTGCAGAGCATTGCTCCAAAAGGGGGCACTATTTGTGATAGGTTTCATGGGCTACTCAAGGCCATGAACTATGTTGATGCAGGTCATTCGTTGGCGAATATTTCAAAGCTATTATATTCTTCATGATGTGATTCCTTTACACCAACTATAATGCATTTTCTCCAGGCATTCAAAAGGGATGAGGCAGCAAACAAGTGTTGGGGAAGGCACTTGTCATATCCTATTCTATGGCAGTTGAGGATAAAACTGCGCTCGTTGCACATGAGGAAACATCTTCCTTCTCATTTATCATACATGGTAGCTAGAATGATTTTAATCATGATTCCATATGATGAGAATGTTCTTACTCTTGGGAACATGGTTGGAGGAGAGGCACACTTGTTGTATGTGTCCTTGGGGAAAGGAGTTCCCCATTCTTTTTGCATTACATGCTTCCATGGGAGCATGAGGTTTTGTATGGTCACTATGATAGATCACTTGTCTCTTCATAGAGCAAGCCATATTTTTGTTGAGAACATGCCTTTCACATGTATTGGGGAGGAGTTTTTCTATGGATTGCCAAGCTGGGAGGTCATCCACTTCATTTCGATGATAGCATGGAGATGGGAGTCTCTTATGAATTATGGAATTCCCCATGATTGTCATCACTTCTATATTGAGAAGGCCATGGATCAGCAAGAAGGTTCCCATAACAACCTTCCATTCTTTCATGATGAGAGCCATTGGGTTTATTCACCAAGGGCCAATTTGCACATTGAGGAGGCACCATTAGAGGACAGTACTATTGCATAAAATTCAGAGCAATGGGGGAGACTATTGGATGAGGAGGCCACAAGAGAAGAAGGGGAGATTTTGCAGCACCCTTGCAGTTGCTTGAGGACAAGCAACATTTGGGAGCGGGAGACTGTAATATTCCTAAATTAGCTATAGCTAATTAGAATATAAATTTTTCCTTGTTTATTTTTGCATTTCATGATTGATGAATAAATTGTAAAGGAGGACATGTAAAACTCCTGAAAACTAAGAATAAATCAATGCCTATGTGAACAGATACATATCTGGGCTATGTAAATTACATCTTGCAAGTGTGAATGGGTTTAAATCACAAGAATGGGTCACCTTTGACCAAGTCAATAGCACAGTCTAGATGCATTGAACCTCCTTGAGGGACAACACAGTTCTAGAAGGAGATTCTAAATGTAAAAAGGGCTAAACCAATGAAGTGGTTTAGGGTTTCTCCAAGACTCAAATCTTATAAAAGGAGGAGGAGATAAACAAGAGAGGGTTGTTGAATATTATCATTTTCTGAAGGTCTGTCTGCTTAGACATCCCTTGTTGAGTTTTCCTATTCAGGGATCCCACCTCCTTCCTTTAGTAGCTCTTGGAGGAGACTTGTGCTATCCTTTCCACATCAATATTTTAGGCCAAGCTCACCTTACACCTACATCACTTCTCTGGTTGAGAGTTGAGTTTTCCTTGTGAGTTGAAGCAGCGGAAGACACTAGATCTGCTTAGATCTAGACTATACTAGTGGATCTTCTCAGTGAGTTTGTCTTTTAACCTCCTGGAAGAGTTCATTAGCTGATTGTACTTTAGATATACATATTAGCATTAGGAAAAATCATTCTCAGAAGATAAAACACTGTTTCTCTCCCTAAGACAGTGTTATTTGCAGATCTATAGTTGCAGGGTGTTTTTCCTGCAATTTGGAGGAGAGATCTCCGATGTTGGGATTATTCCTCTCACTATGGTGATCCATGGATTGGCCATCCAATAGATGTTAGTTTCAGATATTATCTTCTGTGCCATTTTATTATTCAGAAATTTCTGAATCATTTTGCAGATATGCAATCTTAGATCTCAGATCTACTCCCGGTGCTTCATGTTTTGAGCAAAACCCCAAGGGGAATGTATAGATCAGCATTTCTTGTACACAGATCTATATTAGATCTAATTTTTTATGTACAGATCTGATATAGATGTAAAGAATTAATAAACCACTACTTCAGCCCTAAAAATAATGCTTTCTGAGTTATGCATTCTTTTCTCATGGTTGTAGCACCTCATTTCTGATGATTTTTGCTATATAATCTCTTTCTTTCTCTTGTATACTGTATGGGCTGTATAGAACATCTGATTTTCTATTATATATCTGATTTATGAACCTTCATGTCAGCTTCCTAATGTGCTTCATTGGATCTACGTTATTTCTGAAGTAATCCTTTGCATATAGTTGCATCACCTCTCTTTAGGTGATTTTCAGCTAGACTAGTTTATGGGAGATCTGTTTAACCCATCAAGTCTGATTTGATTTTTCTCTCCTTTTGGATTTAGATCTTAGATGAGCTTATATAAGGGATGCAGGGGCTGAAAACTCAATTCTATGCACTCAATTCTCAGAAGTGTGTTATTTCAGCAGGCTTGCTGACCTGTCCTAGATCTGGGATATTACAAATTCGCCTATGAAGTCAAGTCCCCAATGTTTGAATTACTCTTCAACATCAACTGGGATCAGCTTGAGGGGAGAAAATTTATGTTTATCCATGAAGGATTGGCACTTCTTAAAAGCTCTAACACGAGCTTGAACATCGCCAAATAACCGGGGCCAAAAGAACCCTGATTTGAGGATCTTATGGGCCATCACGCGCAAGTTCTAGTGTCTGCCACATATTCCATCGTGAAAATCATTCATCAATTATTCCACTCCTACTCTGTCAAACACAACAATAGTATTCCCAATGGGTATCTCCAGTACAAATTCCCATTTTCTACTGCCAACCTTTGAGACCTCAACCACAGTGTGCGGTACTTTGTTTTGTCTAAATAAGGAGGGAATCTCAGAGTCAAAATGTATTCAACTATATATTTGTACCATAGTTAGAGAAGGTACTTGATGTGTGTTTTTTGTATGGAGGATTCCATTCCTGGTTGTGCACTTCTATTCCTGGTTGTGCACCCGTATCACCTTTCACCTCGCCTATTGTCATTGATATGTTTATTCCCAAAGTTTGACAGTTTGATTCCAACAAAATCTTAGCCAACCCCTGGCCTTTGAAAAGCTTATTAGGTTTGATCTCCATTTCATATTCCTGTATCTTTGCAATCCACTTGCCTCTTTTTCCTTTGTTTTCACCTTGAACGAGAATGTCTTTTACTACAGCAGTGGTCACATAAGTTTTTATGGTGGAGTTCAAAATGTATGATCGAAATGCTTTTAAGGCCTTAACTAGAGTGTATGCTTGCTTCTCCAGTATGTTGTATTTTAATTCCACATCTCTGAGGACTTGACTGAAAAATGAAATAGGTTGATCATGTCCCTCATCATTATTTTGCAACAATACTATGAAAATTGTGTGAGGCGATGTAAATGAAAAAATCAAGAACAACTTCTTATAATCTGGGCCAGCCAAAACTGGGGCTTCTTTGAAGGCCTGTTTGATCCTGTCAGAAGAATCCCTTGGTTTAGGATTCCATTTCACTTTTTTATTTTTCTTCATCATTTCGATGATGTTTCTAACAATATTGACATAATTAGGTATGAACCTCATGAAGAAGTTTATTCTCCTGAAAAATACCTGCAATTATTTCTTATTTCTAGGTAATGGGATTCAATTTATCAATTCCACCCATTTGGGGTCAATATTTACCCCTTCTCTAGTCACTATATCTCCGAATAACTTCCCTTATTCCAGGGCAAACATGGATTTATTAGGGTTCAGGGATAAACCATACATGCAACATTTATCAAAGGTATGCCTTAGGTGTTCAATATGTTCAGCATTGGTCTTGGATAAGATGGTGATGTAATTCAAATAAATCACCATGAACTTGTCTTGGTTCCCTACAAAAGAAATATCCATTGTGCACTGATAGGTAGCATCAACGTTTATGAGGCCAAACGGTGTCCTAGTATACATAAAGGTTCCCCAGGGCATGGTGAACACTATCTTCTTTTGATCTTCCAGGAGCACCGCCACTTGATTATATATGGAAAATCCATCCATCATAGACATGTGGGAGGATCCCACCACCTTTTGGAGGGTGTGATCCATTTTGGGGAGTGGGTAATTATTTTTAAGTGAAGCTCGATTAAAATTTCAGAAATCAACATAGAGCCCGATCTCACCATTCTTCTTCCTTACTGGTACCAGGTTCGCTACCCACTCTGAATATCTTAGAGGCACGATGATTTTTTCATGTAACAACTTCTTGACCTCTTTCTCAATGGTTGGGAGAAGGAGTGGGTTAATATTCCTTAGATTTTTTTTATGATGCTTGGTGGCTTATTTAAGAGGGATTTTATGTCAAATGATATCTACATCGAAAATCTTCATGTATTGGTATGAACAGAAAAAGACGTCCCTGTAGGACCTAAATAGCTCTAGGTATTGCCTGTAATATTCCTCAGAAACTGATTTCGAAAACTTCACCAACTTTGGGTCTTCCTCTGTTCCAAAATTTAAATCTCAGACTAGCTCATCAAATGTTGGCTTGCTCGGGTTAAACGAGACGTCATTATTGTCAAAAGATTTCTCCAATGGGACAAGACCTCTAGGGATAACGTTTCCCTTCAATTGGAGAATTCGGTGTTTGGCCAGAGTCGCCTCCCACCTTGACTTTGGTTCTTCAGCCTCAGCCTCCTCTTTCGGGTCAATGAATGAAATAGAGAATTCTTCCACCATCTCCATGAGATGCCTAACCTATTCCTCATCCTCAAACACTTGACAGTGTTTAACATTATCTGGAATAGAAGGGTGATACTGCACCTCCACTTCATACCCGAGTAATGGGTTTTAAGGTGGACGAAAATTAATAGCTGCCACAACTAGTGAATCTACCATTATGTTTCTGTCTCAAGGCATAAACTAAATATTGAATGCCAAGAATAAATTCTCAACCAGATCCCATAATTTTTTCTTGTAGGCTCTGAGATGAGGGTGTTTTTTTTTACATTGAATTCTTACTTGCCTCACCACCAATTCCGAGACTCCAAACACCTTGAGACTTTATATGCTCATATTCCTTGGTGCCTGCAATCCTAACAACATCACTTCATATTATACCACATTATTTGTGGCTTTTGATTCCAACATGAAAGAGAGGGGAATCAAGCAACCTTTAGGGGATATCAAGAGGATGTCTACCCCTTTTCCTTCCCTTGAGTAAGCTCCATCGAACTGCAATATCCTGATATCATTCACTACTCCCCTTTTGTAGTCAATTTGTTTCTGAGTGATTGATCCTTCTAGTGGTTTCTTGCCTTTAGTTGAATAGATAGGAGGAATTTGGGTCTTTGATACTGACTCTTCATTCTGTTCGTGTACCCGAGTTCTCTTACGAGAGGACCTGAGATCATCATTCTTATGGAGTTGAGCCTGCATAAAATCTACAAACTATTTGCAATAACTGTCAATATCCTTATGCTCAGGAGGAGGTTCCTGCTCCTCTACCCCTCCTTGTAAGGTGATTTCACCTTCTTCGTCATCAGAATAAGTGAGGAATTGATTTTCTTGATTGTCTATGATTTCTCTGGCCTGCCCTTCCACTTCACCTTCCAGGTAGAGAGGAGGCTGGATATGATCCTGCTACTCCTTCCTGTCACGTTGTAGTAATTGAAATGGAGGCTTCCGATACCAAGGATAGAATCCTCGATTATGAATTATTTGATTAGAATGAGGTAGGGAACTCTTGGCTTCTATCTCAAGCTTCACTAACTTATTTGAAAGGTATTTAATCATTGTTTTCATTTCCTCTATCCTGTAGTCTTGTGATTATCTTTCTTGATTTGAGGTGCTAGCTTCCTCTTTATTTTTCCTTCTCATTTCTTATTCTGCTTTCCCCTTGAATTTTCTAGTAGAGGCAAAGTTTTCTTCTACTTCCAATGTATCATTCTGGATCTGATCTAGAGATGCACACTTCCTTTCTCCTAAGGTGAACCAGAATTTTGGTTCAAAATCTCCTGCGTAAACTACCTTAGCAGTCGGTTGGGGGGGTTTTAGTTTTGTCGGAGCATTTTTATATAGTTTATTGAACCTCTTGATAAGATATGTTACATAATCATTATGTCTCTTTTTACTGCATTGAACTCAATGAGAACGTAGCCATGGTCCCTTTTCTATCCCCATTTCAACATGAAGATATTCTCCATCTCCTCCCAAGTGTGTACCGTGTTATTGGCTAGTGATTTGAACGATTTTTTAGCCTCACCATCCAAAGATTAGAAAACGAGCCTCAACACTACATTGACTTATTCCACATTCACGTTCTTAGCAAAGGCACATAAGTTCTCAATATGCCTCTATGCAAGAGTTCTATCTTCCCCTGTGAAACGGGGTAGAATCTTAAGGTAGCATTGAGGCATGTAATTTAAAAGCTGGGGAAGGGCCAATGGGGCATACTTGTTGAGGAGAAAATTGGGCACAAACATCTGAGGAGGTGGTGGTAATTTATGCGTATGGGCCTGATGCTGAAAGGTGTGAGGAATAACAGGTATTTGATAAGCGGAGGAATTGAGACTAATCTGTAAGATATTTTGGAGCATTGGAACTTCTTTTACTTCCTCGGCCTCGAGAGTGGGGTGAGAAGAAGGAAAAGAGGTGTCAGCTGACTGTGCTTCGTCCTTTATGGATGGATTCTAAAAAATGAGAGGCTTCTAGAGGATATTCAAGCACTCAGGCCATGGAGCTTTGAACATGGATATTATCTCGTTGAGATGAGGAGGGTGAATTTTCAAGAGAGAAAGGAGGTAGGTTGGCCTGGCCATGTTGTTTTTCCTTCAAGACTCTTCTGAATATGATTTTCTTAGGATCAGAAATAGAGGGGGTTTTTAACTAAGAGGTATCTGATTGGGTATGTGGCCTTATGAAAGCCAGGGTTACTGCTGATTTCGACTTGACTGTAGTGGAGTCACCAAGGTGAGCGCTATGAAACTCCCAACCCATCATGCTCACCTGATTGAAGGGTGGAACTTATGTCGTATCCTAGGGAAAATATATTTTCTAATTCAATCCTCATAAACGACACTAGAAATATGTTTTCACTCCTAGAGATAGCCTTGAGTCGCAAAAGACCAATTCCTAGGACATCTTAAGAATCAGAGGATTATTCATCTGGAGCTTACTTTGAGTGTATCTTTATTTAGGATTAATGGAACTGTGGTTCAAGATAGCTGTAGAAAACATTGGTACTAAGCTTCATGCATACTAAACGTCACTCAAAATGGTTTCGAGACTATAAGAATCGATGATGCCTTGAATGGGCTAGGTAAAGGACTAATGAAAAAACCTAGGAGTATAAGGTGGCGGTAATTCAGACTAATTAGAAGGAGAAACCCCACGAAATATGGGCTTAGCCTGCAATAAGAATCCATCCTTCTTAGGATCTGGGGAAAAATGGAGGATGAGAGGTTGATGGAGATGAAGTCTCGTAGTGAGCAATATTAAATACGCAGGATAATTAATGCATGGGTGTCGTCTTTCCTCAATAAGGATATATACAAATTCATTTATTAAATCATTTACCACCAGCATTTCACATATGATACTTTTTGAAGAAAAAATAACAAAGTGGAAAGAATCTTTAACAAACAAGATAAAAATTCATACATATTGCTCATTAACCCAATTGGAATCCATCTATAGACAGGGTCGTTCTTATATTAAATTTCAAAAATAGCTCTCCCAGATATGCATTTAGAGCTCAAAACAGTATTACATGGAAATCCACATAGTATGGACCCAAAACGTCCAAAAAATAGAACCCTTTCTTACTTGCTAAGTTTCACCTTTATAGGCTTTCCTCCATAGGCTCTTAGCCAGATTTTTTTTTTAGGCAGATATTCCTTCTTGATTCCTAGTACATACATCGAAATCAAAATGACATGGTCCAACTGAAACGTGATATGAGTGACACTCTTCCTAAACGAAAATAAAAATAATGAGGGTGAAATCATGATTTCACCAGCTAAACATCATAACACAAAAGTAAAATAAAATAAAATAATTATGGGCTGCATGGGCTGAATCTTGATACATTCAATGATTGCGTCGAGGGGTGGGTCTCAAGGTGCATGGCTATATGGGAGTGGAAGAAGAGCCAAAGTGGTGACATGATGGAGGAACCATTGACTGTGAATTGGATGTAGATGGAGGGTGCACGTTTTCATAACATCTTTACCATACAACATCTGCAGGTAAGGGCACAGAGCTAAAAATCTAGAACAGTGCACGTAGGTGAGTCAACTCAGAGTAATCGAGGTTGGAAGAGAAGAACTACTTGACCTCGGCGACTAGCAGCAATTCCTTCTGCAGAGATTCCACCAAGGTTTCAGCCTTACTACGGGAGGTATTTTCTAAAGTTGAGTCAGCCCTAACTTTAATCTCAGTCATCCATTTCTCATATGTGGCCCAAAGGAGCAGTACACCTAAGGGGTCCCAGCAAGCTGGAAACCCTACTTCTACCACCTTATTCCATTCATGATTGAATGCTTTCACCCCTTTAGCCACTATCCCCAAACATCCAACTGCTTTTACCTGTACCTCCTCCGTGTGTATCATCTTCATGATTTCCATTACTATCCTGAAACGGTCAACCACTCTGCGCATGCCCAACTCTTCAGTGGGGAGTTCGTTGATGAATAAAATGTATCCACACATGATGATCATGTTTTCATTTCCCTCTCGGTGACCTGCATCCAAATGCACTTTTAAATCATGGATGGTATTCTTTTTATCATTTGCCAATGTGATGAGATCCCAGTGATCCTTCACCTCTTTCATGATATAATTATAGATGATTTTTCTGGCCTCTACCAGTGACATTTTACCTTTCAGCTATGATTTTAACTCTTTGACTAACTTGCTCAGCTCATCAAACTCCCTGCGATTGGAATCCATTTCTTTTTGCAAAGATGAGATCTTATTTTCCTTTTCTGCGAGGGAAGCCTTTACTTCATATAACAACCTGCGCATGGTTCGGGTCTCGTCTTTTGAAACATCCAACTCTGTTAGGGCCTTGGTCAGGTGTTCCAAGGAATTTTGGTGATCAATGGGCACTTGAACTAGGTATCCATGACTGTCTTGAACCTATTGGAGCTCATTCATTCTCCACTTTAGCTATTTTATCTCCTCATCCTTTTGGAGAAGCATCTCTGTGTAATATTCCTACTTAGCCTAAGCTAAGAGGAATATGAATTTATTTTTTATTTCTGTTTCATGAATAAATGAATAAAGGAGGACATGTAAAACTCCTGAAATCAATGAATAAATCAATGCCAATGTAAAAAAAGACAAATATGGGCCATGTAAATAAACCCTTGTAGGTGTGAATGGGTTTGAATCATGAGGCTGGGTCAACCTTGATCAAATCCACAACGCAGTCTAGATACAATGTACCTCATGGATGCACAACGCAGTTTTAGATGGAGGCTCCACATGCGAAAGGAGAAAACTCATTGAAGTCGTTTAGGGTTTGAAAAGGCTTTCATCTTATAAAAGGAAGAGGAGAAAAACAGGAAAAGGTTGTTGATGATTATTATTTTCTGAAGGTATTGTATATTTATACATTCCTCGCTCTCTCGCTGTTTAGCTGAGAGTAATGTTGTTTAGCATTGGGTGTTCCTGAGCAGGAATCACATCTCCTTCCTTGAGCAGCTCTTAGAGGAGCCTTGTTTTCCTAGTCCACTATGTGGCACTTGGCCAAGCCTCATCTCGCATCTACAGCGCAGTCTTGTTTAGGATTGTGTTATCCATGTGAGCTGCAACAAGTGGAGGATATAACTCTTTAGATCTATGCAGTTCTAGCACTCCTTTTCACTGGGAAAGTCATTTATCCCTTTGGTAAGTGTGTTCTAGACCCTTAGAGCTTCAGATCCATAACTTGGCATCAGGCCAAAGCATACTAAGAGCCTACATTGCAGACCCTCTTCCAAATTTTTGTTATTTGCAAGAGCAGAGTTCTAGGGAGACTTGGCATCATTCTAGAGGAGAGATCTCTAGTGATTGGTTTCTTCCTCTCACTGTGGTGATCCATGGGTTGGCCAAAAAATTCATGTTAGTTTAGATCTGATCTGCTACATATGTTATGATTCAGAGTTTTCTGAATACTTCTGCAGATCTGTGACTTAGATCTTAAATCTACTCACTGTTGTTCATGTTTTGCTGAGATCCCTAAGGGGAGTGTATAAGAGAGCCTTTCTTGTATATAGATCTGAAATAGATCTATCATTTTGTATATAGTTCTACTATAGATCTAAGTTTTAATCTACTGCATGCTTCAGCCATTAAAATCACGTTGTTCAAGCTTATTCCTCTATTTCTTGTTGTTGTAGCACCTCATTTTGAGGCATTTTTCTTGTATATTCTTTCTCTTTATATTATACACTATATAAGTTGCATTATGAACACATTTTACTGATGTATAGCTGAAATATGAACCTCCATTTTGGTCTCCTATAATTATCTGATTAAATTGCGCAATCCCTGAAGCAGTATGTGCATATAGCTGCAACCCCTCTCTTTGGGTGTTTTTCAGCTAGACTAGGTAGTGGGAGATCTGTTTAACCCACCTAGTTTGATTTGTTTTTGCTCTTCTTTTGCATTTAGAACTTAGATCAGCTGATCTAAGGGATCGAGGAGCTTTCAACTCATTTCAGTGCATATATTTCTTAGGAGTGCACTATTTCAGCAGGCTTGCTGTGTAATTCCCTGTTTGGGATATTACAGTGGTATCAGAGCATCTTTCTTAGCATAGACTGTGCATTCTTTGAGCCAATATGTCTTCAGAAGAAGGAGATCCTCTCATTGACAGAGATCAGAGGTATCTGAGAAGAAGACAAAATAATTTTGATTATACCAATGAAGACAAAGACAAGGGTAAAACCCCTCAAGATGGAAATGGAAGTGATGAAGAAGGAAAGGAGTTTGCAAGAAATATTTTAAAGGCCATGCAAGATCTTGCTAGAGAGATCAAAGAGATGAGAGTAGATAGAATCAAAGAATCTCCTAGAATATTTCATCTTGGAGAAAGCTCTGGCATATCTCAACACTGGAATGATCAACCAGTGAACCAGCCAAAAGTCTCCCAACGCTCCACTATGCCTACCTTCTTGGCTGTGGGAAATGATGGGTTATGAGAGAAACCATTCCTTGAAGACTAATTTGTATAATATGAGTCTCAAAATCATAGATTCAAAGATAATCTAAGTTTTCAAGAGTTCTATCACTTGAAGGACAAAAGAAGACCAAGGTATCAACATAGAGAAGGTGGATTCACTCAGAATCATGATCGACATCACTCTATGGGAAGATTCTTCCTACCCTATTTTGATGGGTCATCTAAAGTTCTGCCAAAGCATGGATAGAAAAGCTGGACATCTATTTTCAATTGAACAAAGTCCTTGAGATGGAGGCTATCAAAGTTGCAGCGCTGCACCTTGAAGGTGAAGCACATGACTGGTGGTTCCATGGGTTGTCAACATTAGTTCATGCCAGTGTGACTACCTATTCTGAGTTCACTAGAAAAGTGGTCGAAAGATTTGACAGAAAGGATCTAGAGGCACCTTTAATGAGCCTTACAAAGTTGAAATAGTCAGGTAATGTTGAATCTTACATTTCTAAATTTCTGAGATTATCTGTTGTGGTTCCTGACTTGTCTGCAGAAAGGAGGGTGTATATGTTCATCGATGGTCTCGATGAGACTCTTCATGGGTTGTTGAAATCCAGCAAACCCCCTACCCTACATGAGGCCATTGAGAGGGCAATAGATCTTCAAGATGTATTGCCAAAAGCAAAAGAAAACTTTCAGAACAAGTCGTCCTTCTTTTCCAAGGGGAAAGGAGAAAAAAATGCTCCTTCTAAGGAGAGCACATTCAGGAAGCCTCTTGACATTGAAGTCCTGAGAGATCTAAGAAGAAAGAATATTTTCTTCACTTGTCAAGAACCATGGGTTCCTGGAAATAGTTGTGCTGCTGGTAAAGCACACTATATTAAAGTCTTCTCAGATGTTGAAGAAGATGAAGATGATGAACCAAGAGGAGGTCACAGCGCTGACAATGTTGAGGGAGACCCAACACCATCTGGAGATGGCAGTGGAGAATTTCCTCCAATGGGAGGAAATCTTGCATGTTTGAGAGGAGTAACTAAGTACTTGACCTTAAGAGTTCAAGGTTCAGTCATGAATCAGAGGGTTTCTGTGTTGATTGACAATGGGGCAACCCACAAATTTATTGATGCTCATCTTGTGCAGAGGAGAGCAATACCCACTGATACTTTTGAGGGATTCTCTATTTTGGTACCAGGAGATAGAAAAATGCATTGCATGCATTATGTCCCATCACTTTTAGTCACTATGGGATCCTACACTTTGGTGGATCACTTCTTTGTAGTTGACATACCAGACACCAATATCATTTTGGCTATTCAATGGTTGATGACATTGGGGAAAGTCACCACTAATTGGAAGGCTTTTCAAATGGAATGAGTGGAAATAAAGATTGGTGTACCTCAAATGATCCAAGGCATGCATACTTAACCCTCACATAACACTTCCACATAGAAAACAGAGATGGATTTGCACAGTGGAAGTAAGGACCTCACAGTCCCTTCTCTGATGTTCATGATATTTCTGCATGGGACATACTTATCTAGTGGAAAAACCCTTGGGAGGCCACCAGATTTAGATCTTGTGGGGGAGACCTCACAATTTTCTACTCCAAATTTAGATCCAGGAGGGATTGGAGCAAGGGAAGAGAAATCTACAGCGTTGGGAGACTTGGGACAGCTCAAGAAGGAGGGAAATCTACTTCCCTTATCACTATCACCCACTCTCTTTTCTGAATCTGTGCTATGTGAGGAGAAGAATGGAAGTTTCAGCCTTCCATCACACACCTTTGGCATGAGAGATTTCAAAGAGACTATCAGCAACATGAAATATATTCCTATGGAGGTATCACCAGCGCTGTCATTGTTGAGCATTGTAGATCTGTATTGCAAATCTCAACTACTTGTAGAGTATTCCAAAGATCTTCACATAGGTATGATACTAGATGACATGAAAAAAAAAGAGGACTACTTAGTCCATGAGGGATTCATCTATCATCATGGTAGGGTATTTTTATCTAGATCTTCGAAGCTCAAGCAGAATATACTAGAAGAGGCACAGAAAGATTTCCTTTCCAGCCATATGGAGTCTATGAAGATCTACAACCTAATCATGAGGAGCTTTGATTGGGAGGGCTTGAAGGAGGAACTACTTCAGAACTTTCAAGAGTGCATGAGCCATGTGGAGTTGGGGAAGCCAAGGGACTCTATGCAAGAGTCATTTCAGCCATCTCTTCCTTCTTTTGAAAGAGGAGAAACATCCAAGCACAACTCCATGTGTATGAGTAAATTTGATGGTAAAGAATCTGATAATGTAAAACAAGTTTCATTTCTTGAATTATCACATTCTTTTACCATGTTTTTGTAGGCCATGACTCCTAAAGGGGGTGATATATCATGTAGATCTCATGGCATTTGTTGGGCCACTAAAAATTATGAATTTGGCTACTCCCTTGTTGTGCAAAGGGAGATTCTTTTTCATGATGGGTGCTTCCCAAAGGCACCAAACATATCTCACATATTCAACCATAGTGAGATGATTTGTGCAGCAAGTAAGTGGTGGGGAAACCACTTACCAAGTGCAGGTAGGAAATGCACTGTGTTGGTACCAAATGTGGGATTATGACCCACCTCCCCATGCTCAAATTTCAGTTTGTTTATATGTAATATTATTTCCATACATTGATGATGTGATTGTACTATTTATGGGGATGTATGGAGGGAGGATGAGGAGCATATATGTACCTCATGGGATGGATACTCTTTTTTTACCTTATGCTACATGTTTCAGAGAGAGTATTGGTTCAACCATGTATGTTTTATGTGATTTCTTGACTCCTTGTGGGATGGATTATACACATCTCATATTGACATTGGAGGAACATTTCATGGAGGGTTGTATTGACGAGCACCTAGCTTATGAGGAAAGCTTGATCTTTGATGGTGTCATCAATGGAGGAGGAGAAGTGTTGCAGCACTCACCCTATCAGTTTCTTGAGGACAAGCAACATTTTGGAGGGGAGGGCTGTAATATTCCTACTTAGCCTAAGCTAAGAGGAATATGCAATTTTGTTTTATTTTCTATTGCATGAATAAATGAATAGAGGAGGACATGTAAAACTCCTAAAACCAATGAATAAATCAATGCCTATGTAAACAAAGACAAATTTGGGCCATGTAAATAAACACTTGCAAGTGTGAATGGGTTTGAATCATGAGACTGGGTAAACCTTGACCAAATCCACAGCACAGTCTAGATACAATGTACCTCATCGATGCACAACGCAGTTTTAGATGGAGGCTCCACATGTGAAAGGAGCTAACTCATTGAAGTGCTTTAGGTTTTGACAAGGCTTTCATCTTATAAAAGGAAGAGGAGAACAACAGGAAAAGGTTGTTGATGATTATTATTTTCTGAAGGTATTTTTTGTTTAGACATTCCTCACTCTCTGGTTGTTTAGCAAAGAGTAATGATGTTTAGCATTGGGTGTTCCTGAGTGGGAATCCCATCTCCTTCATTGAGAAGCTCTTGGACGAGCCGTGCTTGTCTAGTCCACTATCTGGAACTTGGCCAAGCCTCATCTTACATCTACAGTGCAGTCGTATTGAGAATTGGGCTTTCCATGTGAGCTGCAGCAAGTGGAGGATAGATCTCTTCAGATCTATGCAGTTCTAGCATTCCTTTTCAATGGGAAACTCATAGATCCCTTTGGAAATTTTGTTCTATACCCTTTGAGCTTTAGATCCATACCTTGGCATCAGGCCAAAGCATACTCAGAGCCTACAACATAGACCCTCTTCTAGATCTACGTTATTTTCAATAGTAGAGTTGTAGGGAGACATGGCATTATTCTAGAGGAGAGATCTCTAGTGATTGGATTCTTCCTCTCACTATGGTGATACGTGGATTGGCCAACCAATCCATGTTATTTCAGATCTGATCTGCTACATATGTTATGATTCAGAGTTTTCTAAATACTTCTGCAGATCTGTGAATTAGATCTTAGATCTACTCACTGTTGTTCATGTTTTGCTGAGATCCCCAAGGGGGGTGTATAAAAGAGCCTTTCTTGTATACAAATCTGAAATAGATATATCATTTTTTATAACTATATTCTCTATATCTGAGTTATAATCTACTGCATGCTTCATCCATTAAAATAACGTTGTTCAATCTTATTCCGCTATTTCTTGTGGTTCTAGCACCTCATTTTGAGATATTTATCTTGTATATTCTTTCTCTTTCTGTTATACACTATATAATCTGCATTATGAACACATTTTACTGATGCATAGCTGAAAGAAGAACCTCCATGTTGGTCTCCTATAATTATTTGATTAAACTGCTCAATCCTTGAAGCAGTATGTGCATATAGCTGCAGCCACTTTCTTTGGGTATTTTTCAGCTAGACTAGGTTGTGGGAGATCTGTTTAACCCACCTAGTTTGAGTTTTTTTTGCTCTCCTTTTGGATTTAGATCTTAGATCATCTAATCTAAGGGATCCAGGAGCTGCAAACTCATTTCAATGCATAGATTTCTCAGGAGTGCGTTATTTCAGCAAGCTTGCTGTGTAATTCCCTGTTTGGGATATTACACTCTATAAGGGCCTCCTTCTCTTTTTCAACCTTAGAAAAATCTGTCGTTTGGATGTGCTCCGAAAAATGAATATTTAACTTGATTTTCAACTCCTGCACCTCCAATTATGCCTTCTGCAATAGATTTTGCATTTCCACATTCTGATAAATTCCCTTACCCCTTATCATCTTCTTGTAATCCCCTAACTGACTGGAAAGAGCCTTTGCATTTTTTCTCTCTCTCTCTTCAAGGTATTTGACATCTTGGTTAATTTACTCTGAGATTTTTCCATCGCAAGGGTGTGTTTCAACACCTCGGTATGCAACATCTCTCCAATAGCCTTGTGTAGGTTTAGCTTCTTAGCCAATGGGATGGAAGCAAGCTTGATTATCATTTCTAGGGCCTTATACTTGGAACCTGGAGGAAAAGGGTGAGTAGTCGAATGCTGGACTATGACTATCAGCTAATCATTCTCCACATTAAGAGTTGTCAAGAGCCTAGTATGGTGTTTTTCCACGAATTGAGCTAGCCTAGAGGTGGGATTTCGAAGCTAGTGTTATCACACATAATTTTTTTACTTTTGATGGATAGGGTCATTCACCTAGGTTCAAGCTGTCTTGTAGTCATTTTCATGAAATTATTGAAAACATTGCATATGGCGATGTCTACCATAAGTCTAAAACCACCTAGAGCCTTTTCATATCAATCAAATCTACATTATGTCCTTTAGTTTTCATTCACATTCTTTTAAATCAGAAAAATATTCCACTTTCCAATTAAACACAACTTCGTAGTGAATTCAGTGCAAAATAGGCAGATATCTGTATGAAACTACCTGATAATTTCGTAGTGAATATGAGGATTTCTCTATTTTTTGACTTTTGAGTACTCAACTTCAAGGGCTGCTTATGGGAAACTAGAGAAGTATTTTATGAAAATGAGAGAGGTTATTGTGAAGCACATATCAAATAAAATAAATCTCTTTCACTTTTCTCAAAGGTGCTACAAATTTGTATACTCAGAGATGTCTTTTGGCTCTATTTTCAGAATGCATAATTTTCCTATTTTATACATGTTTTTAGAATAAAGATTCCATGTTTTTAGAATAAAGATTCTCGACAGCTAAAGATACTTTTCAAAAACCAAAGAGAGGTTTTAATTCAAAGCATATTGACCTACAAAAACCTCTTTCATTTTTGCAACATCTATCAAGGATAGAGAGATAAGAGCTCATGTCCTAACCCTATGTTTTCAGAAAAAACAGAGTCATTTTATTGATAAATAAACTTTCTAAAGGTGAAAATTATGTTTTTTTAATAGGGTAAGAAGCAAGTTTGCATGATCGTACTTCATCATATCAATTTTCAGACCTACAGGTGAAATTTGGAAGAAAAGGGGAGAAATTGGAATTTTCTCCATAATCAGGTAGTTTTGTAGCGTGTTTCGAGCTTGAAGGCCGAAAAAACGCTACGAAATTTCTAATGATGCTCTTTTGCTTTTAAATTTAGTTTTACGAAGAACTAAGGAGGGAAGACATTTTTGTTTATCTCATTAACCCCAAGGAAGATCCTCCAATAGTCAGAAAGGTCAAATGTTATGAAAAATGTGGATTTTGGAGTTTGCTATGAAATGAGCGCAATGAAATTTCTGAACATGACTGTTTTAGCAGTCAATTTCAAGTTTGATTTCTGACCAAATGAAAAAGGATTTTGGAAATTTAAAAGTGGTTGTTTTTCAACACAGGTCCATATACAAAAACCTCTCTCATTTTCTTCAAATCCATCAGCGTTTGGAAATTATACACTCATCTTTGAAGCCTATTTTTCAGAATTTTCACTAACCAGATTTGTGAAAAAATTGCAAAAATTCGACTTAGAGGAGGTCCAGCTCAACATCCATGTGGCATAATGACACATCAGACCACCAATACACTCATAAAATTAGTTGGTTGAATTTTATAAGGGTTATTAAATTTATTTGTTGAACTATTAATGAAAGAAGAGTCTTTTTTGTACTCAAACTCTGTAAAATAGAAATATCCCTAGGAAGTCTCCAAGTGATGGAATCATGTTTGAAATAGGTCTATGAGGTGGGAATTCGAAGCTAGAAAGGTGTAAAATAATTTTTATGAGTCCTCACTCTAAAAATGAGGGATTTTTAGAGCTATAAGGGGTTTGAGAATGCTTTGATACAACTACTATTGTAATTTATGATATCAGTAATAGATAGACAATGAGTTTTCTTGCTTTACCTGATATTCTTGATGTGCTTAAATGGGTTTATGTGTATCTTTTATATATTTATTCTAGTATTATTGATGCTAAATTACTTAGAATTAATATCATATATTATCTGACTTCCTTTTAGCATTGATTCATTGATTATTCTCATGTGTTAGTGTTGTTTTATCATTGAAATAGAAAAAGCCTCAACTGCCATAAGTAGGAATGCTTATCATTGATTTCCTTTTACTTACATCATGAGCCTAATGGTAGTTGAATATCCCTCATTTTTCACCAACAATAAAATACACTAAAACACTCACAGAGTTATCCATCTATTTTAAGACCTAATTGAGTAAATCCTTTGATAAGTTGAGAGAGCCCTTTCAGGTTGATGAGGCTAGTCCTCATTCAAAAGTGGTTTGAAATAGTTACTCCAAGTTGACCATTGATGCAACCCAACAGGACACAATTTGGTGATAACATTTTTGCTCCGTTGCAGGGGACCGAAGGTGTAAATTTTCCCAGGGAAGAACAACAAAGTTTCAGTTCTAAGGTCTCAATGCAACAGGAACTTAGGCACATATTAGATGTATTTCTGCTCTGGCGACTCCACACATCAAATAATCAATTGGAAGGTGACTCCATTTCTTGAGGATTAGTAGCTTGATAAAGTTCCAAGATGAGTTCCATTGCAATAATAAATTCCAGGTATGCCCCTATGAATCAATCTCACATCCCTAGTTTTCCAAATCCTATGCCAAAGGTCGATTGGTTAACTGATCTTCGCATATTTAAAAATGAAAAGAAAGACAATTTTTCTCTTCATTTGGTTAGATTCCATATGCATGTACATAGACTTAAGGTTCAGTTATCTGAGGATTGTCTCATGAAGATGTTTATGGTCACTTTAGAAGGAAAAGCATGGTATTGGTACGAAATCTTGCCAGATGGTTCCTTATATTCTCTTGCTGATTTCCATGTTACATTTTATTGCTGGTCAAAGACTGTTGTAAACATTGTGTGAGTTTTATTGAATATTTAGAGAATTGTTATGAAGATGATGAGTTCATGGATGAGGAAATTTTAGAGGCCCTTCAGGACAATCCCTTTCATCACCAAGAAGAAAGGATAACCTCTCTCTTGGATGAAAATCCAACCCAACAGGAGTTTATTTATGAAAATCATGTTACATCCTCTAAGTTTGATGAAAATTTGTAGCAAACTTGTCAATATTTTGATCATTGGGAATATGAGAACCATTTCAAACAACAAGAGGAAATACTAGAAGATAATTTCTATAATCCTCAGGTAAAGGAAGAAGTTTATTCTTCATGTCATTCCTTGCATCAGCCTACATCAAATGAAGAAAATTTTAGACAATTATATGGGTATGCTTGTTGAATCATATGAAGAGTTACCTTTAGAAATTTCTATGGTACATGCTGAGGCAGTTCCTTTTGAAAGTGTCCAAGATTACTCCAATTATTTTTTCGTCTCAAATGAAAATAATGATCAACAAATTTTTTCATTTTTATTTGAGAAATGTCACAAGGGTTATAATGAAGAATATGAACAAGGAACACCATCAAAGGATCATATTTACTCACACTTTCTTCTTGATCAACAAGAATTACTCGTGCATACTCTTAAAGATCTTTAGCAGCTCTGTTGGAATCTTCTATAGGAATGAATTTCAATATTGTTCTCAATTCTGTATACAAATTCAAATGGTGGAACAACTTTTCATCTCTCAAGAATGTCTTTATGATCAAAGAAGTTGAATGTCCATTCCAATCCAGTACTCAACTTCTTGATTGGCTTCATTGGAACAATGAGATCACTTGATTCAGCTTTTATGCTGATCAAGTAGAGTAGGATCATTTGTATATAAATAAGCCTAAAGATCAAGCATTTTGTCAGTTTTAGTTTTAAATTCAACATGTGCGTTTACAATTCTTTAGAAGCTACCGGTTTTTTCAGTGCTAAGGTCACAAGTTAGAACATTTGTAAGTTTTCGTTTTAAAAATGGGAGCAGCCTAATGGAGGTGGCACTGAAACTACTAGTTCTTTGTTGTACCACAGGGGCACACCATCCCAAGTGGAGCCACTATTATCACACATAAATTTTTTAATTTTTATGGATAGGGTCATTCACCTAGGTTCATTCTGTCTCATAGTCATTTTCATGAAATTCTTGAAAACATTGCATATGGTGATGTCTACCACAAGTCTAAAACCACCTAGAGCCTTGTCATATCAGCCAAATCTATCTCATGTCCTTTAGTTTTCATTCCCACACTTTTAAATTACAAAAATCTTCCACTTTCCAGTTAAACATAGTTTTGTAGCAAATTCAATGCAAAATAGGCAGATTTTGCTATGAAACTACCTGATAATTTCGTAGCGAATATGAGGATTTCTCTATTTTTTGACTTTTGAGAAGTCACATTAAAGGGTCATTTCTAGGAAAATAGAGAATTATTTTAAGAATTTGAGAGAGGTTATTTTCATGCACATATAAAATAACATTAACCTCTTTCATGTTTCTCAAAGGTGCTACAAATTGGGAGATTTAGAGATGTCTTTTGGCTTTATTTTCAGATTGCAAAATTTTCTTATTTTTTATATGTTTTTAGAATGAATATTATGGACAGCTGGAGATTTTTCAAAACCCCAAGAGAGGTTTTTCTTCATAGTATACTAACCTACAAAACCCTCTTTCGGTTTTGCAACATCTATCAAGGATAGAGAGATAAGAGCTCATGTTTGAACCCTATGTTTTCAGAAAAAACAAATCATTTTATTGATAAATAAACTTGCTAAAGGTGAAAATGATGCTTTTTAAAGAGGGTAAGGCATGTTTGCATGATCATACTTCATCATATCAATTTTCAGACCAACAGGTGAAAATTGGAAGAAAAAGGGAGAATTTGGAATTTTCTCCATAATCAGGTAGTTTCGTAGCATGCTCTAGGGTTGAAGGCCGAAAAAATGCTACGAATTTTGTAAAGATGCTCTTTTGCCTTTATATTCAGTTTTCTGGAGAACTAAGGAGGGAAAAAGTTTGTATTTAGCTCATTAGCCCCAAGGAAGATCCTCCATTAGTCAGAAAGGTCAAAGGCTATACAAAAGGTGGATTTTTGAGTTTTCTACGAAATGAGCGCTACGAAATTTTTGAACATGAATGTTTTAGAAGTCGACTTCAAGTTTGATTTCTAACCAAATGAAAAATTATTTTGGAAATATGAAAGTGGTTTTTTTTTAGCACAGGTCCATCTATAAAAACCTCTCTCAGTTTTTGCAATTCCATCAGGGTTTGGAAATTATACATTCATCTTTGAAGCCTATTTTTCAGAATTTTCACTAACCAGATTTGTGAAAATATGGAAAAATTCGACTTGGAGGAGGTCCAGCTCAGCATCCACGTGGCATAATGACACATCATCACTCAAATACACTCATAAAATTAGTTGGTTGAATTTTATAAGGGTTATTAAATGGATTTGTTGAGCTATTAATGAAAGAAAGTCCTTTTTATACTCAAACTCTGTAAAACAAAAATATCCCTAGGAAGTCTCCAAGCGATGGAATCCCATTTGAAATAGGTCTATGAGGTGGGAATTAAAAGCTAGCAAGGTGGAAAATAATTTGTATCAGTCCTCACTAAATAAATGAGGGATTTTTAGAGCTATAAGGGGTTGGAGAATTCTTTTATAGAGCTACTATTGTAACTTCTGATATCAGCTATAGACAGACAATGAGTTTTCTTGCTTTACCTGATATTATTGATGTGTTTCAATGGGTTTATGTGTCTCTTTTATATCTTTATTCCAGTAGTATTGATTCTAAATTACTTAGAATTCATATCATATATGCTATGAATTCATTTTAACATTGACTCACTAATTATTCTCATGTGTTAGTGTTGTTCTATCATTGAAACAAAAAAATCCTCAGCTTCCATATGTAGGAATTCTTATCATTGATTTCCTTTTACTGGCTCCATGAGCCCAATGATAGATGATTATTCCTCATTTTTCACCTGCAATAACATCCACTAAAACACTCACAGAGTTAGCCATCTATTTTAAGACCTAATTGAGTGAATCCTTTGATAAGTTGAGAGAGCCCTCTCAGGCTGGAGAGGCTAATCCTCAGTCAAAAGTGGTTTGAAATAGTTACTCCAAGTTGACCATTGAAGCAGCCCAGCAAGACAAAATTTGGTGATAACAGCTACCAAGGTGGAAAATCATTTTTCTAAGTCCTCACTCTATAAATGAAAGAGTTTTAGAGTTATAAAGGGTTGATTTATTTTTATGACAGACTACTATTGTAAAAAAATCATTAGTAATATACAGTGGAAACTTCCTTCTCTTCACCTGAGATTCATTGATGTTCTCATGAGTATTTGTCTTTTGCATTCTGCAATTTTATCTTTAGTATCCTAGTGTTTTATTACTTAGAATTCATGGCTCACATGCTCTAACTTCCTTCAAACATTTAGTTTACTGTGAATGTTATATTTTCATCAGAATTTCTATATGCCTCAGCTTCCATGAGAGGATTTTCACATGCCATTGAGTTCTTTACACTGACTCCATATGCCCAATGGTAGTGATTTGTCCATATATTTCACCTACATAAAAAACACACTTAAAACACAATTTCAGAGTTAGCCATCTATTGAACTTCATTTAGATAATATCATTTTATATCCTTGAGAGATACCTCTCAGGATGAAAAGACTATTTTTTAGCTAGAAGTAGGTTTGAAATAGTTACTCTAGGTTGATTATTGAAGCAACCCATTAGTATTAAATTTAGTGATAACAGGAGGTTGAGGTAGAAGAGCAGGTTGAGATCAAATCATATGAATGGATTATTAGGGAGAATGACGAGGAAATATCATTGTTGAGGGAGATATTCTCCATTGCTAATTCTAAAATCAATTTCCTACAACAAGAGAATTTTCAGTTGAAGGTGAAGTAGGTGATACAAAGAAAACCTAAGCCAGACCTAAACGCAGATAAAGGTAAAGGTAAGAATATCATATATGTTTATCAAATGCATGACATGGAGACTGAAATACATCCAAGCAGGCCAAAGACAAGAGCCCTCAAAAGGGTGATGGAGCTAGAAAGACAATCATCTCATCCACCTAAAGAATTGACTTTTGATGAGCTAATAGCTATGGAGATCAATCATGATAGAGAAATCTGGTTGGAAAGGGTAAATTAACATTTGGAGAATATCTTGAAGAGTTATAAGGGAGAGAACAACCTCCAAAGACACATGGAAAATCATCATCGCACCAAGAACATAATTTCACAAATAAGGCCAAAACAACTGAAGAAAAGGCTAAAAGAAACTGAAATGAAGCTTAAAGAGAAAGATAGCTTACATTTGCTAGCTAAAGCCTCCCTGGTTGCTTTTCCCATCAGTCACAGGTGCTACAAAACTAACTTTGAGAAGTTTTGAAGAATTTTGGTATTTTTTGTGATTTTTGCACAAATATGGAAATTCCCTCCTCACATAAGCATAGCAAGATTTCGTTATGCTTGTTTTAGGGGCATCCAAATGATGATTTTATTATATGGTTGGATGCATTTTGATGATTAAATCACAGATAGGTAATATTATTTTCATGAAAATATTTAACATTTCATAAAAGGCCAAAAAACCACTCATTTTCTATGCTTCTGCCACTTTTTTGGAGGCCTTGTTATGCTTTTGGAGTAACCTTGAGAGAATGAACTTTTGGAGGCCTTCCCATGGGTCATTTTGTAAAATTAAAGATGTTCTAGAAACTAGAGACACAACGTGAGTTTACCTATCTTTTAGAATATAATTTTGACTCCTAAAAGTACCTCAAAAATGGATGCAAACATTGGTTACGCTTATGTAAAATTATGTTACGCATCTGTCAAAAAGTGTTACACATCTGCATTCGATTCCTCAAGAGACTTGTCAATCTCAGAAAATGTCATAATTTTGAGGTTTTTCTGTCATATGAGTTGGAATTAGAGTAATTGAGTTGGTTTTTTCCTCTTATCCTGAGGGAACATGTAATTTAATGTGGGGGACACACTCTCCTAGTTCATAGCTGAAATTTAGGGAATGGTTTCTAACTTACCTAGAATCTAGGAAATGACTTATGTCATGTATTTATGATGCATTTTGTATGGGAATTCGACCTTATGAGGTGTGATGGTTCATGTCTTCTATAATTAAACTCTCTTTAGCCTTTTGTTGGGTTGGATAGTCTTATTTTGCAGTGGATCTATTGTACAACCTTTTGGAATGAAATCAAAGACACTCTTGCAGAACCTGTCTTGAGAATCTTGTGGTATGAATTGGAGCATTTTTTCTTTCTCTATATGTTTATCTATTCATGTTGAATTATATGTTTTCCTATTTCAGATACATGTTTCCATGTGTTCATCTTGTAAGTTTGTAAGCAGAAATCATGTATGTTCATGATCTGTTTTATACAATCTTTACATGACATGTATATGTTCCTTGTTGGGTATGTGTTATATTCTTTCCACGAGTAGCTCCACGTGCTGTACGTTGCGCCAGGTGCAGCAGGGGGGTCACAGGGGGGGCGGCAGCCCCCCCTGTCAGGGTCCGGGGCAGTGCCTCGGCAAAAAGAAATTTTGGTATGCGGTCCCACTCATATGCGGACCCACCCATGTTTTGTGCATGAGTTTGCACATGGTTTTGGGGTATGATGGTTTTCGGTCCCTGGTATTTTGTAGATCCGGTCAAGGGAACTACGGTTATGTTCTAATCCAGGGTTAATGGATTGGGGTTTATGTATGCTTCGGCATGTATATATATGTGTTGTAACACTAAAAGGAATATAATGAAAAATCAAGCTGGTCGTCCCGATTTGGGATCCAGGGGAAAATCTCTGTGTTTATCTGTTTTATGTTTTATGCTCTCGCTATTGTTTATTTTCTATTATAAGATTCATGTGTAGATAATTTATGTTCAGGGTTAAAACCTACATTTGGTATCAGAGCTGTTTCGGCTTCAAGGGGACGCCTTTGTTGTTGAGGGTTTTTTGCTCGGGCCTGTGGTAGACCCTGTGCAGTGGGAGATCTGCGGGATTGATTCTTGCGGTGAAAGAATATGGCGAGCGTCGGAAAGATAGAGATCGAGAAATTTAATGGTCAGAGTTTTGAGTTGTGGAAGCTCAAGATGGAGGATCTGCTGGTGGATAAAGATCAGTGGATCGTGGTAGATCCAAGTACTAAACCAACGGCAATGTCAGATGAAGACTGGAAGAAACTAGATCGGAAGGCTAAGAGCACAATACGGTTGTGTGTCTCAGATTCAGTATTGTTGAATGTATCTGGGGAAGCTACGACGAAGAATTTGTGGGAAAAAATTGGGACTTTGTACCAATATAAGTCTCTGGTGAATAAGCTGTTCCTACAAAAAAAGCTATATAACCTGAGGATGAAGGATGGAGACTCGGTGACAGAGCATCCGAACGCCTTCAATACTGTGGTAAGTCAGCTGTCATCTATTGATATTAAAATATCAGATGAAGATAAGTGCATCAGTTTGTTGTGTTCTCTACCAGACTCGTGGGATAGTCTGGTTATTGCAATAGGTAGCAATACAACTACCTTGAATTTTGATGACATTGTCTCAGCCTTGCTGTCAGAGGAAATGAGACGGAGAAATATGGAGGGCAAGAATGGAGATGCCTTATCTGTATGAGGAAGGTCCCAAAACATAATCAAGAATAAGGTTTCGAGTGGGAGATCCAAATCTAGAGGGAGATCTAAATCTCATGGAAAGTTTGTAAAGGTATGTTGGAAATGCAGAAAGGAAGGGCACTACAAAAAGGACTGCAGATCTAAAGCTCCTGAGAAAAGAAAGGGATTTGATGATGCTCCTTCTGCAGAGGCAAAAACCACCTCGGATGAAGGTGGGGATGTGTATTTGGCTTCTTCTTCAAATACACATGTAGATCATGAGTCATGGTTGATTGACTCAGGTGCATCCTTTCACTTCACTCCCCATAGGGAGTGGTTCTGCGAGTATGAGAAATATGATGGTGATGATGTCTTCCTAGGGGATGATAGGAAGGCCAGAATCGTCGGACGTGGAAAGGTCAAGCTGAAGCTGCAAGGTGGAAGGATTAGAACACTTCCTAGTGTTCTGCATATTCCTGCATTGGCCAGAAATCTGATTTCTGTAAGCAAGATGGATGATGCAGGTGTAAAAACAGTGTTCGAGAAAGATGCCTGCAAGATGGTTCGGGGAGCATTGGTATTAATGCAGGGAGTTCGGACTGGAACTCTGTACAAGCTACAAGGTAGCACTGTTATTGATGGGTGTAATAGTTATGTGGTTCCTGAATGTGGAGCGGAAAGCCTAGCTGTCTTTGGAGAAAATACCATGTTATGGCATCAAAGGCTTGGACATATTGGAGAGAAGGGCCTTCGGATACTACATAGAAATGGTATGGTAGAAGGTATGTCTAATTTCTCTTTGGATTTCGATTTCTGTGAACATTGTGTATATGGGAAGCAGAATCGGGTGAGTTTTCCTTCTGGTGCTAAGAGGGCAAACAAGATATTAGAAATTGTGCACGGTGATGTGTTTGGGCCTGTGTCAGTTCCATCACTGGGAAAGTCTGTGTACTATGTTTCATTCATAGATGACTTCTCAAGGAATACATGGATATATTTCTTGAGGAAGAAATCCGAAGTCTTTGAAAAATTTAAAGAATTTAAGGCTCTGGTGGAAAACCAGACAGAGAAGAAGATAAAGGCATTGAGGACAGATAATGGTGGGGAGTTCTGCAAGAAGGAATTTGAAGAGTTCTGTAAGAAGTGTGGTATAGCATGGCAGAAAACTACTCCATACACACCTCAGCAAAATGGAGTTGCAGAAAGAATGAACAGAACGCTAATGGAAAAGGCAAGAAGCATGCTCAGTGGTACTGGGTTAGGACAAGAATTCTGGGTAGAGGCAGTGGAGACTGCATGTTACTTAGTTAATAGATCACCTTCATCAGCGTTGGAGGATAAGACTCCACATGAGGTATGGACTGGTAAGAAACCATCTCTTTCACATCTAAGGTTATTTGGATGTGATGCATATGTACATGTTCCAAAGGAGAAAAGGACCAAGTTGGATAATAAATCTAAAAGGTGCATCTTTATTGGGTATAGGGATGGTTTAAAAGGTTACAAGCTTTGGAACCCGGAAACAAGGAAGGTTGTGTATAGCCGAGATGTGGTGTTTAGATATGTGAAAGATGTTTTTAAACATGAAATCATACCAAAGGAACCTGAGAAGATATAGTTTGAGCTAAAGGAGGATGAATCAGACTCTACAACAGAAGAAGATTCAGAAGAGGAATAGCCACAAACCCCAGCTTTGAGAAGATCAGTCCAGGAAAGAAGGCAACCAGAAAGGTATAGTCCATCTACTTTCTGTTCAGGTTATTCCTTAACTATAACTGATGATGATCCCAGAACTGTCAGGGAGGCAGTAGATTCAGAGGATGGAAAACTCTTGAAGGAGGCCATGGTTGATGAAATGGCATCCTTGCACAAAAATGAGGCATGGGATTTGGTGAAGTTGTCGGCTGGAAGGAAGCCCATCGGGAGAAAATGGGTGTTTAAGAAGAAGATGAATGTAGAAGGCAAGGTGGAGAAATACAAAGCTCGTTTGGTAGAAAAAGGTTACTCCCAGGTGCCGGGAATTGATTTTGGTGATATTTTTTCTCCTGTTGCAAAGTTACTTCTATTAGATTACTTTTATCTGTTGCTACTACATTTTATTTTGAGATAGAACAAATGGATGTGAAGACAACATTTCTTCACGAGGATCTAGAAGAGGAGATCTACATGAAGCAACCTGAAGGGTTTATGTTGAAGGGTAAGAAAGAACTGATGTGCAGGTTGAGGAAGTCTCTGTATGGGTTAACAGTCACCAAGGATGTGGTATCAGAAATTTGATACCTATATACGGGGACTTGGCTTCACTAGAAGAAAGGAGGATCACTGTGTTTATTTTAAATTAATTGGTGACAGTGTTATTTATTTGGTCTTGTATGTGGATGATATGTTGTTGATTGGAAATGACAAAGAAATTATCCAAGATTTGAAAACCCAATTGCTCTCCAAATTCAACATGAAGGATCTTGGTGCTGCAAGCTATATTTTGGGCATGGAAATTAAGAGAGATCGGGCAAAGAGGAATCTTTGGTTAAACTAGAGGAAGTATGTCGAGACTATATTGTAGAGGTTCAATATGCAGGATAGTAAACCGTTGAATGATCCTATTCCTGTAGGTGTAAAGCTGTCTACTGAATAGTGTCCCAAGACACAAGAATAAGAGGAGGATATGTCTTGTGTTCCATATGCAAGTGCAGTCGGTAGTCTGATGTATGCAATGGTCTGTACTAGACCAAACATTGCACATGCAGTGGGAGTATTGAGCAGGTTTATGTCAAACCCAGGGAAGGAGCATTAGGCAGTAGTGAAGCAGGTTTTCAGATATTTATGTGGCACTAGTTATTATGGCTTGTGCTACCAAGGAAGACCAGGATTGGAAACAATGTTGGGCATTCATGGTTTTGTTGATGCAGACTGGGCTGGAGATCTGGACCAAAGAAGATCTACAAGTGGGTATGTGCTTAGCCTATTTGGAGGGGCAGTCATTTGGATGAGTAAAAGACAGTCTGTAGTGGCTCTTTTAACTACAGAGGCGAAATACATAGCAGCCACTCATGCAAGAAAAGAAGCAGTTTGGTTGCAAAGATTGTGTTCAAGTATGGGGTTGGTACAACAAGCTATAAGGATAGACTGCGATAGCCAAAGTGAAATTTTCTTGGCTAAGAACCCTACTTATCATTCAAAGACAAAGCACATTGATTTTCAATATCACTTTATTAGAGATATGGTTGAGGCTAAAAGGGTGTTGCTGGTAAAGTTGGACACTTTCAAGAAGGTTGCAGATGCATTGACAAAGTTTATGAGCACTCATAAGTTCTCTTTGTGTAGAGAAACAATGGGTGTTGAAGAATCAGCCCAATGACTAAGCTCTCCTGTGGCCCCCTGTGGAAAGAAAACAACAAGTGGGAGAATGTTCGGTATGTGTTATATTCTTTCCACGAGTAGCCCCACGTGTTGTATGTTGCGCCGGGCACAGCAAGGGGGTCACAGGGGGGGCAGCAGCCCCCCCTGTCAGGGTCCAGGGCAGCACCCTAGCACAATTTTGTTTTTGGTATGTGGCCCCACCCATGTTTTGTGCATGAGTTTGCACATGGTTTTGGGGTACGATGGTTTTCAACCCCTGGTATTTGGTAGATCCGGTCAAGGGAGCTATGGTTATGTTCTAATCTAGGGTTAATGGATTGGGGTTTATGTATGCTTCGGCATGTATATATATGTGTTGTAACACTAAAAGGAATATAATGAAAAATCAAGCTGGTTGTCCCGATTTTGGATCCAGGGGAAAATCTCTGTGTTTATCTGTTTTATGTTTTATGCTCTCGCTATTGTTTATTTTCTGTTATAAGATTCGTGTGTAGATAATTTCTATTCAGGGTTAAAACCTACATTTGGTATCAAAGCTGTTTCGGCTTCAAGGGGATGCCTTTGTTGTTGAGGGTTTTTTTCTCGGGCCTGTGGTAGACCCTGTTCAGTGGGAGATCTGCGGGATCGATTCTTGCGGTGAAAGAAGATGGCGAGCGGCGGAAAGATAGAGATCGAGAAATTTAATGGTCGGAGTTTTGAGTTGTGGAAGCTCAAGATGGAGGATCTGCTGGTGGATAAAGATCAGTGGATCGTGGTAGATCCAGGTACTAAACCAACGGCAATGTCAGATGAAGACTGGAAGAAACTGGATCGAAAGGCTAAGAGCACAATACGGTTGTGTGTGTCAGATTCAGTATTGTTGAATGTATCTGGGGAAGCTATGGCGAAGAATTTGTGGGAAAAACTTGGGACTTTGTACCAATCTAAGTCTCTGGTGAATAAGTTGTTCCTGCGGAAAAAGCTGTATAACCTGAGGATGAAGGATGGAGACTCGGTGACAAAGCATCTGAACGCCTTCAATACTGTGGTAAGTCAGCTGTCGTCTGTTGATATTAAAATCTCAGATGAAGATAAGTGCATCAGTTTGTTGTGCTCTCTACCAGACTCGTGGGACAGTCTGGTTATTGCAATAGGTAGCAATACAACTACCTTGAATTTTGATGACATTGTCTCAGCCTTGCTGTCGGAGAAAATGAGACGGAGAAATATGGAGGGTCAGAATGGAGATGCCTTATCTGTACGAGGAAGGTCCCAGAACAGAAACAAGAATAAGGTTTCGAGTGGGAGATCTAAATCTAGAGGGAGATCTAAATCTCCTGGAAAGTTTGTAAAGGTGTGCTGGAAATGTGGAAAGGAAGGACACTACAAAAAGGAATGTAGATCTAAAGCTCCTGAGAAAGGAAAGGGATCTGATGAAGCTCCTTCTGCAGAGGCAAAAACCACCTCGGATGAAGGTGGGGATGTGTATTTAGCTTCTTCTTCAAATACACATGTAGATCATGAGTCATGGTTGATTGACTCAGGTGCATCCTTTCACTTCACTCCCCATAGGGAGTGGTTCTGCGAGTATGAGAAATATGATGGTGATGTCTTGCTAGGGGATGATAGGAAATTCAGAATCATCGGACGTGGAAAGGTCAAGCTGAAGCTTCAAGGTGGAAGGATTAGAACACTTCCTAGTGTTCTACATATTCCTGCATTGGCCAGAAATCTGATTTCTGTAAGCAAGATGGATGATGCAGGTGTAAAAACAGTGTTCGAGAAAGATGCCTGCAAGATGGTTCGGGGAGCACTGGTATTAATGCGGGGAGTTCGGACTGGAACTCTGTAAAAAATACAAGGTAGCACTGTCATTGATGGGTGTAACAGTTCTATGGTTCCTGAAAGTGGAGCGAAAAGCCTAGCTGTCTCTGGAGAAAAGACCATGCTATGGCATCAAAGTCTTGGACATATTGGAGAGAAGGGCCTTCGGATACTGCATAGAAATGGTATGGTAGAAGGTATGTCTAATTTCTCTCTGGATTTCAATTTCTGTGAACATTGTGTATATGCAAAGTAGAATCGGGTGAGTTTTCCTTCTGGTGCTAAGAGGGTGAACAAGATATTAGAACTTGTGCACAGTGATGTGTTTGGACCTGTGTCAGTTCTGTCACTGGGAAATTTTGTGCACTATGTTTTGTTCATAGATGACTTCTCAAGGAATACATGGATATATTTATTGAGGAAGAAATTTGAAGTCTTTGAAAAATTTAAACAATTTAAGGCTTTGGTGGAAAACCAGACAGAGAAGGAGATAAAGGTGCTGAGGACAGATAATGGTGGGGAGTTCTGCAAGAAGGAATTTGAAGGGTTCTATAAGTGTGGTATAGCACGGTAGAAGAATACTCCATACACACCTCAGCAAAATAGAGTTGCAGAAAGAATGAATAGAACGCTGATGGAAAAGGCAAGAATCATGCTCAGTGGTACCGGGTTAGGACAAGAATTCTGGGAAGAGGCAGTGGAGACTGCATGTTAATTAGTTAATAGATCACCTTCATCAGCATTGGAGCATAAGACTCCACATGAGGAATGGACTACTAAGAAACCCTCTCTTTCACATCTAAGGGTATTTGGATTTGATGCATATGTACATGTTCCAAAGGAGAAAAGGACCAAGTTGGATAATAAATCTGAAAGGTGCATCTTTATTGGGTATAAGGATGGTTTAAAGGGTTACAAGCTTTGGAACACAGAAACAAGGAAGGTTGTGTACAGCCGAGATGTGGTGTTTAGAGAAGTGAAAGATGTTGTTAAACATGAAGTCCTATCAAAGGAACCTGAAAAGATAGAGTTTGAGCTAAAGGAGGATGAATCGGACTCTACAACAGAAGAAGACTCAGAAGATGAAGAGCCACAAACTCCAGCTTTGAGAAGATCAGTTCGGGAAAGAAGGCAACCAGAAAGGTATAGTCCATCTGCTTTCTGTTCAGGTTTTGCCTTAACTATAACTGATGATGAACCCAGAACTGTCAGGGAGGCAGTAGATTCAGAGGATGGAAAACTCTGGAAGAAGGCCATGGTTGATGAAATGGCATCCTTGCACAAAAATGAGGCATGGGATCTGGTGGAGTTGCCGGCTGGAAGGAAGCCCATCGGGAGCAAATGGGTGTTTAAAAAGAAGATGAATGTAGAAGGCAAGGTGGAGAAATAAAAAGCTTGGTTGGTAGCAAAAGGTTATTCCCAGGTGCCGGGAATTGATTTTGGTGATATTTTTTCTCCTGTTGCCAAGGTTACTTCTATTAGATTACTTTTATCTGTTGCTGCTGCATTTGATTTTGAGATAGAACAGATGGATGTGAAGACATCATTTCTTCACGGGGATCTAGAAGAGGAGATCTACATGAAGCAACCTGAAGGATTTATGGTGAAGGGTAAGAAAGAACTGGTATGCAGGTTGAAGAAGTCTCTGTATGGGTTAAAACAATCACCAAGGATGTGGTATCAGAAATTTGATACCTACATACGGGGACTTGGCTTCACCAGAAGCAAGGAGGATCACTGTGTTTATTTTAAATTAATTGGTGACCATGTTATTCATTTGGTCTTGTATGTGGATGATATGTTGTTGATTGGAAATGACAAAGAAATTATCCAAGATTTGAAGACCCAACTGTTCTCCAAATTCGACATGAAGGATCTTGGTGCTGCAAACTATATTTTGGGCATGGAAATTAAGAGATATCGGGAAAAGAGGAAGCTCTGGTTAAACCAGAGGAAGTATGTCGAGACTATATTGCAGAGGTTCAATATGCAGGATAGTAAACTGGTGAATGTTGCTATTCCTGTAGGTGTAAAGCTGTCTGCTGAAAAATGTCCCAAGACACAAGAAGAAGAGGAGGATATGTCTCGTGTTCCATATGCAAGTGCAATGGGTAGCCTGATGTATGCAATGGTATGTACTAGAGCAGACATTGCACATATAGTGGGAGTATTGAGCAGGTTTATGTCAAACCCAGGGAAGGAGCATTGGACAGCAGTGAAGCAGGTTTTCAGATATTTACGTGGCACTAGTGATTATGGCTTGTGCTACGAGGGAAGACAAGGATTGGAAACAATTTTGGACATTCATGGTTTTGTTGATGCATACTGGGATAGACTGCAAGCTATAAGGATAGACTGCGATAGCCAAAGTGCAATTTTCTTGGCTAAGAACCCTTCTTATCATTCAAAGACAAAGCACATTGATGTTCAATATCACTTTGTTAGAGATATGGTTGAGGCTAAAAGGGTGATACTGATAAAGGTGGACACTTTGAAGAATGTTGCAGATGCATTGACGAAGTCTGTGAGCACTCATAAGTTCTCTTAGTGTAGAGAAACAATGGGTGTTGAATAATTGGCCCAATGACTAAGCTCTCCTGTGGCCCCCTGTGGAAAGAAAACAACATGTGGGAGAATGTTGGGTATGTGTTATATTCTTTCCATGAGTAGCCCCACGCGCTGTATGTTGCGCCCGGCGCAGCAGGGGGGTTACAGGGGGGGCGGCAGCCCCCCCTGTCGGGGTCTGAGGCAGTGCCCCAGAAAAAAAAAATTTGGTATGCGGTCCCACTCATAGGCGGACCCACCCATGTTTTGTGCATGAGTTTGCACATGGTTTTGGGGTACAATGGTTTTTAGCCACTGGTATTTTGTAGATCCGATCAAGGGAACCACGGTTATGTTCTAATCCAGGGTTAATGGATTGGGATTTCTGTATGCTTCGACATGTATATATATGTGTTGTAACACTAAAAGGAATATAATGAAAAATCAAGCTGGTCGTCTCGATTTGGGATCCAAGGGAAAATCTCTGTGTTTATCTATTTTATGTTTTATGCTCTCACTATTGTTTATTTTCTGTTATAAGATTCGTGTGTAGATAATTTTTGTTCAGGGTTAAAACCTACATTTGGTATGAGATTTGTTTTGACTTCAAGGAGACACCTTTGCTACTGAGGGTTTTTTGCTCGGGCCTGAGGTAGACCCTATTCAGTGGGAGATCTACGGGATCGATTCTTGTGGTGAAAGAAGATGGCGAGCGGCGGAAAGATAGAGATCAAGAATTTTAATGGTCATAGTTTTGAGTTGTGGAAGCTCAAGATGGAGGATCTTCTGGTGGATAAAGATCATTGGATCTTGGTAGATACAAGTACTAAACCAACATCAATGTCAGATGAAGACTGGAAGAAACTAGATCGGAAGGCTAAGAGCACAATACGGTTGTGTGTCTCAGATTCAGTATTGTTGAATGTATCTAGGGAAGCTGCGGCAAATAATTTGTGGGAAAAACTTGGGACTTTGTACCAATATAAGTCTCTGGTGAATAATTTGTTCATGCGGAAAAAGCTTTATAACCTAAGGATGAAGGATGGAGAATCCATGACAGAGCATCTGAACGCCTTCAATACTGTGGTAAGTCAGCTGTCATCTATTGATATTAAAATATCAGATGAAGATAAGTGCATTAGTTTGTTGTTTTCTCTACTAGACTCGTGGGACAGTCTGGTTATTGCAATAGGTAGCAATACAACTACCTTGAATTTTGATGACATTGACTCAGCCTTGCTGTCGGAGGAAATGAGATGGAGAAATATGGAGGGTCAAAATGGAGATGCCTTATCTGTACGAGGAAAGTCCCAAAACAGAAACAAGAATAAGGTTTCTAGTTGGAGATCTAAGTCTAGAGGGAGATTTAAATCTCCTGGAAATTTTGTAAAGCTGTGCTGGAAATGCGGAAAGGAAGGAAACTATAAAAATGAATGCAGATCTAAAGCTCATGAGAAAGAAAAGGGATCTGATGATGCTCCTTCTGCAGAGGAAAAAACCACCTCGGATGAAGGTGGGGATGTGTATTTAGCTTCTTCTTCAAGTACACATGTAGATCATGAGTCATGGTTGATTGACTCAGGTGCATCCTTTCACTTCACTCCCCATAGGGATTGGTTCTGCGAGTATGAGAAATATGCAGGTGTAAAAATAGTTTTCTATAAAGATGCCTGCAAGATGGTTTGGGGAGCACTGGCATTAATGCAGGGAGTTCAGACTAGAACTCTGTACAAGCTACAAGGTAGCACTATTATTGATGGTTGTAATAGTTCTATGGTTCCTGAAAGTGGAGCGGAAAGCCTAGCTGTCTTTGGAGAAAAGACCATGCTATGGCATCAAAGGCTTGGACATATTGGAGAGAAGGGCCTTCAGATACTGCACAGAAATGGTATGGTAGAAGGTATGTCTAATTGTTCTCTGGATTTCGATTTCTGTGAACATTGTGTATATGGGAAGCATAATCGGGTGAGTTTTCCTTCTGGTGCTAAGAGGGCGAACAAAATATTAGAACTTGTGCACAGTGATGTGTTTGGACCTGTGTCATTTCCATCACTGGGAAAGTCTGTGTACTATGTTTCATTCATAGATGACTTCTCAAGGAATACATGGATATATTTCTTGAGGAAGAAATCTGAAGTCTTTGACAAATTTAAACAATTTAAGGCTTTGGTGGAAAACTAGACAGAGAAGAAGATAAAGGCGCTGAGGACAGATAATGGTGGGGAGTTCTGCAAGAAGGAATTTGAAGGGTTATGTAAGAAGTGTGGTATAGCACGGCAGAAGACTACTCCATACACACCTCATCAAAACGGAGTTGCAGAAAGAATGAAAAGAACGCTGATGGAAAAGGCAAGAAGCATGCTTAGTGGTACCGGGTTAGGACAAGAATTCTGGGCAGAGGCAGTGCATACTGCATGTTACTTAGTTAATAGATCACCTTCATCATCGTTGGAGGATAAGACTCCACATGAGGTATGGACTGGTAAGAAACCCTCTCTTTCACATCTAAGGGTATTTGGATGTGATGCATATGTACATGTTCCAAAGGAGAAAAGGACCGATTTGGATAATAAATCTGAAAGGTGCATCTTTATTGGGTATAAGGATGGTTTAAAAGGTTACAAGCTTTGGAACCCGAAAACAAGGAAGGTTGTGTACAGCCGAGATGTGGTGTTTAGAGATGTGAAAGATGTTTTTAAACATGAAATCATACCAAAGGAACCTAAGAAGATAGAGTTTGAGCTAAAGGAGGATGAATCAGACTCTACAACAGAAGAAGATTCAGAAGAGGAAGAGCCACAAACCCCAGCTTTGAGAAGATCAGTTCGGGAAAGAAGGCAACCAAAAAGGTATAGTCCATCTGCTTTCTATTCAAGTTTTGCCTTAACTATAACTGATGATGATCCCAGAAATTTCAGGGAGGCAGTAGATTCAGAGGATGGAAAACTCTGGAAGGAGGCCATGGTTGATGAAATGGCATCGTTGCACAAAAATGAGGCATGGGATTTGGTGAATTTGTCGGCTGGAAGGAAGCCCATCAGGAGCAAATGGGTGTTTAAGAAGAAGATGAATGTAGAAGGCAAGGTGGAGAAATACAAAGCTCGGTTGGTAGAAAAAGGTTATTCCCAAGTGTCGGGAATTGATTTTGGTGATATTTTTTCTCCTGTTGCCAAAGTTACTTCTATTAGATTACTTTTATCTGTTGCTGCTGCATTTGATTTTGAGATAGAACAGATGGATGTGAAGACAACATTTCTTGACGGGTATCTAGAAGAGGAGATCTACACGAAGCAACCTGAAGGCTTTATGGTGAAGGGTAAGAAAGAAATAGTGTGCAGGTTGAAGAAGTCTTTGTATGGGTTAAAACAGTCACCAAGGATGTGGTATCAGAAATTTGATACCTATATACGGGGACTTGGCTTCACTAGAAGCAAGGAGGATCACTGTGTTTATTTTAAATTAATTGGTGACCGTGTTATTTATTTGGTCTTGTATGTGGATGATGTGTTGTTGATTGGAAATGACAAAGAAATTATCCAAGATTTGAAGACCCAACTGTTCTCCAAATTCGACATGAAGGATCTTGGTGCTGCAAACTATATTTTGGACATGGAAATTAAGAGAGATCGGGCAAAGAGGAAGCTCTGGTTAAACCAGAGGAAGTATGTCGAGACTATATTGCAGAGGTTCAATATGGAGGATAGTAAACCGGTGAATGTTCCTATTCATGTAGGTGTAAAGTTGTTTGCTGAATAGTGTCCCAAGACATAGGAAAAAGAGGAGGATATGTCCCGTGTTCCATATGCAAGTACAGTCGGTAGCCTAACGTATGCAATGGTTTGTACTAGACCAGACATTGCACATGCAGTGGGAGTATTGGGTAGGTTTATGTCAAACCCAGGGAAGGAGCATTGGATAGCAGTGAAGCGGGTTTTCAGATATTTACATGGCACTAGTGATTATGGCTTGTGCTACCAAGGAAGACCAGGATTGGAAACAATGTTGGACATTTATGGTTTTTTTGATGCAGACTGGGTTGTAGATCTGGACCAAAGAAGATCTACAAACTGGGTATGTGTTTAGCCTATTTGGAGGTGCAGTCAGTTGGATGAGTAAAAGACAGTCTGTAGTGGCTCTTTCAACTACAGAAGTAGAATACATAGCAGCCACTCATGCAAGCAAGGAAGCAGTTTGGTTGTAGAGATTGTGTTCAAGTATGGGGTTGGGACAGCAAGCTATAAGGATAGACTGCGATAGCCAAAGTGCAATTTTCTTGGCTAAGAACCCTACTTATCATTCGAAGACAAAGCACATTGATGTTCAATATCACTTTGTTAGAGATATGGTTGAGGCTAAAAGGGTGTTGCTGGTAAAGGTAGACACTTTGAAGAATGTTGCAGATGCATTGACGAAGTCTATAAGCACTCATAAGTTCTCTTGGTGTAGAGAAACAATCGGTGTTGAAGAATTGGCCCAATGACTAGGCTCTCTTGTGGCCCCCTATGGAAAGAAAAAAACAAGTGGGAGAATGTTGGGTATGTGTTATATTCTTTCCACAAGTAGCCCCACGCGCTGTACGTTGTGCCGGGCACAGCAGGGGGGTCACAGGGGGGGCGGCAGCCCCCCCTATCGGGGTCCGGGGCAGCGCCCCAGCAAAATTTTTTTTTGGGATGCGTTCCCAGTCATAGGCGGACCCACCCATGTTTTGTGCATGAGTTTGCACATGGTTTTGGGGTACGATGGTTTCAGGCCCCTGGTATTTTGTAGATCCGGTCAACGGAACTACGGTTATGTTCTAATCTAGAGTTAATGGATTGGGGTTAATGGATTGGGGTTTATGAAAAATCAAGCTAGTTGTCCCGATTTGGGATCCAGGGGAAAATCTCTGTGTTTATCTGTTTTATGTTTTATGCTCTCGCTATTGTTTATTTTCTGTTATAAGATTCGTGTGTAGATAATTTATGTTGAGGGTTAAAACCTACATTCCTCAAAATGAATGACTTCACCTTAGTGCTCATTATAAGATTTGTGTGTAGATAATTTCTATTCGGGGTTAAAACCTACATTCCTCAAAATGAATGACTTTACCTCAGTGCTCATTCAGATATTCTATCACTTCATCCTATACTAAATTACCAATTAAGCATTGTCTCTCTCTCTCTCCCCCCCCCACCCCACTCTCTCTCCCCTTGCTCTGTCCATCTCTCTGTATTTCTCTCTCTTTCTCTCTCTCACACACACACACTCTTTCTCTCCCCTCCGGTCTCTCTCTCTCTCTCTATCTCTATCTCTCTCTCCCCCACCCTTTTTCTCTCACTCTCTCTCTCTCTCTCTCTCTCTCTCTCTCTCTCTATCTCTCTCTCTCTCTATATATATATATATATATATATCCCCCCTCTCTCTATCTCTCTCTTTTTGTCCCACTCGATCTGTCCCTCTATTTGTCTCTCTCTCTCTCTCGTATCTCTCTTTCTATCTCTCTCCAACCCTCGCTCTCTCTCTCTCCCCCACCCTCGCTCTCACTCTCTCTCTCCCCCACCTTCTCTCTCTCTCTCTCTCTCTCCCCCCCCATCTCTCTCTCTCTCTATGTCTCTCTCTCTCTCTCCTCCCTCCTCTATTTCTCTCCCCTCTCCATCTCTCTCTCCAACCCCCTATATCTCTCCCCCCCTGGGTTCTCTCTCTCTCTCTCTCCCCCTTCCCCTTCCAGCGCTCTATCTCTCTCTCCCCTATCTCCCTCTCTCCCTCTCACCCCCTATCTTTGCCCCCTACTCTCTCTCTCTCTCTCTCTCTCTCTCTCTCTCTCTCTCTCTCTCCCTCTCTCACTCTCTCTCTCTCTCTAGTCCCCCCACTCTCTTTATCTCCCCTCTCCATATCCCTCTCTCTCTCTCTATCTCTCTCTCTCTCTCTCTCCCCCCCCCCCTCTCTCCCCCCCTCGCTCTTTATGTCCCTCTCATCCTCTCTCTCTCTCTCTCTGTCTCTCTCTCTCTCTCTCTCTCTCTCCACCCTCTCTCTCTCTCTCTCTCTCCAAGAAGATAATGAAGAACCGATACCCCATCCGCAGAATTAATGAGTTGATGGATGATCTGTGGGGATCGAAGTTATTTTCCAAAATTGATCTGCGGTTGGGGTACCATCAGGTCAAGGTGAGGGACTAGGATGTCTCAAAGACTTCATTCAGATGCAACTATGGTCACTTTGAGTTCTTGGTGATTCCCTTTGGGCTAACCAATGCTCCGACCACTTTTCAGTGTTCTATGAACCACATCTTCCATGGTCATCTGAGGAATTTTTTGTTGGTGTTCTTTGATGACATCCTCATTTAAAACCACACTTTGGAGGAGCATTTGCAACATATTGAGGTGGTATTACGCATTTTGGATGAGAAATTTTTTTATGCCAAACTCTCCAAGTGTGAATTTGTACTTACGTAGATGCTCTACCTAGGGCATATCATTGGACTAGATGGAGTAAGGGTTCATGAGTAGAAGATCCGGGCCATTCGTGATTGGTCTGTACCAAGGAATGTGACAGAAATTTGGGGCTTTGTGGGCATTTGCACCTACTATAAGTTTTGTTATCAAAAAATTGATTTCATGTTGGGCTGCTTCAATGGTCAACTTGGAGTAACTATTTCAAGCCTAAATGTAACTGGAAATTAGCATTTCCAGTCTGAGAGGGTTGTCTCAAAAGGATAAATGATATTTAAAGAATAACTTGAAAGTAGACGGCTAACTCTGAATTTGATTAAATGTGCTATTTTTGTATAGGTGAAAGATGTAAACCAGTAACTACCATTGGGCATGGAATCAATATGAAACCTAAGTCACAAGTCAACTTATCTCATGGACGCTGAGGCAATTGTATTCTTATTAAACCACACATCAAGGATAGAATAGTCAGCTATATGTACACAGGAAGTTGGAGCATGTTACCATGAATTTCAGGTGATTATACATAAGAAAAGTAATAAAACATGATAAAACAACAGAATAGGTGTATAAAGGAAGTTGGATCATGTAATCATGAATTCCAAGTGATTATACAACTAGAACAAGAGAGATAAAATAAAATACTAATAGAAGAAACATACATGAGAATACAGAGCAGAATCTCAGGTTTGAAATATGTTGCTGCAACTGTATATTACTGATAGACAAAGATTACAATGGTGGTAGTGTCAAGTAACCATCTCCCAACACCATCTCATTCGATCTCCTACCTATAAAAGGACCTTTTTTGAATATATATGATCTGCTCAGCTGGCTAGATCATCGAACTATGACCTTGACACCTATCATAACTATAAACCACTTTCCTGGAATCGAAAATGATAACTAGTATCTAAAAGACTTATACTTCTAATAGGACTATGTTTTATTTATTACAAATATTAACTGAAGGAGTGCACAATTACATTAAAAGTAGTTAGGTGCTCGAATGCCACTATCCACCATTAAATAATAAATGCCCTCAATGAACTACGAAACAGTCATCCTATTTTCCTATGTTGCATTGTTGCTAATGTGCTGATGTAGTGGGGTTGTTTAAGACGTGGACCTCAATTCGATGATATGGTGACAGACGAGTTGAGAACTGTGCGGGCATATATGTTGTTGAACAGAGTGTTGAATGCTTTTGGCTACACAACTCGACCTTTCTGTTGTTTTATTATCCGAAATCTTCTTGTTGTGTTAAAACGCTTTTATAAACAAATAGCGTGAAAGACCCAAAATACCGGACTTGAAAACCTTTAAACTTTAATTCTGAAGAGCATCGCATCCACGCACTTCGCAACCTTTATAGTTTATTTTATAAATAATACAACCTGCAATGTGATGCAAAGGGGAAGTGACGTGGAAGGTAGGTGACATGGAGGGTAAGTGGGACCCGACCGCAGCACATATCACAACTCTCAGCCTTTAGTTATAAGAACAGAGGATATAAATTTTAAACACTTTGAAGTGTGACACGCATGGGAGGGGATGAGTGACGTGGTATGGAAGAAGTGGGACCATACCACAAAGTAGATCGCAGCTTTTAGCTTTTAGTTATAAGTTGTGGCGTTTAACTTTTATAATTTGCAATGTGTGGGGAAGAGGGACCTACTGGAATATAGCAGAGTTTTATGAATTGGTGGAAGGTTTAAAGCAATAAGTGTTATGTAATTTATGTGATATCATGATATATCAAAGTATTGCAATGGCTGTAAAGCGGGGGCAGAAATGCTGAGGTGGGGCCTGACGTAAAGCATCGCAATTAAAATAACTATTTAACTATTTTGCAGGCGCTCAAAAAAGTAAATCCAATGCGATGCGATGTGGTAAATGAAATGATCGGGGAATGAAAATTAATGAGACTGTAAAGGTGGAAGGGTAAATAGAAAAGGCGGAAAAAGGGTAAGTTAAATGATTTTCAATGAAAATTAAATTAAAGGGAGGTGTGGTGGAGAATGGGTCCCACCTCATATCGCATCGGAAATTTTTAAGTTTGGCATTGGATTGTTTTAACAAAACTTTTGCGATGGCGAAATGCAATGAGGCACAAGGGGTCCCACCAATGGTTTGAGTGGCTCTTGTTATATATATGATATGTATTATATATAATGGTAAGTTATATATAACACAACTATTCGATGGGTAGCAGAGCCTATAACATAAAGTCTGAGACTTTATAATAAATGGATTTATAAAGTAATAAGCCTCAAAAAGTTATATACGTGGGTTTTGGGCTTATGATAAACATGACTTTGAAAATTTTGAGTGTGATAACAGTGGTTCCAGTAGGGATGATGTAGCCCTATGGTACAAAAAAGAACTCGCAGTTTCTAGTGCTATCCTTCTTGAAAATAAAACTTCTAAAATTCAACAGGATTTCTTCAAACCCTTATGGCCTTCTGCTCGGGCTCAAGCTTGATGATAACTGCTGAAAAACTAAATTTGTACATGCTGAAAAGTTTCTTAGACTACTTGAGCTTATTCACACACACTCCTACCTACCCTAACAACTGCAATCTTCATGTTTTATTCAAGCAACATGAAACGTCCAATAAATCCAGTCAATGAGATGATTTGATACTTGAACCCCTTGATTACACTTGAACCAAAAGTAAACTGCATTATGAAATGATAAAGGTAAGAGAAAATGGCTATGTTTTTCATAGTGAAAAATTATTTGAAAAGTTGGACTATAGAACTCTTCCATGTAATCAGCTATGGGATCATAGAAGACATAATTTATTGATATCCCTTTTAAGCTCTCAATGAAAAATTGATCTTGGATATCCTTTTCATTTTCTTCATCAAGTCTGAACCTTGATTCCAACTCTACAATATCAAGCTCATAACTACATTCCTCCTTTATATGCAAGTCAAATGATATAACAATTTCCTCCTTTTTTGGAGAAGGAAGACTTTCCAAAAAATGTTTAGGATCTTGGAAATCACATGACCCAATTTGAAAATATAATAGTTCAATTTAATTCTGTAATTTTTCTATAGCTAAACCAAGAAAACAAATTTTATTTTCAGTTGTAAGTCGACTCGATTTCAAACAATAGAATACTATTGTTGAAAATTTCCCATCTATCTGAAATTCTGCCAAGTCATCCCTTACACTTTGTAACATTTCATCATATAAAGGGTTTGCCACATACCCTATCATCTTGGATCACCATGAATGTTCTAAACTCTGGATTCTTCCCAGTGAAGTCACTCTGAACTTTTAATCTCGAGATCTTGAAAAATGGAGTCACCAGGTGAATGGTACAACCTTCATGTATTTGTATTTTTTTGACCATCAGAAGTCAAATCTGAACCTTGTCGTTCTTCCCGGAGAAAATTTTCACCTTCATGTCCCTGGCAATGGCGCCAAAAAGCCATAAGAGCTTGGCGAAGTCTTCATCAATTTAAAAAAAAAATCAATTTTTTAAGAGAGAGGCAGTGGAACTACAATTTCTTTACTATACCACAGGGGCACACCATCCCCAGTGGAGCCACTATTATCACACTCAGAATTTTCAAAATCATGTTTATCCTAAGTCCAAAAGCCACATATATAACCTTTCAGGGCTTATTACTTTATAAACTCATTTATTATAAAGTTTCCGACTTTATGTTATAAGCTCCGCCACCCATCAAACAACCATGTTACATAAAATTGTCGTTATATATATTGCATATCATATATATATAAAAAAGCCGCTTAAACCATTGGTAGGACCCCTTATGCCTTACCGCATATCGTCATCACAAATTTTTGTTACAACAATCAAATGATAAAATTATAAATCGCTAACGCGATATGAAGTGGGACACATTCTCTGCCACACTTCCCTTCCACTTCATTTTCCATTGAAATATACGTTAACTTAACTTTTCTGCCTTTCCGCTTTACCCTTCCACCTTTACTATTTCATTGCTTTTCATTCCCTGATTGTGATCAAAGTGGGTCCCTCATCGCATTACACAGACTTTAAGCATTTTTCATTGGAACTAAACTGTAAATAATGTGATCGTCGATTTTACGATATCACATCACATGTGTTTTACCTTATGAGCACCTGCAATCTATTTTATTTAGTTTGCGATGCGGTAAGACGACTGCACCTCAGCAGCTCTGCCCTTGCGCATCGCACTTCATAGTGTTTAAATTTTATATCCTCCATGATTATAACTAAAGGGTAAGAGTTGCGATATGCGCTGTCGTCTGGACCCACTGATCCTCCGCGTCACCTCCCCATCGCATCGCATTGATGATTTTTTCTTCATAACTTAAAATTTAAAGGTCGTGAAGTGCGCGGATGTGATGCGCTTCAGAATTAAAGTGTAAAAGGTTTCAAGTCTGGTATTTTGCATTTTTTCATGTTGTTTTATTCACAAAAGGGGTTTTAACATGGCAAAAGGATTTCAGGCGAAAACAAGACAAAAAGTTTGAGTCAGGAAAAATAAAGTGTTTAATTCATACATCAGATCTTCCCACACAGCTCTCAGCTCATCTACCAGCATATTAGCGAATTGAGTTCCACATCCTAAACTTCCCCACTACATCAACATATTAGCAATAACGCAACACAAGGAAAAATCGTCGATTCAGCTCAATAGTCAGCAAATTCCATGTCATCATTTCCACAAAATAGGATGACCGTTTTGTAGTTCATTGAGGGAATTTATTCTTTGATGGTGGATGGTGTCCTTCAAGCACCTAACTACTTTTGATTTAATTATGCACTCCTTCAGTTAGTAGTTGTAATAAATAAGACAGAGTCCTATTAGAATGTAATGTTCCCACTTAGCCTTAGCTAAGAGGAACATTCAATTTTGTTTTAATTTATGTTTCATGAATAATTGAATAAATAAGGACATGTAAAACTCCTAAAAAGTCTGAATAAATCAATGCCCATGTGAGCAAAGACAAATCAGGGCTATGTAAATAATCACTTGCAGGTGTGAAAGAGATTTGAGCTAAAGACTGGGTCAACCTTGACCAAATCAACAATGTTGTCTAGGTTCATTGCATCTACAAAAGGGATAGCACAGTTCTAGAAGGAAGCCTCTAATGTGAAAAGGGCTAACTCATTAAGGTGTTTTAGGGTTTGCAAGAGCTTTCTCATATTATAAAAGGACAAGGAGGGAAAAAAGAGATGGTTTTTGATAGATTATATTGCTGAGTATTTTTCTGCTTAGACAAATACCATTCTCTGCTATTGAATGGAGGATTGTATTTGGAATTCCTGTGTAGGAGTTTCACCTCTTCCTTTAATGATTCAAGGGGGAAATTTTGCTGAAATGAACCACTATTAGGCTTTAGGCCAAGCTCCTACTTACATTGGCAGCACTGATCCATTGAGGGTTTTGTTGTCTCTGCAAGCTGCAGCAAGTGGTGATCTAGATCTGTAGAGATCTAGTGTATTTTGAGAGCCTCTCTCCATGGAGTGGGTCCTTTGACCTCCTGGAAGAGTGTATCATTTCTTGTACTTTAGATCTGCAATTATTTAGTAGTTTTCTATGTCTTTTGATCTACACCGTTGTCCCACTGGGAAAACTGTCTTATTTATGTATGAGGGTTTGCAGGTTGTCTTGCTCATATTTTAGATCAGAGATCTCTTGTGTTGGGCTTTACCTTCCACATGGTGATCCATGGAATATCTTGTTGATCTATGTTCTTTTCATATCTTATCCATTGTAATGAAATGATATATTCAGAAATTTACTGCAGCAGTTTCCAGATTTGCAACTTGTTTCTCAGATCTACTCTTATTCATGCATGCTTTTGTCAAAATTCCAAGTGGATCTTGTAGAGATAACTATAGAGTTTGTAGATCTGATATATATCTGATATTGCGTCCATAGATCTGATCGAGATCTAAGTTTTAACTTACAGCTGCTGAACCTACTAGAAAATAATGCTGTTGAAGCATTTCTGCAAATATACATGTGCTCCTGCTCTCTTTTATGAAGATTTATTGTTGTATTGGCTCATTCTTTCTATTGTATAATGAAATGGATTTATTATAATGATTATTTTCTGTTTTAATATTGAGATATCAGTTCTCTTGCTGCTATCCACTGAACATTAGATGAAACAGCGCAATTCCTGAAGCAGTGCTTCCATTTGACTGCGGCCTTCCCCTTTGGGTGCTTTTTAGCTAGTCTACTTTTTCGGAGATCTATTTAATGTGCCTAAACTGATTTTTTTCTGAAAAAATTCCATATAGAAGTCAAATAAAACATAAATGAGGGGAACCAAGCCCTGGTCAGTGTTATTTTTCCACATTTTTACTTATACAGCGTTTTCCTTGAACACCTTGTTAAAATTCCTTAAAAGGGGTTATTCCAAGTTCTATAGATAGAGTCTATAGTTGGCCAGGTAGCCTCTAGATATCATCATTTATTTGAGAGGTGACATATCTATTAAATTCCTCTATATACCATCTCTAAAATAGAATCTTGAGAATCCTAAAAAAGGATCATTACAGTGGTATCAGAGCTCCACTCTTGGCACAACCTATGCTAGCATTGGAGCACCAGTCATGCTGCATTCCGAAGATGAAGATCCTCTTTCTGAGAGGGAGAGGAGATATCAGAATAGAAGCCATAAAATTATGAATATACTACTACTGACCTTGACAAGGGTCAAGACAAGGGGAAAGCCCCTGAGTCTGTGAATGATAAAGAAAAGGAAGTTGATGAGTTTGCAAAAACTCTCTTGGAGGCTATTCAAAATCTATCCAAGGAGATAAAGGAGATGAGGATAGATAGAATGAGGGAATCCCTTGGGGGATTCCGTTAAGGAGAAAGTTATGATATGTCTCAATTTGGGACTGGTCAACCTGTGAGCTTGCCGCAAGCTCCACAGGCCTCACAACGCTCTACAATGCCTACCTTCTTGGCTGTAGAGAATGAAGGACTGCAATATGAAACCTCTTTGGAAGGTTACATTGTATAATATGACTCACAAATTCAGAGGTTCAAGGATAGCTTGAGCTTTCAAGACTTCTGCCATCTCAAGGACCGGAGGAGGCCATGGAAGCAGTACAAAGATGGAGGTTTAATTCATGGGAGACACCACACTATGGGCAAGTTATTCTTGCCTAAGTTCGATGGCTCACCCTGTTGTTCTACTAAAGCATGGGTGGAAAATTTGGACATCTATTTCCAGTTGAATAAAGTTCCCGAAGTAGAAGCCATCAAGATTGTTGCCTTGTATTTTGAGGGGAAGCCCACAACTGGTGGTTTCATGGTCTATCTACATTGGGACACAAAAATGTGTCTACATATGTTGACTTCACTAGGAGAATAGTGGAGAGATTTGATCGGAAAGATCCAGAGGCCCCTTTCATAAGCTTGGCAAATCTTAAGCAAACAGGAGATGCAGAGGCCTATATCTCCGAATTCCTGAGGTTGCCTATAATGGTCCCTAATCTATCAGTAGCGAGGAGAGTCTACATGTTCATTGGTGGCTTGGAGGAACCTTTGCATGGGTTGGTTAAGTCTACCAAGCCCATCACTTTGCATGATGCCATTGAGAGAGCTAGGGATCTCCAAGATGCCTTGCCAAGAGCAAAGGCAACTTTCCAAGCCAGAACCTGTCACTCTTCTAAGGGGAAAGAAGGGAAAGTTGCTCCACCCAAGGAGAGCTCACCGAAGAAACCTCTTGACATTGATCTCGAGAGGGATTTCAGGAAAAAGAGATTATGTTTCACTTGTCAAGAGCCATGGGTACCGGGACATAGATGTGTTGTTGGAAGAGCATACTATATCGAAGTCTTCTCTGATTTTGAGGAGGAAGAGGGAAATGATGGACCTCAGAGAGGTCATAGGACTGGTGATGATGAGGAGGAGGATCAATCACCATCCAGAGAGGAAGAAGGAGCCTTTTCTCCAACAAGTAGGACTCTTTCTTCTTTGAGATTAGTGCCCAAGTACTTGACCCTCAGAGTGCAAGTTTCAGTTATGAACCAAAGAGTGTCTATTCTGATTGACAGTGGGGCAACCCACAACTTTATTGATGCTGACCTTGTGTAGAGGAGAGGGATCCCCACTGATACTTTCTATGGGTTCTCTGTTTTAGTTCCGGGAGATAGAACTATGCAATGCATGCAGTATGGTCCATCACTTTCTGTGACTATGGGAACCTACACCTTGGTGGACCATTTCTTTGTAGTTGACATATTAGACACCAACATCATCCTGGGTATCTAGTGGTTGATTACCTCGGGAAAAGTCACCACTACTTGGAAGGCCTTGCAGATGGAGTGGGTGGATTTGAATAGTGGGAAACAACAAATCATTCAAGGCATGCACACCTATCCTACACATGATGTTTCCACCCAAACAACAAAGATGGAATTGCGCAGTGGGGGAAAGGACCTCACAGTTCCTTCTCTCATGTTTATGAGAATGCTACAAGGAACATTCCTACATCATGGCAAGCCACCTGGAATTCCGTTATATTCTGATCATGTGGAGGAAGACTCACCAAGTGCTGGAACAATGGAAGAGAAAGCCACAGCATTGTGGGAGGAAGCAAGGGGCAGGATCAGCCTTCCCACAAATTTTTTTGGCATGTATAATGTCAAAGAAACTATCAAAAACAAGGCAAGCATCACCATAAATGCATCAACAGCATTGTCCTTGTTGAGCTGTGTAGATCCTTATTGGAGATCTCAACTCCTTGTGGAGTACTCCAAAGATCTACACAACGGGATGATATTAGATGGCATGAAGCAAGGAGGGGGCTATTTTGTCCATGAAGGGGTCATCTATCATTTTGTTAAATTATTCTTGTCTCAAGCTTCCAAGCTTAAGCAAGAAATGTTACAAAGAGCACATAAAGAGTTCCTTTCCAACTATATGCATTCAGAAAATATTTACTCCCTGATCATGAGGAGTTTTGAAAGGAAAGTCAGGAGAGAACATGACCTCACATAGGGAGGAACCATCATGCCTTACAGTGCAATGATTATGAAAGATGAGCAGCCAACGGACTCTGCAAGAGATAATTCCTTCTTATATCCTCCTTCTCTTAAAAGGCGAAATTTTGTGCCTAACTATGTGTGTGTGGAGACTTTGGTAAAGAATCTAATCTTATAGGATGTTTTATTGTCTGATTTGGCAAGTGTCACCTTATGTATGCGAGCCATGGCTCCCTCTTTGTTGAGCATCATCCATTATATTATTTCCCGGCCGCCCCCACGCGGCCATGCGTTGCGCTGGGCGCGCGGGGGGGTCACACGGGGGGGCGGCAACCCCCTTGTTGGGGTCCGCTTCCGGCTGGGCGGAAATTTTTTTTGGTATGTGGTCCCATAATGGAACCCACCCAACATTTTGTGCATGGTTTTGCACATGGTTTTGGGGTACGATGGTTTTTCGGCCCCTGGTATTTTTGTAGATCCGGTCAAGGGAACTACGGTTATATTCTAATCCAGGGTTTATGGATTGGGGTTTATGTATGCTTCAGCATGTATATATATGTGTTGTAACACTAAAAGGAATATAATGAAAAATCAAGCTGGTCGTCCCGATTTGGGATCCAGGGGAAAATCTCTGTGTTTATCTATTTTATGTTTTATGCTCTCGCTATTGTTTATTTTCTGTTATAAGATTCGTGTGTAGATAATTTATGTTCGGGGTTAAAACCTACACAGTATGGAAGTTGTTTGACCCGAGGATGCTTTCTTCAAGTTTTTTATATTGGGCAGGGCATTTTGTTCAATGGGAGATCTGCAGGATCGATTCTTGCTGTGAAAGAAGATGGCGAGCGACGGAAAGATAGGGATCGAGAAATTTAGTGGTCAGAGTTTTGAGTTGTGGAAGCTCAAGATGGAGGATCTGCTGGTGGATAAAGATCAGTGGATCATGGTAGATCCAGGTACTAAAATAAACGGCAATGTCAGATGAAGACTGGAAGAAACTGGATCAGAAGGCTAAGAGCACAATACGGTTGTGTGTCTCAGATTTAGTATTGTTGAATGTATCTGGGGAAGCTATGGTGAAGAATTTGTGGGAAAAACTTGGGACGTTGTACCAATCTAAGTCTCTGGTGAACAAGTTATTCCTACGAAAAAAGATGTATAACCTGAGGATGAAGGATGGAGACTCGGTGACAAAGCATCTGAACGCCTTCAATACTTTGGTAAGTCAGTTGTCATCTGTTGATATTAAAATCTCAGATGAAGATAAGTGCATCAGTTTGTTGTGTTCTCTACCAGACTCGTGGGAAAATCTAGTTATTGCAAATAGGTAGCAATACAACTACATTAAATTTTGATGACATTGTCTCAGCCTTGCTGTCGGAGGAAATTAGACGGAGAAATATGGAGGGTCAAAATGGAGATGCCTTATCTGTATGAGGAAGGTCCCAAAATAGAAACAAGAATAATGTTTCGAGTGGGAGATCTAAATCTCCTGGAAAGTTTGTAAAGGTGTGATGGAAATGTGAAAAGGAAGGACACTACAAAAAGGAATGCAGATCTAAAGCTCCTGAGAAAGAAAAGGGATTTGATGAAGCTCCTTCTGCAGAGGCAAAAACCACCTCGGATGAAGGTGGGGATATGTATTTGGCTTTTTCTTCAAATACACATGTAGATCATGAGTCATGGTTGATTGACTCAGGTGCATCCTTTCACCTCACTCCCCATAGGGAGTGGTTCTGTGAGTATGAGAAATATGATGGTGGTGATGTCTTCCTAGGGGATGATAGGAAGGCCAGAATCATCGAAAGTGGAAAATTCAAGTTGAAGCTGCAAGGTAGAAGGATTAGAACACTTCCTGGTGTTCTGCATATTCCTCCATTGGCCAGAAATCTGATTTCTGTAAGCTAGATGGATGATGCAGGTGTAAAAATAGTGTTCGAGAAATATGCCTGCAAGATGGTTTGGGGAGCACTGGTATTAATGTGGGGAGTTTGGATTGGAAATCTTTACAAGCTAGAAGGTAGCACTATTATTGATGGGAGTAATAGTTATGTGGTTCCTAAAAATGGAGTAGAAAGCTTAGTTGTCTCTGGAGAAAAGACCATGCTATGGCATCAAAGGCTTGGACATATTGGAGAGAAGGGCCTTCAAATACTACATGAAATGGTATGGTAGAACGTATATCTAATTGCTCTCTAGATTTCGATTTCTATGAACATTGTGTATATGGGAGGAAGAATCGATTTTTGTCGGTGCTAAGAGACGAACGAGATATTAGAACTTGTGCCTGATGATGTGTTTGGACCTTCTTCAGTTCCATCCTTTGGGAAAATGTGTGTATATATTTTACATTCATGAGTGACATATCAAGGAATACCGTGGATATATTCCCCGAAGAAGAAATGTCAAGTCTTTGACAGATTAAATAATTTGGAACTTTGGTGGAAAACAGATAGAGGAAGATAAGCGCGGGGAGCGGATAATGGTGGGGAGTTCTACGAGAAGTGAAGAGTTATATGGGCGCGGTGTAGCACGGAAGGAGGCTACTCCATACCTCAACAAAAACGAGAGTTACGGAAAGAATGAACAAAAAATGCGCCGTCGACAAAAACTGTGCTCCCAATGGTACCGGGTTAGGACAAGAATTCTGGGCAGAGGCAGTGGAGACTGCATGCTATCTGGTTAACAGATCACCTTCATCAGTGTTGGAGGATAAGACCCCACATGAGGTATGGACTGGTAAGAAACCTTGTCTTTCACATCTAAGGGTATTTGGATGTGATGCATATGTACATGTTCCAAAGGAGAAAAGGACCAAGTTGGATAATAAATCTGAAAGGTGCATCTTTATTGGGTATAAGGATGGTTTAAAGGGTTACAAGCTTTGGAACCCAGAAACAAGGAAGGTTGTGTACAACCGAGATGTGGTGTTTAGAGAGGTGAAAGATGTTGTTATACATGAAGTCCTACCAAAGGAACCTGAGAAGATAGAGTTTGAGCTAAAGGAGGATGAATCAGACTCTACATCAGAAGAAGATTCAGAAGAGGAAGAGCCACAAACTCCAGCTTTGAGAAGATCAGTTCGGGAAAGAAGGCAACTAGAAAGGTATAGTCCATCTGCTTTCTGTTCAGGTTTTGCCTTAACTATAACTGATGATGATCCCAGAACTGTCAGGGAGGCAGTAGATTCAGAGGATGGAAAACTCTAAAAGGAGGCCATGGTTGATGAAATGGCATCCTTGCACAAAAACGATGCATGGGATCTGGTGGAGTTGCCGGCTGGAAGGAAGCCCATTGGGAGCAAATGGGTGTTAAAGAAGAAGATGAATGTAGAAGGCAAGGTGGAGAAATACAAAGCTCGGTTGGTAGCGAAAGGTTATTCCCAGGTGCCGGGAATTGATTTTGGTGATATTTTTCCTCCTGTTGCCAAAGTTACTTCTATTAGATTACTTTTATCTGTTGCTGCTGCATTTTATTTTGAGATAGAACGGATGGATGTGAAGACAACATTTCTTCACGGGGATCGAGAAGAGGAGATCTACATGAAGCAGCCTGAAGGCTTTATGGTGAAGGGTAAGAAAGAACTGGTGTGCAGGTTGAAGAAGTCTCTGTATGGGTTAAAACAGTCACCAAGGATGTCGTATCAGAAATTTGATACTATATATGTGGACTTGGCTTCACTAGAAGCAAGGAGGATCACTGTGTTTATTTTAAATTAATTGATGACCATGTTATTTATTTGGTCTTGTATGTGGATGATATGTTGTTGATTGGAAATTACAAAGAAATTATCCAAGATTTGAAGACCCATCTGTTCTCCAAATTCGACATGAAGGATATTGGTGCTGCAAAATATATTTTGGGCATGGAAATTAAGAGAGATCAGGCAAAGACGAAGCTCTGGTTAAACAAGAGGAAGTATGTCGAGACTATATTGCAGAGATTCAATATGCAGGATAGTAAACCCGTAAATGTTCCTATTCCTATAGGTGTAAAGTTGTCTGCTAAACAGTGTCCCAAGACACAAGAAGAAGAGGAGGATATGTCCCGTGTTTCATATGCAAGTGTAGTGGGTAGCTTGATGTATGCAATGGTATGTACTAGACCAGACATTGCACATACAGTGGGAGTATTGAGCAGGTTTATGTCAAACCCAGGGAAGGAGCATTGGACAACAGTGAAGCGGGTTTTCAGATATTTACATGGCACTAGTGATTATGGCTTGTGCTACCAAGGAAGACCAGGATTAGAAAGAATGTTGGACATTCATGGTTTTTTTGATGCATAGTCGGCTGGAGATCTGGACCAAAGAAGATCTACAAGTGGGTATGTGTTTAGCCTATTTGGAGGTGCAGTCAGTTGGATGAGTAAAAGACAATCTGTAGTGGTGCTTTCAGCTACAGAGGTAGAATACATAGCAGCCACTCATGCAAGCAAGGAAGCAGTTTGGTTGTAGATATTGTGTTCAAGTATGGGGTTGGTACAGCAAGCTATAAGGATAGACTTTGATAGCCAAAGTGCAATTTTCTTGGCTAAGAACCCTGCTTATCATTCAAAGACAAAGCACATTGATGTTCAATATCACTTTTTTAGAGATATGGTTGAAGCTAAAAGGGTGTTGCTGGTAAAGGTGGACACTTTGAAGAATGTTGAAGATGCATTGACGAAGTCTGTGAGCACTCATAAGTTCTCTTGGTGTAGAGAAACAATGGGTGTTGAAGAATTGGCCCAATGACTAAGCTCTCCTGTGGCCCCCTGTGGAAAGAAAACAACTAGTGGGAGAATGTTGGGGTCAGGGACAACAGCCCCCCCTGTCGGGGTCAGGGGCAGCGCCCCGGCAAAAAAAAATTTGGTATGCAGTCCCACTCATAGGCGACTCCACCCATGTTTTGTGCATGAGTTTGCACATGGTTTTTGGGGTACGATGGTTTTCGACCCCTGGTATTTTGTAGATCCGGTCAAAGGAACTACGATTATGTTCTAATCTAGGGTTAATGGATTGGGGTTTATGTATGCTTCGGCATGTGTATATATATGTGTTGTAACACTAAAAGGAATATAATGAAAAATCAAGCTAGTCATCCCAATTTGGGATCCAGGGGAAAATCTCTGTGTTTATCTGTTTTATGTTTTATGCTCTTGCTATTGTTTATTTTCTGTTATAAGATTCATGTGTAGATAATTTCTGTTCAGGGTTAAAACCTACACCTACAAGGAGTGAAATTACATGCAAATCTCATGGCATTGATGAGGCCAATAAGAATTCTAAATCTTGCCACTTCCTTGAAGTGCCAAGGAAGATTCCCTATCATAATGGGTGCTTCCCAAAGGCACCTAACTTGGGCCTCACCTTCAGCCATGTCAAAGTGACCCATGCAGCAAAGATGTGGTGGGAGTACCACCTACCACACTCAGATCTACTCAAAACAAGGAGTGCACTGCGTTGGTACTTTATGTGGGTTTGTGACCCACCTCCTCAAGTGCAAATTTCAGTTTGCATATATGTGATTTTGCTTCCATACGTAGATGATATATTGGTATTGTTAATGGGTTTATATGGGAAAAAAGTGGGCAGTGTATATGTAGCACATGGAATGAAACTTTATCCTGTACTTCATGATACATGTTTTAGATGTGACATTTCTTCACCCATGTTTATTTCCGTTGAGTTTTACACTCCTGAAGGGATAGACTATGCCCCTATCATGTTAGCATTGGAGCAGTTTCTGATGTATTTGGTTGATGAGCACTTAGCCCATGAGGAAATCTTGGTCCTTGATGGTGCCATCAATGGAGAAGGAGAAGGACTACAACTCTTAGCCTGTCAATTGCTTGAGAACAAGAAAATTTTGGAGGGGAGGACTGTAATGTTCCTACTTAGCCTTAGCTAAGAGGAACATTAAATTTTTTTTTAATTTATGTTTCATGAATAGTTGAATAAAGGAGGACATGTAAAACTACTAAAAATTCTGAATAAATCAATGCCCATGTGAACAAAGGTAGATCAGGGCTATGTAAATAATCACTTGCAGGTGTGAAAGAGGTTTGAGCTAAAGACTGGGTCAACCTTGACCAAATCAACAGCGATGTCTAGGTTCATTGCATCTCCAAAAGGGACAACGCAGCTCTAGAAGGGAGCCTCTAATGTGAAAAGGAATAACTCATCAAGGTGGTTTAATGTTTACAAGAGCTTTCTCATCTTATAAAAGGAAAAGGAGGGCAGCAAGAGAAGGTTGTTGATAGATTATATTGCTGAGTATTTTTTTGCTTACACAAATACCATTCTCTGCTATTGAGTGGAGGATTGTATTTGGAATTCCTATGCAGGAGTTTCACCTCTCCCTTTGATGATTGAAGGAGAGGTACATAAATAGTTACTGTTGAGCTTTGGGCCAAGCTCCTGTTAAATTAGCGGTCTTTGATCCATTGAGGGTTTTGTTTTGTCACTGCGCGAAGCTAGGCGAGTGATCTAGATCTGCAGAGATCTAGTGTATTTTGAGAGCCTCTCTCCATGGAGTGGGTCCTTTGACCTCCTATAATAGTGTATCATTTCTTGTACTTAATATCTGCAATTATTTAGTAGTTTTATATGTCTTTTGATCTACAGTGCTGTCCCACTGGGAAAACTGTGTTATTTATGTATGAGGGTTTGCAGGTTTTCTTGCTCATAGTTTAGATCAGAGATCTCTTGTGTTGGGCTTTACCTTCCACTTGGTGATCCATGGATTGGCTTGCTAATATATGTTCTGTTTAGGTCTAATCCATTGTAATGAAATCATATATTTAGAAATTTAGTGCAGCAGTTTCCAGATTTGCAACTTGTTTCTCAGATCTACTCTTATTCATGCATGCTTTTGTCAAAATCCCAAGTGGATTTTGTAGAGATAACTATAGAGTTTCTAGGTCTGATATAGATCTGATATTTTTTCCATAGATCTACTCTAGATCTAATTTGTAACTTACATCTGCTGAACCTCCTGGAAAATAACGTTGTTGAAGCATTTCTGCAAATATACATGTGCTCCTGCTCTCTTTTCTCAAAATTTATTGTTGTATTCGCTCATGCTTTCTACTATATAATGAAAGGGGTTTATCATAATGACTATTTTCTATTGTAGTACTGAGGTATCAGTTATCTTTCTGATCTCCACTGAACATTAGCTAAAACTGCACAATTCCTGAAGCAGTGCTTGCATTTGACTGCAGCCTTCCCCTTTGGGTGCTTTTTAGCTACTCTACTTTTTGGGAGATCTGTTTAATGTGTTTAAACTGATTTTTTTCTGATGAAATCCTATATATAAGTCACATACAACATAAATGAGGGGAACCAAGCCCTGATCTACATTATTTTTGCAAAATTTTTCTTATACAACATTTTCCTTGAACACCTTATTAAAATTCCCGAAAAGGGGTTATTCCAAGTTCTATAGACAAAGTCTACAGTTGGCCAAGTAGCCTCTAGATCTCATCTTTTATTTGAAAGGTGAAATATCCAGTAAATGCCTCTTTATTCCATCTATGAAATATAATCTTGAGAATCTTAAAAAGGATAATTATAGTGGTATCGGAGCTCCACTCTTGGCAAATCCTGTGCTAGCATTGGAGCACCAGTCATGTTGCTTTCCGAAGATGAAGATCCTCTTTCTGAGAGGGAGAGGAGATATTAGAATAGAAGTCATAAAAATGATGATTATACTACTGTTGACCTTGAGAAGGGTCAAGACAAGGGGAAAGCCCCTGAATCTGTGAATGATAAAGACAAGGAAGTTTAGGAGTTTGCAAAAAATCTCTTGGAGGCTATGCAAGATTTGTCCAATGAGAAAGGATATGAGGATATATAGAATGAGGGAATCCCTTGGGAGATTCCATCAAGGAGAAAGTTCCGATATGTCTCAATTTGGGACTGGTCAACCTGTGAACATGCCACAAACTCCACAAGCCTCACAACGCTCTACAATGCGTACCTTCTTGGTTGTATAGAATGAAGGACTACAAGATCCAACCTCCTTGGAAGGTTACTTTGTAGAATATGACTCATAAAGTTAGAGGTTCAAGGATAACTTGAGCTTTCAAGACTTCTGCCATCTCAAGGACCAGAGGAGGCCATGGTAGCAGTAGAGATATGGAGGTTTCCTTCATGGGAGACACCACACTATGGGTAGGTTCTTCTTGCCTAAGTTCGATGGATCATCCTCTTGTTCTGTGAAAGCATGGGTGGAAAAGTTGGACATCTATTTCTAGTTGAATAAAGTTCCCGAAGTAGAAGCCATCAAGATTGTTGCCTTGCATTATGAGGTAGAAGCCCACAACTGGTGTTTTCATTGTCTATCTACATTGGGACACAACAATGTGTCTACATACGTAGAGTTCACTAGGAGACTAGTGGAGAGATTTGATTGGAAAGATCCAGAGGCCCCTTTCATAAGCTTGGCAAAGCTTAAGCAGACAGGAGATGTAGAGGCCTATATCTCTGAATTCATGAGGTTGTCTGTAATGGTCCCTGATTTATCAGTAGCAAGGAGAGTCTACATGTTCATTGATGGCCTGGAGGAACCTTTGCATGGGCTGGTTTAGTCTACCAAGCCCATGACTTTGCATGATGCCATTGGGAGAGCTAGGGATCTCTAAGATTCCTTGCCAAGAGCAAAGGAAACTTTCCAAAGTAGAACCCCTCACTCTTCTAAGGGGAAATAAGGGAAAGCTACTCCACCCAAGGAGAGCTCACTGAAGAAACCTCTTGACATTGATCTCCGGAGGGAGTTGAGGAAAAAGAGATTATGTTTCACTTGTCAAGAGCCATGGGTACCGAGACATAAATGTGCTGCTAGAAGAGCACACTATATCGAAGTCTTCTCTGATTTTGAGGAGGAAGAGGGAAATGATGGACCTAGGAGAGGTCACAGCACTGGTGATGATGAGGAGGAGGATCAATTACCATCCAGAGAGGAAGAAGGAGCCTTTGTTCCAACAATTGGGACTCTTGCTTCTTTGAGAGGAGCGCCAAAGTACTTGACCCTCAGAGTGCAAGGTTCAGTTATGAACGAAAGAGTGTCTATTCTAATTGGCAGTGGGGCAACTCACAATTTTATTGATGCTGAACTTGTGCAAAGGAGAGGGTTCCCCACCGATACTTTTGATGGGTTCTCTATTTTGGTTCTGGGAGATAGAACTATGCAATATGTTCCATCACTTTCTATGACTATGGGAACCTACACCCTCGTGGACCATTTCTTTGTAGTTGACATACCAGACACCAACATCATCTTGGGTGTCCAGTGGTTGATTACCTTGGGAAAAGTCACCACTGATTGGAAGGCCTTGCAGATGGAGTGGGTAGATTTGAAGAGTGGGAAACAACAAATCATTCAAGGCATGCACACCTATCCTACACATGATGTTTCCACCCAAACAACAAAGATGGAATTGTGCAGTGGGGGAAAGGACATCATAATTCCTTCTCTCATGTTTATGAGAATGTTGTAAGGAACATTCCTACATCATGGCAAGCCACCTGGAATTCCATTAGATTCTGATCATGTGGAGGAAGCCTCACCAAGTGCTGGAACAATGGAAGAGAAAGCCACAATGTTGTGGGAGGAAGAAAGGGGGAGGATTAGCCTTCCCACAAACAATTTGGCATGTATAATGTAAAAGAAACTATCAGAAACAAGGCAAGCACCACCATAGATGCATCAGTAGCACTATCCTTGTTGAGCTGTGTAGATCCTTATTGGAGATCTCAACTCCTTGTGGAGTACTCCAAAGTTCTGCACATCGGGATGATATTAGATGGTATGAAGCAAGGAGGGGGCTATTTTTTCCATGAAGGGGTCATCTATAATTTTGGTAAAGTATTATTGTCTCAAGTTTCCAGGCTTAAGCAAGAAATGTTACAAAGAGCACATAAAGAGTTCCTTTCCATTTATATGCAGTCCGCAAAGATTTACTCCCTGATCATGAGGAGTTTATATTGGGAGGGTATGAAGGAAGAGCTACATCAGCACTATTATTGGGAGGAAATACATCAGCACTTACAAGAGTGCAATAGTTATGAAGAGATGGGGCAGCCAACAGACTCTATGTATGAGATAATTCAGCCATCTCCTCCTTCTCTTAAAAGAGGAGGAATGCCCATCCCTAACTCTATGTGTGTGGGAGACTCACATGGTAAATAATCTGATCTTATGGAGCATGTTTGTGTTTCTGATTTGACACATTCTCTTACGATATGTATGCAGGCCATGGCTCCTACAAGGAGTGACATTACATGAAAATCTCATGGCATTGATGAGGCAAATAAGAATTCTAAATCTGGCCACTCCCTTCAAGTGCTAATGAAGATTCCCTATCATGATGGGTGCTTCCCAATGGAACCTAACTTGGGCCTCACCTTCAGCCATGTCAAAGTGACCCGTGCAGCAAATATGTGGTGGGAGTACCACCTACCACACTCAGATCTACTCAAAACAAGGAGTGCACTGCGTTGGTACTTTATGTGGGGTTGTGACCGACCTCCTCAAGTGCAGATTTCAGTTTCCATATATGTGATTTCGGTTCCATACATAGATGATATATTGGTATTGTTTATGGGTTTATATGGGCAAAAATTGGGCAGTGCCTATGTACCACATGGGATGGAACTTTATCTTGTACTTAATGATACATGTTTTAGATGTGACATTTCTTCACCCATGTTTATTTCTATTGAGTTTTACACTCCTGAAGGGATAGACTATGCCCCTATCATGTTAGCATTGGAGGAGTAGTTTCTGATGTATTGGCTTGATGAGCACTTAGTCCATAAGGAAAGCTTGATCCTTGATGGTGCCATCAATGGAGAAGGAGAAGGACTACAGCTCTTACCCTGTCAATTTCTTGAGGACAAGTAACATTTTGGAGGGGAGGACTGTAATGTTCCCACTTAGCCTTAGCGAAGAGAAACATTCAATTTTGTTTTAATTTATGTTTCATGAATAAGTGAATAAAGGAGGACATGTAAAACTGCTAAAAAGTCTGAATAAATCAATGCCCATGTGAACAAAGACAAATCAGGGCTATGTAAATAATCACTTGCAGGTGTGAAAGAGGTTTGAGCTAAAGATTGGGTCAACCTTGACCAAATCAATAGCATTGTCTAGGTTCATTGCATCTCCAAAAGGGACAACACAGTTCTAGAAGGGAGCCTCTAATGTGAAAAGGGCTAACTCATCAAGTTGGTTTAGGGTTTGCAAGAGCTTTCTCATACTATAAAAGGACAAGGAGGGCAGCAAGAGAAGGTTGTTGATAGATTATATTTCTGAGTATTTGTTTGCTTAGACAAATACCATTCTCTATTGTTGAGTGGAGGATTGTATTTGGAATTCTTGTGCAGGAGTTTCACCTCTTCCTTTGATGATTCAAGGAGGAAATTTTGCTGAAATGAACCACTATTAGGCTTGAGGCCAAGCTCCTACCTACATTGGCAACACTGATCTATTAAGGGTTTTGTTGTCTCTGCAAGCTGCAGCAAGTGGTGATCTAGATCTACATAGATCTAGTGTATTTTGAGAGCCTCTCTCCATGGAGTGGGTCGAAGAGTGTATCATTTCTTGTAATTTAGATCTACAATTATTCATTATTTTTCTTTGTCTTTTGAGCTACAACGTTATCCCACTGGGAAAACTGCGTTATTTATGTATGAGGGTTTTGCAAGTTGTCTTGCTCATAGTTTAGATCAGAGATCTTTTTTGTTGGGCTTTACCTTCCACTTGGTGATCCATGGATTGGATTGCTGATCTATGTTCTGTTCAGATCTGATCCATTGTAATGAAATGATATATTAAAAAATTTACTGCAGCAGTTTTTAGATCTGCAACTTGTTTCTCAGATCTACTCTTATTCATGTATGCTTTTGTCAAAATTCCAAGTGGATCTTGTAGAGAGAACTATAGAGTTTCTAGATCTGATATAGATCTTATATTTTGTCCATATATATTCTCTAGATCTAAGTTGTAACTTAAATTTTCTAAACCTCCTGGAAAATAACACTGTTGAAGCATTTCTGCAGATATACATGTGCTCCTGCTCTCTTTTCTGAAGACTTATTGTTGTATTGGCTCATGCTTTCTACTGTATAATGAAAGGGCTTTATCATAATGATTATTTTCTATTGTAACACTGAGATATCATTTATCTTGCTGATCTCCATTTAACGTTAGCTAAAACTGTGCAATTCCTGAAGTAGTGCTTGAATTTGACTACAGCCTTTCCCTTTGGGTGCTTTTTAGCTAGTCTACTTTTTCGGAGATCTATTTAGTTTTCCTAAAATGATTTTTTTCTAATTAAATTCCATATATAAGTCACATACAACATAAATGAGGGTAAACAAGCCCCGATCTATGTTATTTTTGCATATTTTTACTTATACAGCTTTTTCCTTGAACACCTTGTTAAAATTCCTAAAAACGGGTTATTCCAAGTTCTATAGACAGAGTCTACAGTTGGCCAGGTAGCCTATGGATCTCATCCTTTCTTTGAAAGGTGACATATCCAGTAAATTCCTTTGTAGTCCATCTCTAAAATAGAATCTTGAGAATCCTGAAAAAGGATCATTACATAGAAGTATGTCTTTTAGAGACTAGTTGTATTTCTCGATTCCAGGAAAGTGGTTTACAGTTATGATAGGCATCAAGGTCATAGTTCGATGATCTAGCTAGCTAACCAGATCCTATGTATTCAATAAAGGTCTATTGATAGCCAAAATATTGAATGAGACCAAAGGGGGAGATGTTATGTAAGCACTACTCTTGTAATTTTTGTCTACGAGTAATATACAGTTGCAGCAGCCTATTTCAGACCTGAGATTCTTATATGTATTCTTATGTATGTTTCTCATACCGGTATTTTACTTTCTCTCTAGTTTTCTAGTTGCATAATCACTTGGAATTCATGATTACATGCTCCAACTTCGTTTATACACCTAGTCTGTTGTTCCATCATTTTTTATTAGTTTGCTTATGTATAATCACTTGGAATTCATGGTGACATGCTCCAACTTACTGTATACATATATCTTGTTGTTTTTTCCTTCATGTATGGTTTAATAAGAATATAACTGCCTCAGATCCCATGAGATAAGTTGAATTGTGACTTAGTTTTCATATTGACTCCGTAAGCCAAATAGTATTAAACCCTTTACATATTTCACCTACACAAAAACAACACATTCAATCCAATTCAGAGTTAGATATATGCTTTCAAGATTACTTATTGAATATCCTTTATCCTTTTGAGAGAGCCCTCTCAGACTGGAAAAGCTAATTTCCAGTTACAAGTTGGTTTGAAATAGTTACTCCAAGTTGACCATTGAAGCAGCCCAACAAGACTGAATTTGGTGATAACAAGTTTGTCAAGGGGTTTTCTTAGCAAGCAACACCCCACACTGACCTCACCAATAGAGGAGCCCTAGGATAGACAGACGCTATGCAGAGGACCTTTGAAAGGCTAAAGGAGGTAATGAGCAGTTGTCTGGTGTTTCCATTACCAAATTTCACGCAGCCCTTTGTGCTAAAGTGTGATGCTTCAGAAGAGGGAGTTGGTGCACTGTTGAATCAAGGAGGTCACCCTATAGCTTTTGAGAGTCGGAAGCTCTTGCCACATGAGAGGTTTTATTCGATATACGAGAAAGAGATGTTAGCCATCATGCATGTGTTGGCCAAGCTCCAAAAATATTTGGTGGGCAACATATTTTGGGTTGGGACTAACCACGACAGTCTCTGGTTTCTCCTTGAGCAGAAGCAGTTGCAGGAGAGGCAACAGAAGTGGGTTAGAAAAATTCAGGCTTATGACTTTGAGATCGAGTATGTCAAAGGGAATAATAATGTGGTAGCAGATGCCTTATCACAGAGATGAACAACACTGTCCCTGGTGAGCATTGATACAGATTGGAGGGCACAAATGTTAGTAGAGTATTATAAGTATCGTTGTGCATATGAGATACTAGATGGGAAGCTCACCGATCACAAGTATCGGGTGATGGATGAGGTCATATATTACTAGAACCTCTCGGATCAAGGAGAATATTTTGCACACAACACATGATTCACCACTTTTAGGCCATTAGGGATTCACCAAAACATACCAGGCCATCAGAGAGAGGTTCTCATGGAGAGGCCTCAAGTAGGACGTACTCCGATATGTTAGGGAGTGTGAAGTTTTCCAGAAGAACAACAGATTGTTAAGCGGAAATCCCAACCTCGTCCTCGGGGGACTTCGAGTGCTTGCTCAGGAGAGGATTCCTTCTATCTTGTGAGTAGATTTCAATATTCCGGCATTTGTTCATTTGCAGCCCTCTTGAGCAGTGCAGTCACCCAGTGACTTATGCACTGCAACAATAGAGAGATCCAGAGGAGGTTAAGATTCCATATCATTGTTTCTTGGAATCTAGTGAGGGGATCAACCCTTCAACAATTGAGCTATGGAGGATTTTTTGCGACATTTTATTTCTTAGTTCAGCTCATATCACTGCATATCCAATAGTAGTGTGTTTTCATGCTCTAGGAGGGTGATTTTATGGGATTTTCCAATCTGGAAATCCTTTCTCGGTTTTTCTGGGTTTGTGAGTAGAAGCCAGTGTCCAAATCCCAACATTTTCCGCGCACTAGAACAGACTCATATAAGCACCCATTTTCAGCTAGCAGCAACATTTCCAGCATTTCTAGCAGGGGAAACACAATGAGCATCTCCATCAGAGCAACAGTTACACAGCGTTCTCAGTGGGGGAACTTGAGGGTCATTTTCTCCATCTCTGTCGGCTTGAGTGCTATAATTCTTGAGCACTTTTGTACTTGTATTCCACTTCCTTATTAATAAAATGGATCAGCTATTTCTGGTTATATTCAAGGTGTTTTAACATTTAGACATTATTGTTTTTATTTGCTTTGTATTACTGTCCTTTTCTGATTCAGAATATCACAATATGGAATTTTTTAGTTGATTAAAGAATTGATGTTGCGTTTTTAACATTAATTCGTATATGATGTGTATAGAACATGATTTAATTCTACTCTTAAAGGTTGAGATATTTGTCCCATGATATGTAGCTGCATGAATGAACTGATGATGTTTGAGATTAGTATTGATGAGAACATTTGGGTGTTTCCTGAGTATGAGATGTGCCATGATATCGTGGATGAGAGGTCCATTGCATGAACAAGGTCAGGTACATTGCTGCTACCAAGGCTAGTTGTGGGGAATGATGTAGAATCTCCTTAGAGAGCTTATCAAGCATGATCTGCATAAGACATGGATACATTGTGATGAGAGAGAATCCTACATTTGTATAGTTGTGTGTATATTTTATCCATTTATTGAGATAGTGCAGTTGTTCGAGACAAGCTAAGGCTTGTGATTGACACCTCCATGAGAGGGAGGATGGTTATGGTATCTCGTTATTATTGGTATCTCACTACAATTTACATGATTATGTATGGTATAACATAACACTTGATTTGATTTCCTATAGGTATAGGAATCATTAGATACCAAATGAAAGCAGTGTTGATCGAGTACACTGACCCAACTCTTCCTCTCTGTTTGAGCTCCTAGAATGAGAAATTGAGATAGAGGGCTCCTGGGGTTGAGGGAACTCTGTACAATAGGGCATATTCCCTATCGGTTACCCAGGGTTGAAAATAATTCTTCCTGCTCTCTCTCTCTCTCTCTCTCTCTCTCTCTCTCTCTCTCCCCCTGTATCACTCCGGCCCCCTCCTCTCTCTCTCTCTCACTCCCCACCCTCTCTCTCTCTCTCTCTCTCTCTCTCTCTCTCTCCCTCTCCCCCTTTATCTCTCCCCCTATCTCTCTGTCCCTCTCCCCCACTATCTCTCACCCCCTGCTCACTCTCTATCTCTCTCTCTCCCACTTCTCTCTCTTTGTAGATCCCCCCCTCTCTCTCTCCCTCTTTGTCTCCTACTCTCTCTCTATCTCACTCAATTCCTCTTCCCCTCTCTCTCTCTTACTCTTTGTCTCCCCCCCCTCTCTCTCTCCATCCCTCTTTCCCTCTCTCTCTCCTCTTTCTCTCTCCATCCCCTCTCTCTCACTCTCTCTCTCTCCCCCTATCGCGCGCTCTACCCCCTCACTCTCGCTTTCTCTATCTCTCCCTCCCTCTCTCTCCATCCCCTTCTTTCTATCCCTTTCTCTCTTTGCCTCTCTATCCCCCACCCTCTCTCTCTCTCTTTCCCCTTCTATCTCTTCCTCACTCTCCATCTCTCTCTTTGTCTCTCTTGCACACTCACTCCCTATCTAACTCTCTCTACCTCTCTCTCTCTCTCACATTTCATATCTATCCCTCTCACACTCCCTCCCGTTTTCTCTCTTTCCCTTGTTTTCTCTCTCTCTCTACCCCCCATCTCTATATCTATCCCCGCATCAATCTCCCCCCCCCCCCCTCTCTCTCTATCACCCCCTGGATCTCTCTCTCTCTCTTTCTCTCCCTCTCTCTCTCTCTCCCTTGATCAATCTCTCTCTCTTTCTCTCTCTTTCTCTCTTTTCTGCCCTTTATCTCTCTCTACCTCTCCCCCCCCTCTCTCTCTCTCTCCTCCCCCCTCCTCTCTCTCTCTTTTTATCTCTCCTCTCTCCCTCTCCCATACTCTCCCTCCCCCCACTCTATCTCTCTTTCTACATCCCCCTGGCTCTCTCTCTCTCTCCCTTCCCCTCTCTCTCTCTTTGCACCACTCTGTCTCTCTCTCTCTTTCTCCCCACCCTGTCTCTCTCTCTCCCTCTCCCTCTACCCCTTTATCTCTCCCCCACACTCTCTCACCCCTAAGCTCACTCTCTCTCTCCCCCTTCTCTCTCTTTGTAGCTACCCCCCCCCTCTCTCTCTCCCTCTCTCTCTCCCCCTCACTCTTTCTCCATCCCTCTTCCCCTATCTATCTCCTCTATATTTAACTCTATCTCTTGTTAGAAAATTATATATTACTGAGCAATGAAACACATAAAATATGCGGAAAATACAAGAACACAAAACACATAAAACCAGAGAGACACGGATATACGTTGTTCACCCAGTTTGGGCTACGTCCACCCTGAATAGCTAGTCCCTCCATTCTATTATCCAACAAAATGAAGAGACACGACCTACAACATATCTGTTGTAATATCCTCTATTGTCTCTCACTATCTCCCTATCTGTTTCTCTCTCTAAGTATACACATACAATACACAGTCGCAATACAATACCCTCATATAAAGAGAGGGGTTGCCTTCTAGGGAAAAAAACCCGAAACTAAACATAACTTCTACCATCAGATCATCCACCTAATGAATGGCCTAGACTGACTAGAAATTACTATACTTTTAGAAGGCAATTTTACATCTGTTTTTAGCTTCGGGGGCAATGCCCCCAAAACCCCCCGCTAGGGGGGGGGCTCCATAAAGTTGTAGCTTCCCCCCCTAGACCTCCCAGGCAGCATTTAATTATAGGCGGCGTTGCCGCCCCATTTAAGGTACAGGGGTCCAATGCTGTGATACAAAATAAACAAGATAATCAGGCTCCACACCCAACAATCTCCCACTTGGAGGCCAGTTTGCCAGCTCCCATGTTGCTTCATTTGTTAGACAATGACTCCTTTTGGACCTGGATATTTCTCATCTTCATCGTCATTCTTGAAGACCAATTGAAACTAAGCATATTCTCAGTTTCTCCCTGGTTACAACTTTTGTTAGCATATTAGTAGGATTCTAGCCAGTGTGTATCTTTTCCAGCTTCAACTCTCCGTCTTCCAATGCTGAACGTATGAAATGGTACTTGAACTATATGTGTTTAGTCCTAGAATGAAATGTTGAGTTCTTTGCAAGATGTTGTCACTTTGGCTATCACTTTATAGAATTCCCATATCATGCTTCTTACCCAATTCATCCATAAACCTTTGTAACCAAATCATTTCTTTACTAGCCTCTGTAGCAGCAACATACTCTGCTTCTGTTGTTGAAAGTGCAACAACACTTTGGATTTTTGAAACCCAACTGAAAGTTGTTCCACCTACAGTAAATACATATCCTTTAGTTGTCCTCCTGTTATCTCTTTCACCTGCCATATCTGCATCAACATATCCCTATAGAGCAATGTTTGAACCACCAAAGCATAATGATTGATTTGTGGTACCTCTCAAATATCTGAGAATCCATTTCACTGCCATCCAATGTTCTTTTCCTAGATTGTTCATGTACCTGCTTACAACTCCCACTGCATGTGCAATATCAAGCCTTGTGCAAACCATTGCATACATTAAGCTTCCAATTGTTGATGCATATGGAACTTTAGACATATAATCCATGTCTTCTTGGGTCTTGGGGTACATCTCCTTACTAAGTTTGAAATGGCTAGAAAAAGGTGTACTAACTGGTTTTGCATTGTCCATATTAAATCTTTTCAACACCTTTTTTATGTACTCACTCTGAGACAATGTTAATTTGCGATTTTTCCTGTCTCTAGTTATTCTCATACCAAGGATTTGTTTTCCAGCTCCCAAATCCTTCATTGCAAATGAATTTTCAATTTTCTTTTGAGCGCATTTATTTCCTGCATGTTAGACCTTGCAACAAGCATGTCATCTACATACAATACCAATATCATATATCTTCCATCATTTTTCTTTTTCATATAAACACAATGATCACAGTGACATCTAGTATAACCTTGTTTAGACATAAACTTATCAAATTTTAGATACCACTACCTTGGAGCCTGTTTTAAGCCATACAAGCTCTTATTTTACCTGCACACTAATGTTTCCTTCCCTTTGACCTCATATCCTTCTGGTTGTTGCATATAGATCTCTTCCTCCAAATCTCCTTGGAGAAATGTTGTCTTTACATCTAACTGTTCAAGATATAAATCTTCTGCTGCTACAAGACTTAAAATAGTTCTGATTGAAGTCATATTAACAACAGGAGAAAATATTTCATCAAAATCAATATCTTTCTTCTATGCAAACCCCTTCACCACAAGTCTAGCTTTGTACCTATGTTTTCCTCCATCTTCTTCCTTCAGCCTGTAAACCCATTTATTCTGCAATGTAGTTTTACCTACAGGCAACCTGACTAAGTTCCAAGTCCCATTATGCATTAAGGAGTCCATCTCTTCTTCCATGGCTAGCTCCCACTTCTTTCTGCTTTCAACCTGCATTGCTTCTTCATAACAATCGGGTTCACCAGAATCAGTCAACAATAAATAATGTAATGAAGGAGAGTATCATTCAAGGGGTATTGTTATCCTGGTAGATCCTCTAAAACCACTTTTAGGTGTTTGAGGTGCCTGTTGCTGTTGTGTTGGTTGTTGTTGTTGTAGTTGTCGATTATTATTATTTTCAGGCACCTTTAATTTTTCAGTGATTTCATCAAGAACTGTGTATTCCGTGTTTTCTTTTTCTCGTTTCTTTTCCTGCAACTGATTCTTATACAAGACCTTTTCATTGAATATTACATCTCTGCTCCTAATGATCTTTTCATTTTCATAATCATATAAGCGATAACCAAAATCATTAACACCATATCCAATAAAGGTACATTTCTTTGATTTTGCCTCAATCTTTGTTCTATTTTCTTTATTAATATGGACAAAGGCCTCGCAACCAAAAGGCTTTAAAAACAAGTAGTTTAACTTTTTACCTATCCATGCTTCCTATGGAATACCACCATCCAAGGAACTTTAAACCCCTCTTTTTATTAGATAAACAGCAGCATTTACCGCATCTGCCCAAAATTGTAAAGGAAATCCTACAAGCAATCTCACACACCTTGCACGCTCCATGATTGTTCTGTTCATCCAATCTGACACACCATTTTCTTGTGGTGTTCTTGGAACTGTATTATCTCTGCAAATTCCATGCTCTGAACAGTACCTATCAAACTCTTTGTTGCAATATTCACCTCCATTGTCTGATCTGAGACACTTCAATTTCTTTTTTGTCTCAATCTCAACCAAAGCTTTCCATTTCTTGAAAGTATCAAATACATTAGATTTATTCTGAATACAATAGATCCAAGTTTTTCTAGTTACATAATCAGTAAAAGTAACATAATAATGAAAGCCACCAAGATATGATACCTGAGTAGGTCTCCATACATTTGTATGCACACCTCTAATTTTTCGCTCTTATTTTCTTTCGCAACTCTGAGAAATATGAATCTCGTCTATTTTCCATAAATGCAATTCCCACAGAATTCCAAATCAACATTCTTCAAACGTGGCAAAAAATTTCTTGAGTGAAAAATCTTCATCCCCTTCTCACTCATGTGTCTAAGCCTATGATGCCATAATGTTGCATCTTCTCCTTTGGAAGTTAAAGCATTAACAGAGTTAGAAATGCCATTGCATAAATACAATGTACCAACCTTTTTGTATTTTTCTATTACTAGGGCTCCTTTGGTGACCTTCCAAGTTTTATCTGTGAAAGTTGTCACACAACCTTCACGCCTAACTGCCGTGTTGAAATCAGATTTTTCTTTAGATCTGGAACATGCCTTACCTCCTTTAGTATCCATTGGTTTTTATTCTACTGTTTTACAAGAACCTTACCCATTCCAACAATTTTACAGGGTTTATCATCACCCAAACGGACTTGTCCAAAATATCCTTGAACATAGTCATGAAAATATTTCTTATCAGGTGTGGCATGGAATGAGGCCCCTGAATCTACTACCCAGGAATCAGTAACATTTTCAAAAGAAAGAATCAAAGCATCTTGTAACACATCACCTGTCACATTTGCTTCATGATTGTTTTCTTGTTGTGTGTCTCCTTCTTTTCCCTTTCGGGATCTACAATCTTTCTTTAAGTGTCCTTTCTTTCCGCATTTCCAGCATGCTATCCCTGATCTGGACTTGGATCTGCCTTTCCTTCATTTACTGTGATATCCTGAGCTCTTTCCTCTTTCCATTCTTCTTCCCCTAGACTCTGCACTCAAAGCATTACTCGATGTCTCACCGGAGCTTTTTCGTCGCATTTCCTCACTAAGGATAGCACCGAC